>CM053585.1:28927237-28951277 GCA_028646515.1 Pseudochirops corinnae | reverse complement strand
TTCACCCTTTTCATTTTTGATACTAGTAATTTGGTTTTCTTCTTTCCTTTTTAAAATAAAATTAACCAATGGTTAATTTATTTTAATGGTTTTTAAAAATAAAACTTGTATCTAGTTTTATTTGTTAGTTCAATGGCTTTTTTCTTTCAACTTTTTAATCTCTCCTTTGATTTCAGGATTTCCAATTTCTTATTTAGTTCGGGATTTTTAATTTTTTTTTCTAGTTCTTTAGTTCTTTTTAGTTTCATGCTCAATTCATTGATCTGCTTTTTTTTCTATCTTATTGATGTAAGCAATTAAAAATATAAATTTTCCCCTACATACTGCTTTGGCTTCATCCCATAAATTTTGGTATGTTATCTAATTGTTGTCATTTTCATGAAATTATGTCGTGAAATTGTTGGTTATTTCTATGATTTGTTCTTTGATCCACTTTTTAAAGAATTACATTATTTAATTTCCAATTAATTTTTAACCTCTCTTTCTATTGTTCATTATTGAATGTAATTTTTATTGCATTTATGATCTGAAAAGGAGGTGTTTACTATTTCTGTTTTGCTGCATTTAATTGTGAGGTTTTTATGTCCTAATACAGGGTCAGTTTTTGTGTATGTGCCATATACTCCTTTCTATTCCCATTCAATTTTCTCCAGAGATCTCTATCTAACTTTTCCAGAATTTTATTCACCTCCTTAACTTCTTTCTTGTTTGTTTTTTGTTAGATTTATCTAGTTCTGAGAGGAGAAAGTTAAGGTCCCCCATTAGTACAGTTTTATTATCTGTTTCTTCCTATAATTCATTCAACTTCTTCAAAAATTTAGAAGCTATACCATTTGGTGCATATATGTTTAGTATTTATATGATTTCATTGTCTATGGTACATTTCAGCAAGATATAGTTTCCTCCTTCATCTCTTTTGATTAGTTCTGTTTTTGCTTTTGCTTTGTCTGAGGTCACAATTGCTACCCCTGCTTTTTGGCTTCAGCTAAAGGATAATAGATTCTGCTCCAGCCCCTTCCCTTTACCCTGTGTATCTCTCTGTTTCAAATATGCTTCTTGTAAAGTCACATATGGTAGGATTCTACTTTTTAATCCATTCTGCTATCCACTTCCATTTTATGAGTGAGCTCATCCCATTTACATTTATAGTTATGATATCTGTGTATTTCCCTCCATGCTATCTTTTACTTTATCCTTCCCTCTCTTACTTCTCACTCTTTCCCTTCTCACAAGTATTTTACTTCTGATCACTGGCTTACCCATTATACCCTCCCTTTTATCAGTTTCTTCCTCGCCCTTCTATCTCCCCCGTCTCTTTTTACTTCATTATAGGATAAGATAGATTTTGACATCCAACTGAGTGTGTATATTATTCCCTCTTTGAGTCAATTTTGGTGAGAGTAAGGATTAAACTTTCCCCAACACCTCCCTCCATCTTCCTGTTCATAAAAATACTCTTTCATGCCTCTTTTAGGTGGAATAATTTATGCCATTCAATCACACACATACCCCTTCTTTTCCAGTATAATTTTCTTTCTTACCCCTTTATTTTGTTTTTTTTTGGACTTTTTTGGAGAGGGGATGGTGCCATTCCATCAAAATCACCTTATATCCACATCCTCTGTCTACATATATTCTTTCTAACTGCTTTTATAGTAATAAAGTTGAGTTACAAAAATTATCTTGCCATATAGAAATATAAACAGTTTAACTTTATTAAATTTTTTATGTTTTCTCTTTCTTATTTCTTTTTATGTTACCCTTGAGTTTTGTATTTGGAGGTCAAGTTTTTTATTTAGCTATGGTCTTTTAACTAGAAATGCCTAAAAGTCCTCTATTTTGCTTTATATGTTCATTTTCCCCAAAAAAGATTATATTCAACTTTGCTAGGTAGGTGATTCTTGGTTGTAATCCTAACTCCTTTGCCTTCTGGTATATCATATCCTAAGCCATATGGTTCTTTAATGTGGAAGCTGCCAAATCCTGTGTAGTCCTAACTGTAGCACCACGGTATTTGAATTGTTTCTTTTTGGCTGCTTGCAATACTTTTTCCTTGATCTGTGAGCTCTGGAATTTGGCTATGATGTTCCTGGGAGTTTTCATTCTGGGATCTCTTTCATTCAGTGATTGGTGGATTCTTTCCCTTTCTATTTTGCACTCTGGGTCTAATATATGAGGGCAGTTTTCTTTGATAATTTCTTGAAAGATGGTTTTGCTTTTGAAAGATGACTTTTTTTTTATCATGGCTTTCAGGTAGCCCAATAATTCTTATATTATCTCTCCTGGATCTATTTACTAGGTCAGTTATTTTTCCAATGAGAGATTTCACATTTTCTTTTTTTTTTTTTACTCTTTTTCTTTTGTTTTATCATATCTTGATATCCTATAGAGTCATTAGTTTCTACTTGCTGTATTCTAATTTTTAAAGGAATTATTTTCTCCAGTGAGGTTTTGTACTTTCTTTTCCATTTGACCAATTCTATTTTTTAGAGAGTTATTTTCCTCGGTAAAATTTTTTATGTCTTTTCCCATGCTATTGACTCTTTTTTCATGATTCTCTTGTGTTACTTTCATTTCTTTTCCTGATTTTTCTTCTATTTCATTAATTTGCTTTTTAAAATCCTTTTAAAGTCCTTCCAGGAATCCTTTTTGGGCCTGAGACCAAATTACATTTTTCTTTGAGGTTTCACATGTAGCCATTTTGACACTATTGTACTCTTCTAAAAATTTATGCCTTTTGATTCTCCCTATCACCATAGTAGTTCTCTATAGTCAAGCTCCTTTTTTTTCTTTTTGGAACGATAGGGCAATAGGGGTTAAGTGTCTGAGGCAGATTTGAACTCAGGTCCTCCTAACTCCAGAGCCAGTGCTCTATTCACTGTGCCACTTAGCCTCCCCCAAACTCCTTTTTTGGAGGGGGAGTTTGCTCATTTTTTCTGCCATTGTTTGTGATTTGGTACTTTTATGTGAGAATTGGGTGCTGAACCTGTGTTGTCCCAAGCTTTATGAGCTGGGGCTCTGGGTCTTACTGCTGGCTTTCCATAGAGCTTCAGGACTTAGCTGCTTGCTTTCTCTGGAGGCTAGGTTTCCCTTCTGGCTTTCTCTCTATTGGTCTCCCCTAGGTGTGGGGTCTTGTACCTGGGTCCTATGAAAAGAGAATCTTTCTGGTGGCTGACCCTAGAGGAGGGATCTTGTAACTGGCCTGCCCCAGGGTTGGTGCCCTGCTTCTGAGTTGCTATGGAAACAGAGTGTCTTTGCTGGTAAGCCCCAGGGGCAAGGTCTCCCTGTTGGCCCATGCCAGTGCAGAATTTCACTACTGGTCAGCAATGTGATCAAGGCCTGGCTGGTGGCTTGTACTAGGGATGGGGTTGCTGGGGTGGGGCCTTGCTCCATTGCACAGACTGCTCATTTGTCTAGGGGACTACTGGTTTGCAGGAGGGCATAGCCTCACTGAAGGATTGCCCCAGGCTTGGAGCTTTGTTGCAGGCACCTTGATCTGAGGTTGGAGAAGAACTGGCTCCCCTCCCAGCCCAGTGAGACAGATTTTTCCTGATGGCATGGTAAGCTGCTTTCTTGCTCCTAGATCAATTCTGAGGTGGTTTTCCAGTTATTTGGAGGGGAATTTGGGAAGGCTCCAGAGGGTTCTTTCCTCATTCCACCATCTTGGCACTGAAAGTCCTATTAATACTTGTTGAATTGATCTTAAATCTATTATAACTTAATTCTTAAATCTCTGACATTATCCATGAAGACATTTCTTCCATTGGCAAAATGCTTCTGTAACTTAGTTAAAATATAGACAATTTCAGTGCCCCCAAAGTATTACTACCAGCCCTTACTGAACTTAGATAGGCTAGAGTTTGTTGTACCACCAGGTCTGTATTTGAGATATTCCAATATTGGGCTTTTCTAAATGCATTTCTTCTGTCAGCATAACCCAGTAGAAACCAAGGTCATCTTCATGACCCTGAAAGTCTTCAGAATGGGGAAACTATCATTTGGTCCAGTCATTCCTATTAGCTACAACTCAATACCTCCTTTCCCTTTCCTGGCTAAATTCCTTGAAAAGGTCATACACAACCGATGCTTTCCCTTCCTTTCCTCTCACTCCCTTTTAAATTTCTAGTCTGGCTTCTGACCTCATCATTTAACTGAAACTGTCATCTCCAGAATTACCAATGACCTCTTCATCACCAGCTCTATTGGGCTTTTATCCATCATCATTCTCCTTGACCTCTGTGCAGCCTTTGGTACAGCTGATCACTCTCTCCTCCTGGATACTCTTCTTTTTAAGTTATCATGCTGTTGTTCTGGTTCTCCGTATACCTGTCTGAGCATTCCCTCACTATCTCTCTTTACTAGAACTTCTTCTAGCTTGTATCACCCAACCATGGGCATACTCCAAGGCTCCGCCATGGGCCCTCCTCTCCGTTTTCTCTCTCTCTCTATATATATATCTATATATCGATCTATATCTATATACACACACACATATACATACACACACATCATCTCTCTGCATCTGGGTCTCAGATTTATTTGTCCAACCCTAACCTCTCTTCTCACCTCCATTCTCACTTCTTACATCTCACATCTCATAGCAGAGTAGTTTACTTATCCTAGAGGTTATAAAGCCCCCTTGGTAGAGTATGGGAATCATATTGACTGATCTATACATAAAAACCATTGTTTAACAGCAGAATATAAGATGGACTACAGAGGTGAAAAATTAGGAAGTTGTTACAACTATCTAGGCCAGTGGTTCTCAACCTGTGGGTTGCGACCCTTTTGGGGGTTGAATGACCCTTTCACAGGGATCATCTAAGACCATTGGAAAACACATATTTCTATGGTCTTGGGAACTAAGACACTGCTCCTCTCTCCATCATTAGGCGGGTCTGCCCACATGCAGATTCGCACACATATGAGTGTTAAAGGGTCGCAGCATTAGGAAGGTTGAGAACCACTGAATTAGGCAAATGGGCGATAAAATCTTGAATTAAGGTCATGGCAGTGTGAGCAGAGAGAAGGGGTCAGATGAGAGGAAGGTTGTGGGGACAGAAGGATAATGTCCAAAAAGACCATACCAACCCTCTCATTTTGCAGATGATGAAGCTAAGTCGTGGAGGGAGAAAGCTGCTTCCTTCAAGTCATGCAGAATGGCAGAGACAGATTCCTAATCACCTTACTTATGACAGACTTTCAAACATAGGTTGCCTGGAAACCCAACAGAGGCCCCACATGTTGAGATCCTTCTCTAGCCCCAGAGGGCAGCCCTAGGAGCTGTGACATATAAAAAGTTTGAGAGACATAATCTCTGGGTAATTAATCATTTTATTAATTATTGCTAACAGATAATTAATAAAAGGATGGTTATTTGGCTGTCTCTTATAAACCAAAGACTTCTCATGGAACCCATTTGATGCTTATATGCCTTTGGAAGAGTAAATATTCCTGAGGGTAGAAATCAATTCTGAATGGTTAGCAAGTAATGAGAGAATGAATATTATAATGAGAGGTGGGACTATTCTAATAAGGGCCTGGAGGACCTGATTCTGATCACTCAGTCTTGGACAAAGAAACTTATCTATACTCATACCACCCTGTCTAGGGTAACTTAGACAAAAGGAAGAATCCTTTTCCACCCAGACATGTCTGCCTAAAACACAATGTGCCAGAATACACCAGTCTACCTAAATTAGAATTTCTTTACCTTTTGATCAGATCTATTTTCCTGGTTGAGTAAGTTTCACCCAAGATTTCATCTCATTATGAGCCCTATACTTCAAAGGCTATCTGAATAGCCTAGAGAGGTCAATTTCTGAATGAGGAAATAGAAGGGTGGGAAACCTTAGCCCTAATTTAATAATTTCTTATTAATATAAGGAAGAAATAATCATTTATCTCAGAGCAAAGGATAAATGGTCCAGGGAAGTAAATTTTCACTAGATGTCAGGGCAAACTTCCACACTAGGTGGTCCATGGAATGGAGAGCTGGACCTGGGGTCAGAAGACTCACTTTTCTGAGTTCAAATCTGGCCTCAGATACTTACTAGCTGTATGACCCTGGGCAAGTCACTTAACCCTGTTTACCTCAGTTTCCTCATCTGTAAAATGAGCTGGAGAAGGAAATGGCTAAACCACTCCAATACCTTTGCCAAGAAAATCCCAAATAAGGTCATGAAGAGTTGGGCATGACTGAAATGACTGAACATTCCAAAAGTGGAATAAACTGCTTTGGTAGTCAGTGAGTTCTCCCTGACGAGATATTCAAGTGAAAGCTAGATGGTGACTTGTTGGCTCTATCAGGAGAAAGGATTCTTCTTCGAGGGTGGGTCGGACTGTTGGCTTCAAGGATCCTCACCAACCCTGGGATGCTCTTATTTCTTCAAGGTCCAGCTTAGGTGTCACCTCCTCCGTGAAGCTCCCCCAGCTAAGGACAATCTCTCCCTTTCAAAGTACTCTTGTATCACTCCTTTCTTGCATCATATTTGTATGTTTATATCATATCCCTCTATTCTATTGTTAGCTTCTTGTAGACAAGGGCTATATTTTTTGTATGCATGTAGGCAAGTGCCTTACACACAGTAGGCACTTAATGAATATTGGTTGAATTGAACCAAATCAATTTAGTTTTTGTCTAGAAAAATAGCTAAGGAAATGGCGTTACTTACAGACATTCTGGCTAGGGATGAATGCCTAAATGATAAAGTCAAACAGAATAGAGCTTGTGTGCTAACATCTGGCCTTGGGCAAAAATGAACTGAAAGCTGGGGTGTGAAGCATGTAAATTTATGTGATCCACTGCTGAGGTAAGAAGTCTCATAAGTGAATACCCTCTTGGTTTCCTCAGGATGTTGGACCCAGTGTTCTCCTGCCTCATGCAGAAGGTGGAAGGAATGGGGTGAGGGTCACACTTCAGCAGCCTAGGCATGTATTTGGAAATGTTTTACCTACATAGAAATGAGAAGCAAAGTTGTGTTTCTCCAGGAGGGGTGAGAGAAGATCTGAGGTATGGGCAAGATCGCCCCAAATGCCTTTCCACAAGTCAGCAGTTTTTCTAGCCACCAAGGTGGATCATCAGGCCTGGAGAGAGGAAAGAAACAGAAGCACCCAAGAAGTGACATGGATGAAAAAGCTACCCAGGCTCTTTCATGAAGTCCTCCACCATTAAGAATTCTCCAAAGACCTCTTATTCTAAAGGTGCAGCTCCAAGGGGAGATGCAACTGACTTCCAGCACCCAAATTTCACCTCCTATCACTGTCTCCTCTGCCCTGAGGAACTTTGGGCACATGCCGATTGGACTGGGACTCAGGAGCTTGTTTGGTAAAAATGAAACAGCCAGGAAGGGTGATTGGACACCCAGGGAGGGGTGGGTGCAAGGAAAAAGAATTGGCCCCCATGATAAAAAAAAAATGGCGAACTTCCCATACATCAGGATGGAGGATGAGAGACCCACATTCCCCAGAGGCAGTGAACCCAGTCTGGAAAGGTAAGGAGGTCAAGTTCTGTCTGGCAAGGCTTGATAATGCTGGTTCCCAACCTTTTCAATCATGCTTCCCCTCTGTTTTCCTTCTGTAACTTAGTTGTCGACCTAAAGTAGAAGTATCTGAAACGGTTCAGAGTGGTGTTACAAACTAAATGAAGTAATATATTTCATCTTGACTTTTGGAAAGTCAAATCTGGGTTCCATGCTGCTATGCAAGAGAATTATTACAGACAAGCCCATTACGTAGAACTGTAACACTGAGAAGTTTCTTTGTAATAGCACTATATGGACTAGAGAAGGATTGGGGAAGATCTGGATTCAGATCTTGCCTTTGACACCTATTTTCTGAGTGACCCTGAGTACATCACAAATTCTCCGAGCTTCAGTTTCCACATATGTAAAATGGGATAATAGATACCTGTAGTATCTGCCTCCCAAGTTCTATTAGGGGGCCCCAAGGAAACAGTGCGTGAAGAGTTCTTTGCAAACTAAATCATGATATAAATGTCAAGACTCTTCTTGTCATACTCTGTCATGCATGGATAAGGGAATTCCATGAGCATGAAGAACTGCCAAAGAAAGCAGCCATTTCCTGATAATTTTCCATTTAAAGGGGAGCTCCTTTGCCACCTGGGTGTCATATCATCTATGAATTTACCCAACTTTTATTTCCTCTGCTTTGGCGGATGGGCTGGGGAGGGGAAATCAAGGATTTCCTATGAGAAGTGCAGTGTTCAAGGACTTGTATGGGAAGAAGCAGCTCTATCTGGGATCTAAAGACAGCATGTGGTTACTTCGGTAAACAAAGCAGGGACCTCAGAAATGCTTTTTTGATCTGACCAAACGGACCCTTCTTTCTAGTCATTGGGAACTGGAGAGTGCCTTCATACAGAGATGCCCAACAGAAGTAGGTAGAGGCAGAGAACCTTCCTATAAACCAAATCGGAGAGAAGAAAGCAATGTCTGGCTTCTGGGGAACTGAGACAACACGAGGACATACTTTTCTTTACTTTTTGTATCCCCACAGCTTAGAACCATGGCTGGTATGTAGTAGGTGCTTAATAAATGTCTATTGCTAATTTGATTCCACAGCAAATTGTAAAGAAGAGGCAGCTGGAAATGCTGGGCTTTGGGCAAAGATGACCTAGGCTCAAACCCTGGCTTCAGACTCTAGCTAGCTGTGTGACCCTGGGGAAGCTGCTTAACCCAAGTCTCAGGCAGCTCCCTAGGAATTTCCTACTAAGGCACAGATGGGTTGGAACCTGTGTTGGTACAGGAAATTCCCACACCTAGAGGTATTGGGGATTCTTTCCACCAACACTGACATCACTAATCCTTCATGTAAATCATAACAGGATACAAAACGGGGAAAAGCAGATGAACAAGGAACGTGGAAAGGGTGTTAAAAACAGATGATTACAAAAAGGCTAGAACCAACAATCATTTATTAAACAACCCCTATTAGGCACTGAAGACCCATAGGCTGGATATTGCTGCTTAAAAGTATTGTTATTCACATGATGGGACAACCTAAAAAAGCAGGTTAAACATACTTTTATGCTCTCTAACAACTAACTAGGCAAGTTTTCATGAAGTCAGATCATTAAGCAAAGTCCTCAAGGGTTTCAGTCATAAGAGCATCCTTCTTTACCTACCCTGGAAAAAGGTACAAGCCAACAAATCAATTTTTAAATTATTGTTTGTTTTTCAGTTGTGTCCAATCCTCTGTGACCCCATTTGGGGGTTTTCTTGGCAAAGATACTGGAGTGGTTTGCCATTTCCTTCTCCAGTGGACCCAGCAGATCCATTTTGTCAGACAATCAGAGGTTAAGTGACTTGCCCAGGATCATACAACTAGGAAGTGTCTGATGCTGGATTTCAATTCAGGTTTTCCTGACTCTCACAATCTAATGAAGGAAACAGCTATAAACATGGATAGGATAAAGCTAATCAGCTAGCTCTCAGGAGAATCAGCAAAGGTTTTTTTTCTAGAAGATGAGGAGGGAGAGAGCTCTAGGCATGCAGGAGAGCCAGAAAAAGTGCCTGGGGTCAGGAGAGGGAATTTGAGGTTTGAGAAGCCCAGTGTTATTGGAACACTGAGCACGTGGGAGTGAGGAAGGTGTAAGGAGGCTAGAAATGTAGGGCAGGAGGTTAGGAAAGGCTTTCAATGCCAGAGATGGACATTGGCTTATTTTGCTACTGGACACTAACACAATAACCCTTTGAAGGAGTCTCATATGCCCCCTGACATGTCTCTGCTAAGATGGGTCAGTTCCAGTGGCCCAGAGGAACCATCTAGTCAACAATTTATCTTGGGCCATGATAACCATCCTAGAGATGGCTCAGTTCAGAGAGGCAACGTGGATTGTGAAGGTTATACTGATCTTGAAAGCCTTCATCGCTTCCTAGTTTTGTGACTTTGGACAAGTCTTTCAGCCTGTCACTTTCAATTCACTCATCTGTAAAATAGACTGAATAGTATTTGCACTCTCTAGCTGATGGGGGTGGCTCATGGCTCAGATGAAGTGACGCAGGTAAAAAAAACTTTGAAACCACAGTATGTCAGGTTTGTCAGTCTGTTTGCTTCAAGAAAACTTTCAAAGAATTTGACTGATTTTAGTGAAATTTGTTACCCTGATAGAAGCTTACCAGACAGACACTTTAAGATGAAGTAATAGTTCAGTCTGCCAACTTGAAAAACATTCTATACAATTGTTCAGACTTTCTAATGATTAGGGAAATGCAAATTAAAACAACTCCCAGATTGGGAACATAATCACACTGCTGGTGAAAATGGAAATTGGTGCAATCTTCTTTGAAAGCAATATGGACCAAAAGCTATAAACCTTTTTTATTTTTATTAAATTTCAGTGAAGTCTGGTACATGGGTAGTGCTTAAAACTGCACTGAATGAAATTGCTTACTCATGAAAATAGCCTTTATTGAGCTTGGAAAAATGGGTGGGAAAAAGAGGTAACATGGAAGAGATGGAAATTTGCTGAAGAAGGTGGAAGGGGAACAATATTCCTGTGATATCACACTCCTTGGGGTAAGGGAGGAGGGGGAGAAATGAGATACCTATTAAAAAAATAAAAGTCCTAACACCACTAGCCAAAATAGCATAAAGTTATAAACAACCTATCCATCTGATGGGTGGGAGCTGGCTGAATAAATTTAGTATAGGAATGCCATGGCATACTGTTGTTGCACCATAAGAAATTATACAAATAAAAAATACAACAAAATGTGGTAGGTCATATGAGAAATAATGCTGAGGGAAGAAACCAGGATCAGAAAAAAATGCAAACACATGGACTACAACTATGTAATAAAGAAATAAGCATGATGATGATAATAGTTACAAAATAAAAAATACAAAGAAGGAAGAAACTCATCAGGAGACTTTGGAGGAAGGGGGCATTTTTGTTATTAAAATTAATAGTCAACTTTTCTAGTAAACCGTAAATAATGGCACTTCTATTTATTTATATGTTATATTTCAATATATTTTATTTTCAAGTTTCTGTCCATGAATTGGAAGGTTTGCCTTTTTCGTGGTTATTAAATTCAAATCGAATAAAGGAATGATTTTAAATGACATAATAAATGTTTTGAAATGGGAATGTCTCCTGTAGTTTTTACTGACTTTCAGCGGTCTTGTCCATAGGTAAACATTATACAATTACACAAAATGGAGACCAGTGTTCAAAAAAAAGATTGTCTGTTGATTTGGGGAAAATAGGTGAGATAAAGCAGTGATAAGGAATAGATGGAAATTTGCTGAAGAGGGTAGGAGAGGGACAATATTCCTGGAATATCCCATGCTTTGGGCATTTTAGGCCTTCCTTGATATGAAGATATTCCCGCATTTGCCTAAGACCGTGAAGGCTGAGGGGACCCACACCTGTTTGAGAAAGGCTGCAAGTCTCAGTAGATGGCTCTGGGCTCTGTTTCACTTCTGCCGGGAGTGTTTTTGAACAGGGAGGCAATAGAAATCTATCACTGTGGTGGACGTTCAGCCAAGGGACCAAGGTGGAAATCAAACGTGAGTAAAATCCTTGGTTTCCTTCTTTGGATGCCTGTTCTTGTGAGTCTGTGTGATAGCTGCAAAGTCTTCTCAGTCTGGGATTTTGAGCTTTACTATCCACTGTCAAGCAATGAAAAAGGAAGGGATGGAAAAATCAATCAATCAATTGACAGTTGTCTTTAATTCAGGGCCAGGGCCACAAAATAAGAGAAATGTGTTGGGAAAGTGGTTCAGAGGTACCCTCTGGTTGCAGTGGTGAGCTCTGTGAGAAGCTAGCAGGTAGGGTGAGAAAGGGAAGCTTGGTTTTGGTACAGTCAGGGCACTGAGAGAGACCACTGTGTATATACTTTCGGCCCTGGGACCACGGTAGAGATCAAACGTAAGTGCCTTTTTTTCCACTGCTTTTTATCACTGTTTGGTTTTTTTCCAGTTGATGCATTTTTCTTCCTTTTTATGTACTTGTGGATTTGGGTATCAGGACAGACAACAAAAATTATTCCTAGACCCAGTGGCATAGAGGACAACAGGTAGAGGTTAGCTGGTAGCCAGCTGTTAGATTTCTCCTTCTAAATTGAATTTGGTCAATAAGTGGGATTGAAGGCTTGCTGCCACTCTTAGGGAAGGTTTTTGTAGAGGGTCATATAGAGGGAAGAACGCTGTGGTTTTCTTTCGGCCCTGGGACCACGGTGGAGATCAAACGTAAGTGCCTTTTTCTCTTCCCCAATTCTTCACAAAAACTTTACGCTCTTTTTGCCATTTTTATTTGTTCCTCTTGTTTGAGGTGGGATAGAATTGCTCAGTAAGATCAGTAAGAGGCACAAAGAAAAACAAATTGGGAGAGAAATGATTTATCTCTTTCTAAGTTAGCCAGCCCAGAGGGATCAACTGTATTTCTGTGCATTTTGACTCTAGGCATAGCATTTTGCTTTGGGTTCTCTCCCCCTGGCCCCAACTAAAAATTTCTGTATTGAAGGGGTAGCAATTGAGGGGAGAAGATCATCATTTGTTTGCCTTCTAAGCCCTGGATTTGATCCTTAAGGCACGAGGCTATGTATACCATTTTTTGAAAAGAATTGTCACCTCTACTTTCCAATGAGTGACTGAAAAGCAATTTGTCTTCTCCACGGCAAAAAATTGCCAAGATCTGGACATATAGATGGTAAAGTTTTCTTGGAATTATAGCCAGCCCAGAGAGAATTAGTGGTAGAAGGAGGTTTTTGTTGAGGTGGAAGTTAGTGAGTCAACACCATGGATAAGTTTCGGTGGAGGAACTACGGTGGAGATCAAAAGTAAGTGAATTTTTCTGCATCTTTTTTCTAAGATTTTGTGTCTAAGTGATCTTTATCCATCTTTTGGAGATGTATGCTTATGATTTGTCCCCATGACAGCCAAAAGAGTTATAAATTTATCACTCACAGAAAACCAGCTCATCTCCATCTCAAAAGGTATATTTCAAGGGTTAGGGGTAAAAAGTCTAGATAATCTTGAAATTAACCAGTGGAGTCCAGTTGAACTCTTAAATGAAAGGAAGTTTTCTAGAAGAGGAAAGTTGTAGATAACTATGGCTGGTTACTTTCAGCAAAGGAACTGAACTGGAGAAAAAAATGTAAGTGCATTTTTTATCAAGCTAAATATGATCATTGACTTTGTTCACTGTGATATAGAAAATGTTTTTCTCTTTGTGTCTTTGCTTTCTTTCTCCCACTTTGCAGTTTAGTTGCAAAAGCTCTATATGATACAACTGCTGTAAGTAGGGAGCCAAAAAATTGTATTCGCCTAAACCCAAGTATAGTAAGATAGCTAAATATGGGGTTTGTAACCAAATTGTTAATGATAAACTGTTAGAGAAAACCAGAGATGAGTTATCACAAAGTAAGACATTTATTTTAAAAAATGGATATTGGGAGATCAGCTGGTCTTTTTTTTTTTCTTTTAAAAAACTACATTTCACTAAGCTATCTCTTAAAAATTCCCAGGTTGGGAAGATCTGTCCAGAGAAATCTAATATTTGAGAAATTTTTAAAAGAAGGAAAGAGAAATAATTAAGATTTGTTTTAAAATATGTATAGATGTTTATAAAAGGAGAAGGTGTTTAAAATATTATGTTCTTAATTTTTTTTAAACTGAGTATGTAGTCAGAAATATAAGTGCTTAACTGTGGCACAACTGACAGATTCTAAGCGGTTTAAGGTGGCGAGTCTGCCCCGTGGACATGGTACAGCAAGCAGTCATTGCCTTCACATAGTGACTGGTGCCTGCTAATAAGACCCACACAGCATAATCTGTTTCTGATGTGTGCTACTTAGGGAGGACAAACAGAAAATTTTTATAAAAGTGGGTCAAAATACATAAAACTTGTAGAAAAGAGAATTATTTTAAAATTTATGAATAAATTTGCTCAATATTAAATCTTCCCTTCCTGGAAATTGCAAGAAGAAGGGAAATGAAGGAGATAGAACAGTTTAAAGATATATTTTCTCTTAATAGAAATAATTTAAAAATTATAAAATTGAGTAAAAGAGTGAAGAGCTGGTGAAACAAAGTGCCACGCTCTGTGAGTGACATCCATATAAGAATTAATGAACATTAGCTGTTTGATTAATTTTTACTGAATTCATATAACTGCCATAAAATTATGTTTCCTTTGATCAAAGAAAATAAAGAATTTTGTATTACATAGTTCTTCCTCCACTAAAAAACAATGAGTGAATGTGATAGAATTTAGAATAATGAAATCAGTAAGTTTGGTGAGATGATGCTAGCGCTTAATGGGCTTTCAGCTATAGAAACTTTTTATACATAAAAAAATAAAAATATGATAGTAAAAAAAATCAAATATTTCTAATTCTAATACCAGGAAATATAAATGTGGTTTTTCATCTGGAGAGACATCTCCATATTTCACTGGAGTGTCTAGAATATATTGATGATTTCTCTTTGACAAATTTAAAAGATGATTTTCTAGAAGTGTTTCATTGCCTGTTCCAGCCTATGATGAATAACAGAGTCTTTTTTATTTCTCCCAGGAGTCTTGGGTTTTTAAACATCTTTTAAAAAATTCATTTAAAAACAGAAAATGTTTTGAGGATGTTTAGCCATACAAAATGTATCTCTTTTTAACCTGTTTAATGCCAAATAAGAAATTTATGCCTCTAAGTCATTTCTAGAGTTTGATTTTTTTTTTTTTAAGTATAAAGTTTAGTGGATTGTTAAAAGATTCTACAGGGTTAGAACTGGAAGGGACTTTAGATTAGCTAGTACAAACCCCTCATTTTACAGATAAAGAAACTGAGGGCCAGAGGGGTCCAGTGGTTTGCTTGAGGTCACACGGTGACAAAGCCAGGTCTAAAACTGTGACCTCCAGACTCCCAGTCCCTCCCACTATTTCCTCTGTTTCTGAGTCTGATCAAGGACAGACTGCTTCAGACTCTATTCGATAAAGTAAAAAAGAACCATATGGAATTTGTTTTAAAAATGAAAAGCGCTTTGGGGTTGCTTTAAAAATATGTCATTTTCCTCTCTGTGAATTTAGCTTTGCTTGTAGCTGAAAATCCACAGGTTGGTGAGGAAAATACTGATGGTGGAAAAAGGACAGACTCTGAAGTCAAACTGTGACTCTGTGTGTCTTGGGCAACTGCCTTGTGCCTCAGTTTCACCATGGGGGATGGATTCCATGGCCCCTAAGGTCCCTTTCAGCCCCGCATCCCATAGTTTTAAGTTGATTACAATTAAGCTTGCCTTAGTGGTTTCTGGATATTGCAATGGTTTATAGCCAGATCGATGATTTGGAAAGGACAATCATTTTGAATAATCAACACACTGAAAAGTGAATTAGTATTGAGAAAAAATAATTCGAGCTATTTCTTAGTCTGAATGCAGGTTGCTCAAGCTTGTGAAACCCTGAAAACTTTTCTGTGGGACTTTCCCAGAAACGGACACTTTGTGTTTGTTTTCTGATCTTCTCCTGATTGCTTCTTTATGAACCATTTTAAATAAGAAAAAAAAACAAAACTAAGGGCTAGGGGACTTGCCATAAGAGAGGCTGCCTGCTGGCCTGTGGGCTTCCCTGTCAGCGGCTTGAATTAACTTGGGCAGGGGAGGGGAGTTCCATGCCACCATCTGACAGCTGCTGAGAGTCAGACTGCTTGGGCTAGTTTCTATTAGTTCAGGTGGCCAGATAACGGTTGGCCCCAAGCCACAGCCTTGTGGCTAGCACGGCTGAAAATTCCCCCCTGATTTTGGGGAGCAAGTTCAAGACGTCACTTCATGAAACTCCTATGGTGTGGTCCAAGAGAGAGATGGGCTTTTGAGTTTAGAAAAGAGACTTCAAGTGGCATCTGGTCACTCCCAAACTAAGGACATGTTGGGGAGGAGGAGGAGGGAATGTGACACCTTGGCTTATAATTGGAGTCCATCCAGATGTCACATTAAGGAAATAGGATGTCTGGTCTCATGGGGAGCTAGGTTCAAATTCTGCCTCAGTCACTTACTACTTCTGTGACCTTGAGCAAGTCTGTTTCTCCTTAGTGTCCTCATCTATAAAATGAGAGCTTGGAGGAGCTAAGTGGCCTTTGAGGTTCCTTTACACTCTAAATCTATGGTCTCTGATTCAGTCCTGGGAAGAAGCAGAGAAGAGTGGAAATGAACAAGGGCCTTGAGTCCATTGCCCCTGGGCCATCTTCCCTTGGAGGGGCCACTGGCCATCCTTCCTGTCGCCTTCTGAGCTGCATGAAAGGCAGCTGTGTCTCTCTGCTTGGTTCACAGGAGACCAGGGTTTGGGGTGTGTGTGTGTGTGTGTGTGTGTGTGTGTGTGTGTTTAGGGGTAGGGGAGCTTACAGAGTGGGCATTCTCTGGCCTTCAGAAACATAAGGATCATGAGGGAAACAGGAATGATGTCAGGGTCACAGCCATAATTAATTAGCTGGCAGAGTCCACATAGCTTTAGGAAATGTACTTGATACTTCTTCTATATATAGTCTTTAGGTAACTCTTACGTTACTGATAACAGGCAAGTCCATTTCCTGTTATTAAACATCATTTGGTTGTCTTTTATCCCCCCTTGTCCTCTGTAGGAGATACAGCTAAACCATCCGCCTTCATCTTCCAACCATCTGAGGAGCAATTAAAAACGGGCTCAGCCTCAGTTGTATGCCTTGTGAACAACTTCTACCCGAAAACAGCCACAGTCCAGTGGAAGGTGGATAACGTGCTCAAAACCTCAGGGGTCTCCACCAGCTTCACGGAACAGAGTGACCAGGACAATACATACAGCCTGAGTAGCACGCTGGTCCTCACTGAAAGTGATTACAAGGCTCATGAGACGTACTCCTGTGAGATCACCCATGAAAGCCTGTCCTCTGCCCTAGTGAAATCCTTCCAGAGGAGCCAGTGTTCTTCATGAGGGGGACAACAGGGGCCCACAGAAGGGAACCTTTCCCCCATCACCCCCCACCCCCAGTCTCTCTTTTTGCTCTAGCTTCAATGTCACTTTTCTTGGCCTAGTGATAAAAGGTCATTCTCCTGTTCAAAGGCCTGTGGTCTCATCAAACATCCACCCACCCATGGCCTTATTCATTCTTGTCTCCATCTTTGCCTGCTTTAATCATGTCTATATTTGAAAGGAAAAAAAAACCAAATAAAATCAATTAAATGGTTCTTATATTCTGTGTCTTTCTTCCCTCAATTTAGATTTTAAACATTTTTTCAAGTTTCTTCATTTACCTTAAAACATAGAGACATCCCTCCTCTCACCCAACACACATACACTGGAACCCACCAGCATTTATTAAAACACACCACCAAGCAATTGGTTGGAGTTTATGGTGGACTCTAACCTCCATAAACCTCATGAGTGGCCAGTTTTGTCTGGATGACCTCAGAAGAAATTGGCTTCCCTAAGCCATCACTGTCTGCTCCTTTATCTAATTGTCCAGGCAATAATTTTTCCAGCAGTTGGTCAAAATCTCTACATAGTGCTGATGAGTCTTCCAGTCACAAGAGTAGCACGGGTGTGGGAGGATCTGAGGATATTATATAACATTTTCAGAGGGAATTCTTGAAACTTCACTTCAAAAGGATCAAGTGTAAGAGAAGGGCCTTTCAATGGAAACCAGGGCCACACTTAGATGCAACACAGTATAATGGACAGGGCCTTGACTTGGAGCCAAGACCTGGGTTCAGTTCCTTCATCAGATGCATGACCTGAAGCAAGTCACTTAAACTCTGATCCTCAGTCTCCTCACCTGTAAAATTAGTGTCCCTTCAGTTATAGAGCAATGAAAATATGATGTGCAGCCTGGAGTTTCTTCTGAGATGTAATTTCATTTGAACCTCTAACAATGGCACCCACTGTCCAACCCCAAAAGCACCTGTATCTAATGGAGCTGTTGACAGGACTCCCTTATTGGAAGGAAGGAGAGTTTTAGCAGCAACCTCACTAGAAAGAAAAAGAGAGCTAGGGGGTTTGACCCAGGTTAACACAAGTAAAGAGCTAAGGAAAACATTATTAAACTCCTTAAATGGTACTGAAGACCACAGAGAGTTTTTAGGGAAATGCTTTTAAAACATAATTTTGTAAATCCCTCATGTTTCTTTTTCCAACCACCTTTAGTTGCTTTAGTCAAAAAATATTGATTAAGTCCTTACTATATTCCAGGCGTTGTGCTAAAACCTAGGGATACTAAGAAGGTAAAAGATAGTCCCTGCCCTCAAGGAGCTTACAGTCTAATGGGGGAGATCACATGAAAGCAGTTATGTACAAAGAAGTTATGTATGGGATGAACAGGAAATAGTCAAGAGAGGGAAGATACTAGCATTTAAGGGGACTAAGAAAGGCTTCTCATAGAAGATGCCATTGTAGCTGGAATTTGAAGGAAGGCTGGGAAGCCAGGAGGTAGAGATGAGGAAAGAGAGTATTCCAGGTATAGGGGACAGTCAGGGAAAATATCTAGAATCTTGCGATAGAGTGTCTCGTTCAAGAACTAGCCAAGAGACCGGTGTCACCAAAGCAAAAAGAACTCAGAGTAAGGAGTAAGAAAAAAAAGGGAGGTCTGGGTTGCAAAGGGCTTTGAACACCAAACAGGGGATTTTGTATTTGATCCCGGAGGTGAGAGGGAACCACTAGAATTAACTGAATAGGGAGAGATAACTGACATGGCCAGATCTGCTCTTTAGGAAGATGAATCTGATACTCGAGTGGTAGATGGATTGGAGTGGGCAGAGACTTGGGTCAGGGAGACCAATCGGCAAGTTATCACCATAGTCCAGGTGTGAGGTGGTAAGGACGGCCACTAGAGTGATGGCAGTGTCCAGCGAGGGAAGAGGGCGAATACAAGCGAGGTTACAAAGGTTAAATGGGCAGGATTTGACAACAAATTGGATGGGGGGGAGGGTAACAGAGCGGGGAATCAAGGACAACACTGAGGTTTAGAGCAGGAGTGAGGAACCTTCTGCCTTGAGGCCACATGTGGCCTTTGACTAAATCCAAACTTTACAGAACAAATTCCCTTAATAAAAGTATTTGTTCTGTAAAACTTGGACTTGATCAGAAGGCCACACGTGCCCTCGATACTGCAGGGGCTCCACCCCTGATGTGGAGCCTGGGTGCCTGGGAAGATGGTGGTGCTCTTTGGAATCAGCACAGAAGTTTAGAAGGGAGGGCAGGTTTTGGGGAAAAGATAACTTTTCAAGGAAACCCCTCCCAATGGCCTTTCTTAAGGACTTGGGAGCTGAGAGGGGTCTTTGTGCTCCTCTCGTCCACTCCTAATTTTACAAATGTGGGTAGTAAATGAGCCAAGACCAAGAAGGTGATAAATAGCAGACTCAGGATGCAGGCCCCTTTTTTCTCTTCTTTCTTCACATTGTCAACTTAACCAATACCGAATGTTAAAAAAATCATTTACAGAGTAGAACAGAAGAAAGTACATGGAACTGAGGATTTCTTTTATAAACAGTCAGTTTTTCTTATTAAAACAGAGAATAAATTCAAAATGTGACTCAAAGCTGTCCTGCTTCATTGTGATTCTTTCTGGGCTTCCTTCTGTTTTATTTTTTGAAAAAAAAAATACTTTTATGACCTTCTTTTCTTTCTTTTCTTTTTCTTCTTTTTTTTTGGGGGGGCGGGGCGCTATTCCATCCATACCCTCTCCTGTCTTCATTCAAACAGAAAGAAAAGAAAGAGATAGGGGAGAGAGAGACAGAGAGAGAGACAAAGACAGACAGAGAGAGACAGAGACAGAGAGGGAGAGAGAGAGAAGGAAGGAAGGAAGGAAGAAAGAAAGAAAGAAAGAAAGAAAGAAAGAAAGAAAGAAAGAAAGAAAGAAAGAAAGAAAGGAAGGAAGGAAGGAAGGAAGAAAGCTCTTATAACAGTATGCCTAGTCAAGCAAAGCCAATTGCCACACTGGCCTTGTCTGAAAACTTGTTTTACACTTCAACTTAGGCTTCCTCCCTCTGTCAGGAGGGGAAAACCCCCTTTCCTTTGACTGTAAATCCAATGCTCTTTCTGTCCCATAGGTCAGGTCCCCTTGGATCAGGTATGTTACTGGTTTAAAGGATGCTAACATTTCTGAAGATGGCAGACCAAAGGAAACACCTGAGCTGAAGAATCCCAGGCTCAGTGTGAAATGCTGACCCTGTAGTTCCATGACTGGGCGGCTCCCATGATGGGAGAAGGATCATGTTCTTCATGTCATTAAAGAGCAGGTCCCATTACGCACCATTACTCAGCAGTTGTGCTGGATGTAAAACCTTTAAAAATGTTCAGGAACAATGATCCCAGAGGGAGAAGCAGGTCCAGTGTACAAAGAGAGCGTTTGCTTTTCAACTTGTTTTCTACCAAGAGGGAATTTCCCAGAGTTGGTTGTTCTTATGAAAGTTATTGGCCACACCAACAAAAGTAGTTAATGTGAGTTTAGGGGACAAGGTGCAAGTCACATCTCTTTAGTTGTGATTTCCATCACAGGATCATGAATTTCTCACTGTGGAAGGGACCCTAGACATTGACTAGTCTCATCTCTTCATTTTACAGATGAAGAAATGGAGGCTGGAAAGGAGCTAAGTAACTTGCCCAAAGTCACACAGGTACTTTGGGAGCAGGATTTGAACCAGATCCCTGCCTCCAAAGTCAGTTCTCTTTTAACGTTCCTTTCCAGGATACCGACTCTGCTCTCTGACCTCCCTGACTCTCCACGTGGTGGAATTACTCAGGGTTTTTGGTTGCCTTAAGCACACCACTGCTGGCTTCATTGTGAGGGACCAAGGAAGGTGGTGGGGCAGAACCAGGACTTCTGTGCACTGCTAACAAGTTCATATAGCCAGCTCCAGATGCTCTGCTTAACCCCGTGAAGGTGGAAGCCCAGAAGAGGCTGTGTGGCCTAATGGAGAGAGAATCAGTCTCAGAGAGACTGAGAAAGACCTAAGCTCATGTCCTGCCTCAGAAATATGACTGTGGCCCTGAGAAAGTTACTTAATTTCTCAATGCCCCAGGCAGCTCCCCTCTACCAGATGTGAAAAATCCCTGCCTTCAAGGAAAGAGAATATATGCCTGGCACACTGTAGGTGCTAAATAAAGCCTCCTTCCCTTCCCTTCCCTTCCCTTCCCTTCCCTTCTCTTCCTTCAGTCATGAAGAGTCATGAAGACTGAAAATGACTGAACAACAACTACTAGAACTGTCTAGAATTAGCTACCGTGAGCCAATGTTCTCATTGCCTTTAGCACGTGAGCACGTGTGCATGCATGAATGCTCTAACAGTGCGAGTTCTTGGCAATTTCCTGAGGATGCACATATATAAAAGATGTTTGCATACACGAGCATATGGTACATGTTTGTACCTATGTATTCCTAATATGATGATAATAGAAAACATTGACAATATAATAATGATGACAGATGGCACTTCTCTAGCACCCTGAGGTCTGCAGTGGGCTTTATATCACATACACTGTCTCATTCCATTATGTCTACACAATCATTCAGTGAGCATTTATTAGGAGAAAGGAAAGCAAGAGAATCAGCATTGATACAGCACCTACTATGTGCCAGACACTGTGCTGAGTAAGTGTTTTACAATGATCATCTCATTTGATCCTCACAACAGCCCTTGGAGGCAGGTTCTGTTAGGATGTCCACTTTACAATTGGGGAAACTGAGACAAGCAAAGTTTCACTGAGCTGGTGGGTGTCTGAGGATGGGTTTGAACTCAGATCTTCCTGAGTTCACTATCCACTTCGCCATCTAAGCACCTACTACGTACTGGGCATCCCTTTAAGGACTGAAGATACAATACCTTCCCATACATAAACACCCACCTTTACACGAGTCAATGTACAATACGTGATTGTCAGAGTGATGCCATGGAAAGAGCTCTAACTCTAGAATCTGAAGACAAGGGCTCAAATCTTGGTGCTGTCACTTACTACCCATGTGACCATGGGCAACTCACTTCACATTCTGGGTCCCATTGTCCTCACCTCTACCATGGGAGGGCTGGAAGAGACCAGGGCCTCTTAACCTTTTCTGTGTTCTGAGACCCTTTGGTAGTCTGGTGAAACCTAGGGACCCCTTCTCAGAATTATGTTGTTAAATGCATTAAGTACACTATATAAAATTACAAAGAGGGGACAGAGCCAAGATGTCAGAGTAGAAGCACAAACTTGGTGTGAGCTCATGCTCCAATCACTTCCAATACATGTAAAAAAATGACTGTAAACAAACTTTAGCCCACAGAACCCACAAAGTGACAGAGAGAAGCAAATCTCCTGATGAGGGAAGCCTGGCAGGCCAACAGGAAGGGTCTATCACACAGGGCTGGGAACGGAGCACAGTCCCATGTGAGCTGTACAGTTCTGGCCCCAGGGTGGCCCCAACCAGCAACTGCCAGAGCAGATTTCAAGAGCATGAATCACCAGCAGCTGTGGAGATTTCCAGACGTCTCAACCCATAAATGCCAAAGAGAAAGTAAAAGGTCAGTGTGGAACTCTGTTGGAAGACTGGGATGGAAGAGCTGGTCTGGCCCCTGCCCCTGGGGCAAGAAGCAGCAGAGCCACTGAAGTTGTGCAGTCCTGCCGTGTGGTTGCCTCAGGAGCTCCTAGCCTGCAGATCATAGCGGGGACCAAGTAACCATTCAGAGGGTAATTGCTCTTGCTTTAACCTGCTTGGATCTGGATTGCGGTCTTAGGTGGTGGTCCTGGGGTGTGTGGCCAGTTAGCCAGAGCTGGAGGGGCTGTAGAGACAGCACCCTTCTAATAGCTCCAGCAGCTGCAAAAACCCCAGAGATTTGGGACAAAGTTCTCTCCATTCTGGAAGCAGAGTTCTACCATGGCAAAGAGCTCAAAAGTCAAATAATTGGCTGGGAATATGAGCAAGCAGAGGAAGTACAAACAGACCATAGAATCCTTTTTTGGAAACAAAAAGGATCAAGGCATGGAGTGGGGGGAAGATAGTGAAGTCAGAATTCCTGCATCAAAAGCCTCCAAGAAAAATATGAACTAGTTATAGGCCATGGAGGAGCTCAGGAAGGATTTTGAAAATCAAGCAAGAGAAGTGGAGGAAAAATTGGAAAGAGAAATGAGAATGATGCGAGAAAATCATGAAAAACAAGTCAACAGCCTGTTAAAGGAGACCCAAAAATGCACTGAAGAAAATAACACCTTAAAAAATAGAATGCCTTAAAAAGACAAATTTGCCAGATGGAAAAGGAATTTCAACAACTTGCTGAAGAGAATAACTCCTTCAAAATTAGATTGGAGCAACTGGAAGCTAATGACTTTGTGAGAAATCAAGATACTATAAAACAGATCCAAACAAATGAAAAAATAGAAGGCAATGTGAAATATCTCATTGGAAAAAACCACTGACCTGGAAAATAGATCCAGGAGAGATAATTTAAAAATTATTGGACTACCTGAAAGCTATGATTAAGAAAAAGAGCCTAGACATCATCTTTCAAGAAATTATCAAGCAAAATTGCTCTGGTACTCTAGAACCAGAAGGCAAAATAGAAATTGAAAGAATTCACCAATCGCCTCTTGAAAAAGATATCAAAAAGAAAACTCCTAGGAATATAATAGCCAAATTCCAGAGTTCCCAGGTCAAGGAGAAAATACTGCAAGTATTCCAGGAGAAACAACTTGAGTATTGTGGAAACACAATCAGGATAACACAAGACCCAGAAGCTTCTACATTAAGGGATCAAAGGGCTTGGAATATGATATTCTGGAGGTCAAAGGAGCTGGGCCTAAAACCAAGAATCACCTACCCAGATAAATGCTATAGGGGGGGAAATGGTCATTCAATGAAATAGAGGATTTTCAAACATTCTTTTTTTTTTGGAGGGCAATTGGGGTTAAGTGCTTGCCCTAAGTCACACGGCTAGTAAATGTGTCAAGTGTCTGAGGCTGGACATGAACTCAGGTCCTCCTGACTCCAGGTCCAGTGCTCTATTCACTGTGCCACCTAGCCACCCCATTTTCAAACATTCTTGATGAAAAAGCCAGAGCTGAACAGAAAATTTGACTTTCAAATAC
>CM053585.1:28871564-28917175 GCA_028646515.1 Pseudochirops corinnae | reverse complement strand
GGAATAAGGATAAGAAATAGGAATCCTGTGTATTAAAGGTAAAGGAATGATACAAAAGGTTCCTATTCAGAATGTCTTGAAAATAAGAACTATTAGAAGACTATTCTTTTAGGAGAAATAGTTAAAGAAACCAATGGAATCTCATTCCTTAGAAAGAACCTTTAGAACATATCTCCTGCAAAAGAACACAGCAGAACTGAATAGAGTTCAGATATTTCCCAGCTGTCCAAACTCACCGGTATACCACCCTGTCTGGAAACAAGGGGCTGGCCTGAATGGCCTTTTAGGCACTTTGCTTCTCATGAGCCATATGAGAATCCAGTTTTCTCTTCCTAGAGACAGAAATGAAAAATCACACAGCTCAGCATTTCTCTAATAGAGCATAAACTCCCTGAGGGCAGGAACAGATTTATCTTTACCTTTGTATCCCCAGTGCCTGCACCCCAGAGGCAATTAATAAATGCTTACTGATTGACTGATTGATCCAAAAGACCAGGGGGCATGCATTGAAGGCTGGCTTGTACCTCAGCTCCTTATTCAGGCTTGGACCTCAGATAAGTCCTTCTTGGGCTGCCCTTTCCTCAGTTTCCCCATCTGCAAAATGGGAGCCTGTTACAGGACTACATGAAAGAACCAGCCTTCTAATTTCCACAGCTGAAAGTGATCTCCCCACCCCCTCAGTTTTCCTTGAGCATTATCTGAATCTCTTCTTAACACCTCTTATCTTTAAGCTTTGTTACACCAAATGGGATCATGGATTTGGAGTTAGGAGGGGCTTCAGGGGTTATCTACTCCAGACATGTCAAACATGGGGCCCACAAACTCCCCCATGCTGCATGAGCCAGATTAAAATGGAATGGATAGATGGAGAGCATACCAATTGAAAGATTGCTAAAACAGATAAGGTTAATTGGTGGTTTGCTAAGTCATTATGGGACCTGCAGGGACCCTTTATGTACAGTTTAGTGGCCTCTCTTATTATTCATGCTTGATTCCACTGGTCTAGTCCCTTCTCCTTCATTGGGAAGTTGGTTGACCCAGAGGACCTCTTGGGACCTTTCCAACTCTGGGGTTCTATTAGTGTAGGGGAAGTGTAGAGGTTGGGTTGATCACTTGAGCATGTAGATTCTTATTCAGATACCAATTGAATTAGATGGCCCTTGAGGTCCAACCTCCTCACCTCACTACAGGGGAAAATGAGGCCCAAAGAAGTTCCATGATTTGCCTTAGGTCTCGTAAGAAGTAAGTGGCAGAGCCAAAATTTGAACCCGTTCCTCCATAGCGACTATACAATGCTGCCTCAGTGAGTAACATACATCACACTCCCCTCTCTCACCCCATGGAGTGTAAGCTCCCTCAGGGCAGGAATTGTTTCACTTTTTGCTTAATTAATGCATCTTGACTGCAATGCTGTCAATGAATGTTAATAAACATGTGTTGACTGCTTTCAAAGCAGATAGTCCCAGTTCAGGTCATGTCACTTTGGATGAGTCACTGAATATCTGGGTCAGCTCAGTCCTATGTAACTCAACAGACATTTCTTCAGGTAGGTGGGGTCTAGGTGTTCTCATCTGTAGAATAGGGATGATAATAGTACCTGTATCTCACAAGGTTGTCGTGAGGATCAAATAAAAAATCTATAAGGCAATTTTCAAACCTTAAAATGTGCTAGAAAGGCTAGTTATTATTAATTAATATTAATAATTGCTAATTAATATTAATTGTATTAATATGGGCCGTTCGGAGACACAGTAGATAGAGTGCTAGGCCTGGAGTCGGGAAGACTGAATTCAAATCTAGCTTCAGACATTTAAGAGCTGTGTGACCCTGTTTGCCTCAGTTTTCCCATCTGTAAAGTGAGCTGGAGAGAGAAATGGCAAGCCACTCCAGTATCTTGGCTAAGAAAACCCCAAATGGGGTCACGAAGAATCAGAGACAACTGGAACGACCAAACAACAACGAATTATTATCAACAACACTGTCATATGGTATACTATTATGTTGTGTAACGTAACATTATAAGATTACATGGCAATAGAATCATATCATGTGATTATATTATTAATAAGTTCTTTTTAATAAGTGCGTCCAACAGAGAAAGGCAGTAATGGCCTGGCTTTGCCATCAGGTGGAGAAAGGAATTAAAACCCGCCTGGCTAGCCTCACTCCTTGGAAGCCTCATTACTTTAACAAGTTCAAAAAAAATAGGAGCATTGTGGCAGATATTGGAGGTATAAAGACGAAAAAAACCATGATCCCTGCCCTTCCCTAAGTTACAAATTAGTGTGTAGTCAGTGCCCAGGAGATGGTCATTCAGAGCTGGAAGAGACTTCAGAACCCAACTCTGTCATTTTATAGATAAAGAATGAGGTGATTGGCCAAAGTCACCAAGACAGCCTCAAAGGTGAGATTGGAATCCAGATCCTCTGAATCCAGAGTCGACTCTTGCTCTACTCTGGACAAAGGGGTATAAGAAGTTTGCAATGGGACAGTTCATTCCAGAGAGGGTAGGGGGAGGCTAGCACTTGAGTGAGAACTTGAAGGATGAATATGAACTATAGATACATGTTTCGCATACTCAGAGAAGGTTCTCCAGTTGATAAAAGACCAGATTAATAAGACTGTACTCTGAATTTTGCCTTTGTTCCTAGGATCTTAGAAGCTTCCTCCTACAAATACTCTCCCAGAAGAGGAGCAAACATCCTCCTGGTAAGAGGTAAGTTATCTGAGTAGCTCAGCTGAAGGATCTCTGTTCTTTCTGATTACTCTCCTACTATATATAAATAAATCCTACTTCTACTCTCTCATGACAAACAGAAATCTAAATATGTCAAATCATACTTAAAGAGGCTTTAAAAGCTTCGCCAGTGAGAAGGCACACAGAGAGGCAGGCACCATTTTAACCCAAGTCAGTAGAGATAATGTGTGACATAGGAGTATGGAGGTGCGTGATGGTTTAGCCAAACCACCACAGGAAGGAAGCCTCAGTAGGAAGACTAGAACCTTGGGCTTGAGTCCCAGCTCTGCTGCTAATGAACAAATCACTTCTCTCTGGGCCTCAGTTTCCCCACTTTCAAAATGAGGGAGCCTTAGACTAAATATTCTTTGAGGTCCCCTAGGATAAGACCCCCCCAAAGGCAAATCAATATGTCATCCCTGAGAAAGATGTCTTCTCATTATCATCATTAAGAAGCCTTTATTAAGCACCTGATTAGGCATGCCAGCTTCAGCTGGTTTCTGTCTTATCACCTAGGTCGCATGTATAGAGAGTGGACACCCATGAATAGCACATAGAGAAGAGGGTGGAGGGAATACTGAGATCATTTCTTTAATATAAACAAACAAAGGGCATGAAGTAGCCCGAACTACCTGCTTTGGCAAATCAAATTATCCAGGTGGTTGGCAAAGTACTATTTTGTGCCTATATGGAAACAGCAAACTCTATGTCACTTGGCAAGTTTTTTGTTTGAGTGACCTTAGAAAGAGGATAAAATTCAAGCTCCTGTATGCTGTCTACTTTTTGGCATACAAGGGTGAGCCTGGGCTTGAAAGTCTCTGGACCTCAGTTCCTTCATCAGGAGGTCATATTAGCTTTAGGCTAGATAATCTCCAGGGCAATTCTAGAGAATCAAGGGATCACAGATTTGGAGCTGGCTGAGACCTCATGGGATATTTAGACCACTTCTGCCATTTTACAGAAGAGGAAAGCTCCATGGAGAGCTTATGGGAATGACTTACCCAAAGTCACAAGAGACTTGTCCAAGGTCAGGTAGTAAGAGACGAAGTCAGAATTTGAACAGAGGTCCTCTGACTCCAAAGCCTCAGGTCTCTCTGCCTTCCTTGTCTTTTCTAACTCGAACTGTCTCTAAGTCTATGACCGCCTCTTATCTTTCTTTGTCCCCTCAGCTCTAAGCACAGGTCCTGGACCATCGTAGACACCTAGTAAATGTTTATTAAATAACCAAATATGGCAGCACTAACTTAAAGAAAAGCCGCCTCTTTGGGGGGCCATGGAGTGAGAAATAAAGATGCTCTCTTATTCTTTGATGCTGTTCACAATGTGACTTTGGAGACTGACTCATGCCAGGAAGGCCAGCTTGTTTCTGAGTCTAGAAATGAGATTTACCACCACTAAGTCCCCTGAGCTGCTTCTTCCTAGGTAATAAACACTGGCCATAGCACATTCACCAAAAGAAAGTAAAACTTTCCACTTAATGGTTCAGAAGTGATGTTACCAAATAAACTAACAAAATATGAACGCAAACCAAGACAGATTTTGAAATGGAGTTTAATGAATTGTTATGGGTTTTTCTCAGTGAAAAATAGCCTCAACTTAATAATAGAATACATTTATAGAAGATACATAACATACATGTCAAACGTATTTCAAGATTTGTAGAATTTTTAGAGGTGGAAAAATACTTTAGAGGTAATTTCATCCATTGTTTTACAGAGGTGGAAACGGACAAAATTGACACCCAGAGAGGGGCTACTACATGTTTAAGATCACACAGGACATTAGGAGTGGTCTCCCGGCCATAAGCCATGCTGCCCAGAGCTTCAAACTTTCATTCTTTTCTGGACCAGTGGAGGAGGTCATTGATCTGAAGAATTAGAAGCTACAAAATCAGTTTGCCTCGGCTACCATTTGATATTCACAATGTAAAATGCTAACATTGAACATGGATGTGTTATATCATGATTTCAGGTTCAGAGATATTTACTTCCTGTGTGATCTTGGGGAAGTCATTTGATTTCCCTAGTTCTTGGTTTCTCATTTAGAAATTGAAAAGGTTGAACCAGACCAAGGATTTAGAACAATTTTTATGTCCCAGATCCCTTAGCAGTCTGGTGAAGCTTAAGGACCCCTTCTTATGATTTAAATGCATAAAATAAAATGCACAGCATTACAAAAGAAACCAGTTAGTTTGAAATACAGTTGCTAAAATATTTTTTAAAACAAGGCCCTTTATAGGCAATCTTAGAGATACCTTCCAGCTCATCATCTGTAATCCTGAGAGCCTATAAACTTTGACCCAAGATGAGAAACAAGCATAAAGACCAGGACTGGGTAGAAAACAGAGAGCTAGCCTCAGATTCAGAAAGATGTGGTCTCGAGTCTAGCCTTTGATGCATTCTAGCTGACTGGCCAAATGCAAGTTCAGTTTCATAGGATTATACATTTTGAGCTGGAAGGGACCCTAGAGATTATCCATGCTCCTGATTTTACAGATGAGGAAATGATGTGTTGGAGTAACTGGTCCAAGGTCATGCAGGTGGGTAAGCAGCAGAGAAACTATCTGAACCCAGGTCCTCTGAATTCCAAGTCCATTGCTTTTGCCACTGAAAATGAGGAAATTCTATGAGATGGCCCCAAGATGCTTTCCAGTCCTAAATCCAGGACCATAGGCTATAAATTCCAGATGAGCTGCTAAGCTGGATTGATTAAGGGAGTTTCCACACTAGAACTTCCCTACACTGATAGAATCACAACAAATAAAAATCATGATTATGACCTTAAAATGTGAATGTCAATGGACAATCATAATGAGCTGGAAATCTTACTAATGAATTTAGTTCTAAATTGGAATTACAGTCCTGAGGTGGGACTCAGGAGCCCCAGGTTCCAATTCTATCCATCGTTAGTTCATTGCCACCTCTACCATGAAGCCTTCTGTATCAAACAATAATGAAGCAGTCAATCCCAGTCAAAAAGGACCAAGTTTATGGAGCAGTATGATGGCTGCTCTGGGCTGAGCCGTGCAAATATTAGGGATTTTTTTAAAAAATTAGCAGTTAGGGATAAGGACCGCATCTTTGATTTTGCTAGCACAGGGAACTCTCAAGTGAGGAAACTCCCTCTGCCAATGCAGGTCAACACCTCTCTGCAACTCAGTCACAGAGATCTGCCTAGAGAACTGAGAAGTGAAGGGATTTCTTTTTTCAAGGTCACATAGCCAGGATGTGTCAGAGGCAGAATTCGATCCCAGGTCTTCCCGACTCAGAGGCCTGATCTCCTGATCTCTTAGAAGTAAAGGATCATTAAAACCCTCCACTCTGTCATCTTACCTTGTGTTTGGCTAGTTCCATTTTTAAGGTTATTTGAAAACAGTTCATCAACATTTTAAGTAAAGATTTCAGAATTCAGCAAATTTTATATTTCATGTATCGATCAGAAAATCTTTTCTTTATGAAAGGACTTTAAATATGGACTAAAACCAGAAGGCTGATAGTGTCATCAATAGCTATGGTTATATTGCGTTGCACATTAGAAAAAATGATGAAGGGGGTAGATATTGGGGGGTGTCTGTTAGAAAGGCAGAGGCCAGTGGCCTGTGAATCTCCTTCCAGTCATCGAGCCCAAGCCTCTAGGAATGAGAAGCCCTATTCTGCCAGGAAATAGCTTCAAGAGCTCAAAGAACTATCCTCTCATGGACTGTTTCTTTTTTCCTAAAATAATGAGACTGAATTAAAGTCTCTCTAAGGTTCCCTGTGATTCCTAGGAGCTCTGGATGGGAATCCCAGCTCTAGACAAGTGAGGACGCCTTTGTGGCCTTCAGTTTTCTCATCTGCAAAATGAGAGGTTTGAATGAAAGGATCTGCAAATTCCCTTCCAGCCTGGGAGAAGGTTGAGAGTCTGCTCACAGTCAGTGAGTGCTGTTGGGTTTGGAAAAACGAGGAATTACAAAGGGTCCCCTTGGGGAATGGGATTTCTTGAGCCAAGTCTCACACTGTATCTAGATGGCCAAAGATGAAGACATTTAAAAATTGGTCACACTTTAATAGCTTTTGATTTTCAAAAGATTAGGCTAAGAGTGAAGAGGGCAGAACCAAAGAAAATCCTGCATGTGGGGGTGAGGGCCATGTGTTAAAGATGGTAACAAGTTCCTGTTGTACATCAGAGCAAAGGTCACAGAAGGTCCCCAAAACAAGGGTGACGTGGGCATTCAGCGAAAAACCACTGCACACATCTTCTGGGGTGGGGTTATTGACAAGTCGATAACAGAAGTTACAGACACGTGTCCAAATCATTTATGCTCTTGCTCTCTCCTTGTTTGTTTCATCTCGTTTCCTTGTTTGTTTCATCTCGTTTCCTTGTTTGTTTCATCTCGTCTCCTTGTTTGTTTCATCTTGTTCCCTTGTTTCTCACGTGTTCTCGTTTCTATATTCGAATACGTGTACTTGTTGGGGAAATCAAAATAAAATGCTTATTAAAAATAAAAGCTAAGATTGTAGGAAAAAAGTTGGACTTTTTTTTTCCTGTTGGAGCAAAAAATTAAGCCCAGCTTTTATTTGAATAAGTGTTTTGGTTCATTGGGTAGCAAATGTGAGCTAAGAAATTAACTGGGTTTTAAGGAAACTTAGGAAGGCAATATGGTAAAAATAGAAAGAACACTGAATTTGTAATAATCCCTAGCAAGAGAGAGCCCTTTAAAGTTTGCAAAATATTTTACAAATATTGTCTCGTTTCATCCTCAATGACCCCAGAAAGTAGGTGCAATTATTATCCCCATTTCATAGATGGGAAAATGGAGGCAGAGGAAGATGCTATTATTATTCCTATTTCACTGATGAAGAAATTGAGGCAGACAGAGGAAGTTACTATTATTATCCCTGTTTCCCAGATGAGGAAACTGAGGAAGATGGTGGTTAAGAGACATGGCTAGGATCACACAAGCTAGCAAGTTCAGGGGCTGAATCTGAACTCAGAAGTCTCAGGTTCAAATCCAGATCTATGCATGAGTTTAGATAAGTGCCTTCCCCTCTCTAGGCTTCAATTTCCTCAACTATAAGATGAAAAGCCTAGACTGAATGTACTGGAAGGTCCTTCCCAAACTCTAAACCTATGATCCTAAAAAGGTGCCACATAAGAAAGCAACACATAAAAAAAAAAGGTGTTATTCAGCTTTCATTTACACTGTGAGTCAAAAGCAGTCTAAGGTCCTAGGAAACCTAACTGTACGAGACTTCAGGGGCAAGCTCTCCCTTTATCTCACAGGAGCACTTCTTTACCCACACACATCCCTTCTTTTATTTAGCACAAATTAAGCATGCCCTGCTCACCCCTTTGATTCCCCCCCCCCCCACCCAGTGAAATACATAGGGCAAATATTATTCCTCCCTTTTAAGATGAGAAAGACTGAAGTTCAGGGAAGTTAAGTAGTTTACTCAAAACCACATGGCCGGTAAGCGATCAAGGCCAGATGTGAAGCATGGTCCTTCCAATTTTTAATCCAATTCTTTCATCTTGGAATTACACTTGAGAATGGATTTCCTTTAATCGGTGGTAATAACGCCTTTCTTATTGGTAACGTCACCAAAGGGGTCAATATTGCTGGAAAAGTTTGTTTCCAATCCATTGTCTTAATTAAAATGTCCCACTGGAGTAACTCACTCAAGCTCCTCATTTCAGAAGGCCCTAAGCAAAGATCCCGGACTGTGGCTGGGCAGGGAGACCAGGAGTGTGCTCCGGGACACCCACTTAAAGGATGTGGGGCCATCCAAGGGCCAAAGAGAAAGTATTTCTATATTTGTCTCACTTGGAAAACTAGCTTAGGTTATCCTGGCTTCTTTAATTCTCCAGAATCCCCTTGGACTTCAACATTTCCTGCAGTAAAGGCAATGAGGATCCTTCCACATCTTAGTGGACAGGTGTTTCCCTTAAACCAGGATAAGAGAGACTTCTCAGGAAAAAAAGCAACTCAAAAAATCCCCAACAAAAACAACGAAACAAACCTCTCCTCCCTCCATGAATCTGGGCAAGTTTGACAAACTGATTAGTATTCCATGAAGAGCTGTGTTGAAGGGTCTGGTTCTTCCCAAGGACGATGTTCTTTCAAATTCAGCAAGCATTTGTTAGCATGGTAACCAGAAAAACATGCGGAGGTGAACAAATCATGTTTTTAGTTCATTTTCTGATTGCAACGCGACGTCTCATGGACTTGTGATACTGTTTTTGATTAACAACCAAACAACTTTTTTCAGGAAAAGATCTCTTTGGAAAAGGATCACAATTTTCTGTTCAAATCCTTTTTAAAGAAAGATGTGGATAATTTTAAAATGCTCAACCGAACACACATACACATACACCTATTAGGCCAAGGGGTCTTAGCCTGGGGCCCACAAACCCCCGAGGCATCTGGGAACGGGGGTAGGGTGGAAAATGACCTCTTCGTTTGCACTAACCACTTACTGAAACTTAGTATTTCCTTCAATTATTTCAATTATTGCCTATTATTAATGTTATTGTTGATTTAATATTATTAATATTAAATTCATTATCCCGAGGAGTCCATAGATATCACTAGATGGCCAAAGGGATCCATTTCACAAAGTTAAGAGCTCCTGCCTTGCAATGTGATACAGAATCTGTTTTGTAGATTCTGAAAGCCTAAGAGCAAGGCCAGAGGATTTCACACTCAGGAAAAAGGAGCTGGGCAGAGTTCAGGATAAGTTTTTTTTTTTCAACTCCACAAAATTGCCTTAAGCCAAAATTTTCAGTCACCACTGCCTATGATGCTCTGAAGTCAAAGTACTTCAGAGACTTTTAATTTTAAGATAATAGTAAATAAACTATCATTTATTTTTATGAAATTATTCCTGTTGTAGCCAATGGCTGCCCTCCCCCCATCCCACCCGGCACCCCTCCACACAAATGGCTGGGAATTCATGGCTGAAACTGCCCCCAAAATTGATACCAACTTCTATAAAAACTTGTACATTCACTATAGTCTCTGCTAGCCTCTGGTTCTCACTCAAGTTTTTCAAGGATTAAGGAAACCGAAGTCTGCCGTGAAACCATTCCTCCCAAGCCCTCTGCCCTCACCCTCCCTCTGCCCATACTCCACAAAGGCCACCCCCTAATCAGCCACTGAAGACGCAGCCCAGCTGGCAGAGGCCACTCTTACCCCAAGATTTCTGCTCAGGCTTCAGACTGACAGCAACCACAGTGGGGAAGGAACGTGAGCCCAGCAAGCAGCCCCTGGTGGAGCCACAGGGGTCTGACAGACCCTCTCACTCCAGGATTCAGTAGACCCCCCTGGGGTTGCTTGCTGAGTGACCCATCTCCTCCCTGATTTCCATCAGCCACAAAGGGCCAATGCGGGTATAGATGGAAAACTCTGGAAGCGATCTCTTTGCTGCAGAAGGATGTAGGCTAAAGAGTTTCAGCTTCAGCAAAAGGCCTATTTCCAAGGGCACTCAATCCCCCATGGGATAATAGGATCACAGATAAAGCTGGAAGAGGCTGTAGAGCTCATCTAATAGAACCCCTGCATTTTACAGGTGAAGGAACAGGCCCAGAGAGGTCAGGGAACTCTCTCAGCATCACACAGGGAATGGTAGAGCCGGGATTGGAACTCAGTTCCATTAACTCCAAATCCGTCATTTTTCCCCCTCACTACACCACACTGTCCCTGTCGTAACCTACTGATACCCAAGCTGGGCATCATGGAAAGAGTCTCAGTGGGGTTGAGAGTCAAAGCACCCTGCTTCTGATCCTGGTTCTGCCAATTACTGGGTGTTTGATTTGGGTGCTCGTTTAGATCCTCCCAGCATTCAAAAGGTGCTGGGCAAAGATCCCTTGAAGTTAAATGGCATTGGGCTGGAAATGCTGCTTCCTCTGGGCATGGGGCTGAAGTGAGGAGCCGCCCTGCTCCTGGACCCTAAACCATAGGGATCACAGGACTGAGATTGGGAGCTAGAAGGGGCCTTCTAGCCTTTAGTCCAACCCCTTTCACTGACAGAATAAAGTGATTGGCCCTGGATCACACAGGTTTCAGAGCTGGGATTCAGGCTTGGGTTTTCCCCATTCCAAATACACTCGTTTTTCTATGGTGCCCAAAAGACGAGGGGGCTCTGGGACGACAGCTGGAGAAGAAGAGGCCTGCTAGAGGAAGGCAGCTAAGCCAGGTGTTGGGGTGGTATGTCCCTGGGGGTCCCAGGGTCAGTGGTTACACGCTAGAAATCCAAGCTATAGGGCAGGTCAGCCAGGCAGAAGCCCCCAGCAGAGGGGATTCCAGTTCTATGGGTTTGGAGCTCCCTCTGCTGACCCCTGAAGGGGGCAGGGGGTTCATGGCCTTTGATGGGGCCTCAGACGATGCTGACTTAGCAGCCTTCGACGGAAGCCTGGGGCTAGTTTTCTATACTGTACCTTTTGATTATCTCATACCTCTACTAACACACACACACACACACACACACACACACACAACTCTGCTCAGGGATCTGCTTTATACCTAAGTAAGGTTGTAGAGGTAGAGTTCTACATCTGAAATCTGGGTTTGAATCCAGTGTCTCAGACACCAATGAGCTGTGTGACCTCTGGCAAAAATCACAACCTCTCTGGGCCCTAACTATCTAATCTGTAAAAGAATTTAATATTCTCTAAAGTCCCTTTGAGTTCTCAACCTATGGTCCTATGAAAACATCCTCTCTAATTGGTCTGAATAATATCTTACACTCAAATACCATTTTATGAAGTACTCCCCCACCCCATTCTGTCATGATCTCAACTGATTTCCACAACCGCCATGCAGAGCATCACCATTCTCCTTTTTCAGATGAGGAAACAGAGACCACAACTTGCCCAAAGTCACCCCAATGGTGAGCGGCAGACTTTCTGAACTCTCACAGGAGGCAGCATGGTGGAGTAGAGAGCTGGACCAGGAGTCTGAAAGAACTTTACATCCTACATCTGAATTTCCCAAGATGTCTAACCCTTGGCAACTCTCTTCTACTCTGCAAAATGGGAGCATCTTTACCCAATTTACTCTATATGGACACTGGTTATGTCTTTCTCCTATAAGAATATCTACATGAAAAAATGTGAAACTCTGGGGTCCTAAGTTTTAATGATAGAAGAGGTCTAAAAGATCCTCTAGTCCAGGAATGGGGAACCTGCAGCCTCAAGGCCACATGTAACCCTCTAGGTCAGTGGTTCTCAACCTTCCTAATGCCGCGACCCTTTAATAGTTCCTCATGTTGGGGTGACCCCCAACCATAAAATTATTTTCATTGCTACTTCATAACTATAATTTTGCTACTGTTATGAATCGTAATATAAATATCTGATATGCAGGATGTATTTAAATTGAACATAACCCACAGACTGAGAACTGCTGATCTAGGTCCTCGTGTGGCCCTTTAACTGAATCCAAAATGGATTCATGTTTCCCACCCCTGATCTAGTCCAACTGCCTCCTTTTACAGAGAGAAGTGTGGCTGGGGATGCTTGGGGGAGTGACTTGGCCAGGATCACCCCAGGGAAGTAGTAGAACCAAGATTTGTCCTCAGGTCATCTATGTAGCCCCATGCTGATCCTCCTCCATGAAGCCGTCTTGACTGGAGTGAAATAACGCCTGAAGCATTGACCTCAAACAATAGATATATAAGAAAGACCCATCCCAGAGAGCAGAAACTCTTTATTCTCTCCCTAGGTACTCTCCTCCCCAAAGTCAAGAACATAAAACAGTCTGTCCACTGGGAAAAGGTAAAAGAGGCTAGGAAGGACTCATTAACCTAGGGATGGGGGACCCTCCCCTCTACATGAGCCCTCGAACTTACAGGCACACATGGAACTAGGGCAAGGCAATCAGAGCTTGATCCCAGGGCACCAAATTTAAAGAGGCTTCACAGCACAGAATCAATGAAGCTTATAAAGTGTCTGACTAACCAAAACCAGGCTTCTCCTCTGCTCTGCCTTCCCTCTCTCCTCCTCAGCCTTGTGCTAATGTCTTACCTCTGGCCTTTCTCCTCAGTAAGGCTCACGGTGCTCCCCCAGTCACAAAAACACCTCTGCTTATAAAACTGATATAGTATGAAATGGAGATTCATGGTTTTGTGTATAATCCTCTTCTTGTGTTCTTCTGTATGAAAATACTCTTTTTTCCACCCAGAGTGGTGGTGATGGTGTTTAAGTTCAGAATAAAGCAAAAATTAAAAGGGTTTCTAGGATTGTACTGTGAACCCAGAAATCTGTCTTCCCTTAGGCACTAATAACTTTGAGATCACAGTCAAGTCCCAAGTTATGAAGAAAACAGGAGAATTGTACCGGCGAACAAAGGGCCTACTGTCCACCTCTAGCACCGAACATCCTCTTGCAGCATCCCAGCCCCCTACTGGAGGTAGCTACTTCCTTCCCTGGTGACAGGTGAAGAGAAACTAACCCTTTATGACAATGAACGAAAATTAAAAATGGGCACCTTTTTTCCCCTCCAGGGAAGCCAGCTTTAGACCCAAGTTAGTATCAGCCAGGGTCCTGAGTAAATCCCTTAAACACTGAACCTTACTTAGCAAGACCCCTGAGGTTAGAGATTGCTGTATCCCAGGTAGAATACAAGCTTCTCGAGGCAAGAACTGAGTTATTTTTATAATCCTAATGTCAAGCTGCAATCCCTAGCACACAGTGGGCACTTATCTGAATAATTATATTAATTAACTGATCTGTAATGGCTTTGAAAACCTTAAAGCATTCTAAAGTTTGCAAGCTCTTATACTACCTACCCATCATGGTTATCCTGAAGATTAAAAGACAGTGATGTATATAGAAGTGCTTTGTTATAAATCTTAAGGAGAGAGGACACAGACAGACCCTCTGACAGTCTCCAGGGTGTGGAAGAACCAGGGAAAGGCTTCCCTTGAGCTGGCTATCTTCTCAATGAAAGATCTACAGAAAGACAGATAGAAATTGAGCAGGACTCCAGGCAGTACACCCTTACTGAGGGCCTAACATGTGCAGGAAGCCAGAGTGCTAGGCACAAATCAGTCCCTACCTTCAAGGGGCTTCCATTCCAGGGGTGAAAGATTACAGAGGTACAAAAACAAGTACCACTAGGAACCTGAGGAGGGAAAAACTGAATAATGCCCTGAGGGCATCAGGGAAAGCAGAACAAGATGAGAATCTGCGAAATGGTTCTGCCTCAGGGCAGGAGGGACCCACTCAAGGGCTTCGAAGATCCCGAAGGAATAGACCAATATTAGGGGCACTAAGTGACACAGTGGATGGCCCAGTGGATAGAGTGCTGGGCCTGGAGTCAGAAAGACCTGAGTTCAAATCCGACCCTAGACACTTACTAGCTATGTGACCCTGGGCAAGTCACTTAATGCTGTTTGCCTCAGTTTCCTCATATGTAAAATGGATGTAATAATAGCATTTACCCCCCGCCCCGAAGCTTGTTATGAGAATCAAAAGAAATGATATTTGTAAAACACTTTGAAAATTCTGAAGTGCTCTGTAAATGCTAGTGACTATCACCACCAAATGGTCATGCACTCTGCTCAAGTACCTCCCATAAGGGGGAATCACACTCCCGTTCCCAGGGCAGCATCAAGTTCTTCCTGACATCATTTCTCCTACCTCTGTCTTCTAGGGCCAGAAAGAACATGCCTAATTCCTCTTCCATATGAGTACCCTTAAATACCTTAAGAGAACTAACCCATCTCCCTGCATCTTCCTCTTCTCTAGTTTAAAGGTCTGACGCCGACTCGAGGCAATTCTTCCTCCCTCAGGATTCTCCTCAGGATGAGCTTATTTATCTATGCCCCTCCTAAAATGTGGCCCCCAGAGCTGCTTATAGTGCTCTAGATGGAACCTGACCCGGGCAGTGTGACCCACAAAAATATAATCATCGGGTCATTCTCAGTTTTTTTTTCAATGAAGTTCACATACAAATGGTCCTGGGCCAATTCTCTATCCTGCTACTGTTCCTTTAGATCTGACGTTCTGCAGACTAAAAGGATGGGTGGATAAAGTAAAATGCTTTTTAGAGTTGAATATAAGTTCATCCTCCCCAGACTCACCAAAAGCATTCTCAGCACAATTCTAGGAGTCAAAAGGACAATAGGAATGAAACATATCTTGCCCCATTCCCACATGATTTTGATTTTCTCTCCTAGTCTCTGAATTTTGAAAGCTTTTTGCCCCATGTTGCTTGGAGATTATGAGTATTCTGTACCACAACATCTTCTACAAACACTGCTCTTACATTTTTATGGGTCAATGATATTTTGGACGGAAGCCAGGTGGAGAGTATGGGGCTTGGAATCAGGAAGACTCACCCTCCCTGAGTTCAAATCTGGCCTCAGACACTTACTAGTTGTGTGAACCTGGACAAGTCACTTAGCCCTTTTGTCTCAGTTTCCTCAACTGGAAAATGAACTGGAGAAGGAAATGGCCAACCACTCCAATGGTTTGCCAAGAAAACCCCAAATGGGGTCATGAAGAATCAGACATGACTGAAAACAACTGAACAACTGTTATTTTGGCACAATTGTTCATAATAGTTTGGTATGTGACAATGTTCTGGCTCCAGGACAATTTACTGGTTGAGTTCTCCAGGATATTTGGGGGTCTCATTTGGAGTATTAGGATTTGTCATTTATTAGTCAATTAATTAATAAACATTTATTAAGCGCCTACTATGTACCAAGCTCTGGTTCTCTGGACCAGGTGCTGGTCCTAGAAAGATGAGTTGCCAGGTCTTGTCTGGTGAGGTAGTCAGTAAACGTCACATTTTCATAGCCTTCAGTGATGTATTGTCCTTGCATAATATACACTGATCACTAAATTCAAGCTCCTTAAGCATAACCTGACAATAATTTCAGATGGTAGTGACCTTTTCTCAAACTGCCAACATAAACCATTCTAATCCAAAAAAGAAATCCACATGACTCAGTCTTCAGCTTGACATTGCTGTGTCCATATGACATAGACTGAGTTCATGCAGAGGTTATCTATGAAGGGCTCTTTGATTCCATATTTGGATATCACAGGCTTCATAGGCTTAATCCAGAAGTAAACCAGTTCCTTGTTATCAGCCTTGACAGGTTAAGTAATGTCTGCTTCTTCGAAAGGTATTTCTATAAACCTTTGACCTTTATTATGAGCTCTGAGAATATTTATCAATATTCTTTCTCCTACTGGTCAAGGAAGTATTCATTTTTCTATCGCTTTCTTAGGGTAATGGGCCTTGTGTTTCATTAAATCCGGCAGAGTCTTTGCTGCCAGATTGTAGTACACCTAAATTGACAAGGAAAAAAAAATATGTTGAATCATATGGCACTCAAAAAGATGTAAACAGATTATTGCAATTGAAAGATGAAGTTGTTAAATTTTTAACTGAATCCAAATTCAATTTTGTTAATTTTTTTCAGAATGATTTATGGCTTTCAAAACTGTTATTTGTCAGATATTTTTTAAAAAATCAATGATTTAAACATGTTGCTTCAAGGAAAACATTATAACATTTATGTTAAAAGACAAAATTGAAAGTTTTACTTAAAAAGTTAACAAATGGAATAGAGTGGAAAGTGGTTCTTTAGAAATGTTTACGGCTAGAGATGGTTTTATAATTGAGAATAACCTTCCCAAAGATTTAATTGTGAGAGTTATAATTGATCATCTGAAGTACCTGGAGACAACAGTTTCAGAAATACTTCCCTTCAAATTTCGATTCTAAAACACTAAGTTGGGTTCATAAACCATACTCAATTGAAACTGGAAACATCAGTCATTTGCCATTAAAAGTTCAAGAAGAATTTGCCAAGTTATCAAAGGGACACAGGTGTAAAACTTGAGTTTCCTAAAAAAAAAATCATTAAATGAATTTTGGCTTGGGATGAGGACAGAATTTCCAACAATTTCCAAAATGGCCCTAAATATACTTCTGCCATTTTGTGCTATGTATTTATGTGAAGTGGCATTCTCAGTATGGATGATTGTAAAATCAAAACATCAATCAACTGAAAATGTTGATCCTCTATGTGTGGCAGTGCCAAGTTCTGCCAAGATTTGATTCTTTATGTAAAACAAACGAGCACAGCCATCTTATTAGCATGAAAATTTGTTTTCATCTTTAATAAATAGTAAAATTATATGTATATCAAAAGTGATTTTAAAATAATTTTCTTTATGATTTATTATCAGTAAATGTTTAATTTTTATACCTATTTTATATACCTATATCCCTGGGGTGGGATAAAAGGGGTTGAGAGTGGGAAAAGTTTAAGAAGTCCTGGTCTAGATTATACATAGGATGGTCTAAAGTCCCCCATGGGACATCTCACAAGATCTTGGAAGGAAACTCCGCATTTTAAGGGATACCACTAAAGGGAAGACAGAATCATGGCAAAGGGGAAAAGAAAGTATTTTTTAAGCAACAATTATGTGCCAGGAACTATGCTATGTGTTGAGAATACAACGTAAGACAAATGTCAGCCCCTACACCCAAGGAGCTTACACTCTGATTTATCAAACTACTTACTATAAGACTCATCCTTCTCATGCATCACTCCTCTGCTGAAAGCCCTTCAATGGCTCCTAATGACCTACTGTGTCAAGTTCAGAACCACAGAATCTCAGATCCTCGGAACCACTACTTCACTTATGCCTCAACAAACATCACTTCTGCAGCTCACCTGGCCAACGGTCACTCAACCTTTGAATGAAGACCTCCAGGGAGAGGCAACTGATTCCACGTCTGGCTCTAATTGCCAGGAAATTGCCCCTGACATCAGCCCAAACGGGTCTCGTTGCAACTTTTATCTGCTGCTCCTGAATCTGTTCTCTGGAGTCGGAGAACGTGGTTAATCCTTCCCCTATACAGCAATCCTTCAAAAATCTGAAGACAGCTACGATGTCCCAGCAGGTCTTCTCCAGGCTTCATCTAGTCATCGTATAGTGTGGACTAGAGGACTGTCCCCATCCTGGCTGGCCTCCTCTGAACACTCCCATTCTCATTAATGTCCTTCTTCATACAAGGCACCCAGAATTCAACACGATACTCCAGACAGGTTTGACCAGGGCAGAGGACAGTGGGGTTATCCCCATCCTGGTCCTGATGTGTCCCCCCCTTTGCAGACTAATATCAGAGGACCTTTTGTGCTGATGCTTCCATTACTATATGCCAACTTTTAATAACTACTTAAATCTATAGAGTATACACAATTTTTTGTTGTTCAGTCATTTCAGTCATGTCAGACTCTTCGTGACCCCATTTGGGGTTTTCTTGTCAGAAATACTGGAATGGTTTGCCATTTTCTTCTCCAGTTCATTTTACAGATGAGGAAAATGAGGCAAACAGGGCTCAGTGACTTGCCCAGGGTCACACAGCTAGTAAGTGTCTGAGGCCAGACTTGAACTCAGGAAGATGAGTCTTTCTGATTCCAAGCCCAGCACTCTGTGCACTGCATTATCTAGCTTCCCCAGAGTATACACTATAATCATGATTTATATTTGTATACACACTCCCACTTGACCCTTACTTTGTGGTCCAAGCCCTTTTCAGACAAACTTATCTGAATTGCTGCCTCCCACAGTGTTGAGTTTGAGGAGTTTGTGGGACACCCATACGGACATGTCCTGAAGGTATCAAGAGATGCCGGCCTGAGGTTCTGGTGAAAGGCCTGTCCTAGAGAAATAGATTCATATGCAGTCATGCTAAATCTGAACTCCTTTGCCTGGTATTCAAGTACCTTCACAATCTGACCCCACTTAATTTCCAAAACCTTTTTTCAAACTAATTTCCTCCAAATATTCCAACACTCCAGCCCAAGTAGGCCATAAACTATGCCTATCTAGGCCCTGTACTTTCCCACCTCCAGGCCTTTGCTTAAAATAGTCCCTGTGCCTGGATGGAGCCATTCAATCCTCCTATTACAAATTCCTACTACTCCTTTAAAGCCCAGCTCAAATTCTCTATCTCCCACTTGGGCAGTTCTCCCTGGTCCTCCAGCTGCTAGTGACTTCCCTCTCCAGATGTTACACCATTGCTTACACATTGATTATACACTCATTCAGAATTACTCCTTTTTAAAAATTCAATTCAACAAATACTTATTAAAATGTCCCATGTGTACAGGGCACGGTGCCGGCTTGGGACCTCTGTTCTATCACTAACCTCTGCTAGAACGAAAGCCTCACGATGGCAGAGACTTAGTCTTTTCTAAAGCTGGTGAGATTTAGGAGAGACAATTCATGGAGAGGACCCAGGAGAGTACGTCACTTGGCACACAGCAGATACATGGCAAGTGTTGGTTCAATGAGATTGAACATGGAGCCTTCAGAACCGATGAAGTCAACTCCAGTGGTCATCTGCCATTTTGTGATTCTCCAGCTGCTCATATAATAGTTTCTAACAAAATAGAAACCCATCCATCAACTGGCTTAACTAACTACTGGTGGTACATGAATGTCATGGAATATGACTGTGCTATAAGAAATAATAATGAATATGAGGAATACAGAGGAACACAGGAAGATTAATGTGAACTGATTCAGAGTAAAGTGGGCAGAACCAAGAAATTGAACACAATGATTACAACAAAAAAATGACAAAACAATCAAAACCAGATGCTGTAAGATGATAATGGTCCCAAAGGATGGATGGGAGAAGACACCTCTCTCAGCTTCTTGGCAAAGGTGAGGGCCATGGACATGGGACACTATATATATAATGTCAGACATTTCTGAGATCTTAGCTTTGCTGAATATTTTATTGTAAGGCATCTTATCATAGGGAATGGTTCTCAGAGAGTAATACAGTGGGAAATGGAGGTGATGTAAAATCAAAATATATTTTAATATTAGAAAAAAAGAATGGCTTTTAAGTATATGTAAGGAATTCAGAGGAACATGGGAAGATTTATTTATTTAACCTGATCCAGAGTGAAATAATGGAATCAAGAAAACAATGTACACAGTGACCACAGCAATGAAAATGAAAAGATCACTCATAGGAAGTCAAACTCTTAAAAAATGAAAACCATTAATGGTCCCAGAGCAAAGCTGATGAAACACTCCTCCCCGAGCTGCCCCACCCCTGCCATCTAGGGAAAAACGTAGCTGACATTGTCAAACAAGGTCACTGTAATGAATATTTTTACATGCCTGTTTTTCTTTGCTATAGGGGAGTTCAACTTTGGGAGGGGGGAGTGATTTTCAGCGACTGATATAAATCAAGAATATATAAAATGTATACATACATACATTATATATGTGTGTTTACATATATGCACACACATATTTAAATACAAATTACCTCTAAAGCTGTGAGAATGAGCAGAGTTGTTCCAAGGTGGAAAGGGCGCTGACCCTAGAATCAGGGAACATGGATTCAAATCCCTCCAATCCTACTTATGTGACTGTAGGCAAGCTACTTTGTCACCTATCCCTCAGTTTCCTCATCTGTAAAATGAAGGAGTTGGATGTCTGGTGTCCCTTCCAGCTTTAGCTCTACGATCCTAGGATAAACTCAGTCCCAGACACCCATACTGAGAATTCCCCAGACAATCTGAATTTAGCATTTCCTCGGTTGTCATGGAAGCTGCTGATTGATACTGGAGTTAAATTTATCAGGCCGCAGCTAGCTGGATCCTCTGGTCTGCAAAGCAGCCTTTGTCTTCACAGCTTGGGCCTTCCAGCTGAAATGTGTCTCCCGAGTCTCTCCCCATCCCCTCCTGAGGCCTCCTGACTGCACCTGCCTCAAGGATCTCCTAGCCCACCAAGACACATCACGCCCATGTTTACGTCCTCTCAAAAACAGGCTATTCGAATCAATGTTTATTTCTTGTAAGTCGGTGTAAACAGGCACCCATTTGAATGCTGGGCTATATCAGAGTGTTTTGCTGTCTTGCAGGAGACCCAGAGGGACTATTTTTTAAAAGGCCCCAGTACAAGTTAAAAACATCTGATCAGGCCTAAAAATGAAGTCAGTGGAGAGTGAAGCCTGACGCAGTGCCTAATTCAGCTGCTTCAGTTCTCCTGGGCAGGACAGCAAGAGGGCAGAGGCAGCTCCTCAGAGGAGCTGAGGGTCACTGGAGGGCCCTGTCAAGGCAAAGGTCAGCTACAGACTGCCTCTAGACCTTCTAGACCAGAGGTCAGCCCCTCCTGAACCCTCTGAGTGTCTCCCTACCGGCCCTAAGCCCACAAGCCTGAGGCAAAGGCAGGGGACAAGAGGGCACATTTAGTCCACACTCCAGAGGCATAGATCTAGGCCTATCACTTTCTGTAACTCTCCTTTGCCTTCCAAGCAATGGTACAAATGAACTTTGTGCTTACTCACTGTGTCCAATTTTCAAGTATCTGAAGGGCAGGCACTTGGAATGGGGATAAGACTTCTCATCTCCTCCCTTGGCCTAAGATAAAAGCCTCCCACATTCTGACACCTCCCTACTTTTCCAGTCTGATTTCGTAACTGCCTGATGGGAATGTTATACTCTGGCCAGACTGGATACACCACCGTGCCCTATAAACTCCCTATGCCTCACTGGCTTAATGTACAATGTTCCTTATGCCCAGAATGCCCACCAGTCAAGTCCTGGACCTGCCAGTTATCAGCCCTATGTCTGTGGGCAAGCAGTTTTGACCAAGACTCGGTTTCCTAATCCATAAAATGGGAATAATAGGGATTGAACCTGTGATTTCACTCATTTAAGGAACTCCCAGGAATTCTACCAATGTAGGTCAACATCTTCTCTTCGACTTAGTCTTTTTTTTTTTTTAATTTTGAGACAATCAGAATTAAGTGACAAGGTCACATAGTAAATGTCTGAGGCTGGATTTGAACTCAGGTCTTCCTAACAACTCTGGGGCTGGTGCTCTACCCATTGCACCACCTAGCTGCCCCCAACTTATATCGTCTTAGAGAAAGTTACCTGGAGCACTAGAGGGACAGTCACGTCTCCCCTGACTCCAAACCCAGTGTTCTTCCCCCGATGCCGCACTTTGTCTCTGTTCTGAGTCATAGAGTTATGACTTAGAAGGCATGGTGGGTCACAAGGCTCTTGGGAGCCAGAAGACCTAGGTTTGGATACTGGTTCTGCCAGTTACTGACCCCACGCCATGAGTGACCTACCCTCTCAGTCTTTGTCTCGTCCTCTACAAAATGGGGGGCTTGGGTCAAATGATCTCCAAGGCCCCTTCCAGCTCTTAACATTGTGAATTTGTGATAGAAAAATACAAAAAAGGGCTCCAGCTGCCACGAGAAGGAACTGATAAAAACAGCATTACTCTTTAGCTCTGATCACATGTTTGGGGAGTGGGGAAAAGGATAGTAGATACCGATTTATCCATCCTGGCCCTCCGTAAGCTATAGATACACACACATATACATACATATACATCTGAATGTACAAATATGTAGCTGATAAATCAAGATCTATTATCTATTGATAAGGAGACATACAGATATAGACATAAACACAAGAGCCTGGGGCAATAGGGAGGTGTTCACAATGGCTCCATACACACACATACATATACACACATATACATATAGATATACATACATGTACAAAGTATATATAATGCAATATACACATATCCATATACACATACATACACATATATCCATAAGAACAATGGCTCCATACACACACATACATATACACATATATACATACAGATATACATACATGTACAAAGTATATATAATGCAATATACACATAATCCATATACACATACATACACACACACATACACACATATATCCATAAGAACCTATCATCAGATTCAGCGGGGAGCTTTTTCTCTTCACCCCTGCAGCCCTCAGACACAGGCCCTTTGACCTCAGGTTAAATGTTTTCTCCACATATGATAGTGCTCTTAGTAACTAGGGCTGGGGTGAGTCCCTTGCCCTCTCCGGCCTTATGGAAGTCAAAGGGACCTCCATTTCTGGACCTGTAACATGAAGGGGTTAGACTAGCTGGTCCCTCAGAAGGACCCTTCCAGCTCTTAATCTCTGATGCCATGTTCAGTACTGACTACTGAAAGGGCATGATCACAGACCATATCAAGCACAGGGATACTGAGGAGCTTGTCCTAAAAAAGATCAGATGTGCTGTGTGTGTGTGTATATACATGTGTCCTCTCAGGTCATTAGACAAAAACCTCAGTTTAACACCAGAAGGAACTACAGCTCATCCACCTGTGGCGAAGGCTGCAAAACCCACTGGTGATTTACATGCCATACGTCACCTGCGGCTGTTTTTCAGATGTCCGGATTAACTCTGAATCTGCCACCGTCTGCAGTAAACAATCAGAGGACAAACGAGAGAATCCAGACTTTAGGACAACAAGCCCCCTGGCAACAAAAACCAACCCAATGGTGTAAAGTGTGTTGCCAAGGAAGGTAGGGAATCTCTTAACCTGGACATGGAGATTAGAGCGAGGCAAGATCTCAGAGGTGAGCTGGCCTGGCCTCTTTCGCAGATGAGACTGAAGCCCAGTAAAGTGATCTGCCCAAGGTCACACAGCTAGAAAGTGTTTTGTAACCAGACCCCGACTCCCAAGACACTTCTTTCCACCAGTGGCCTCATCTTTGGGACAAGGATAGAGGCCCACTTAGAATGACAAAATGTCATAGCAGGGAGTGACCACCAGTGAGAGATCATTTAGTCCAGATGCCCATGGGCAGATTTCAAGTGATCCATGAATGATTAAAAAAAATAATAATTGGTAACTATTTCAGTATAATCGGTTTCCCTTATAATCCTGTGTACTTTAAAACCGTGGTTCTGAGTTCATAAGGCTCCATCAGACTGTAAAGGGGGTCCATGACCCAAAACAGAAGGGTGAAGATCCCCTTCCATTTTACAGGTGGAAAACTGAAGCCTGGAGGTGCAGTGATCTGCTCGGGTACTGTATGGTGGGAGAGAAAATTAGGTGTGAAGCCATAGGACTTGCCTCTGACACCTTCCAACCAGGACACTGTGAGTCACTTGTAAGTCACTTGACCACCCTGAGACTCAGTTTCCCCACTTGTAAAATGGTAACAATGCTCACACGACCCTCATGGGCTTGAGTACTGTCTAAATGTTAGCTGTCATCAGGCATTGTGACCCTTGGGCCAAGACTTGCCTGAGATGCTTTTGTTTTGGAATCTAGTGTAGAGATAGACTAGACCTGTAGGTATCTCTTACCCTGATTATTCCACAGTAACATAAGCCACCCTTATGATAGAGACACACACATCAGCAGGGCCTTTACACACCTGATCCACTGGTCTGTGAACCCCAGCCTGGGGCTGCCTCCTCCAGGCCTGTGACCAGGCTCTCGGACACTTAACCCTCTCAGTTAAGGACTTCCCATCCAGAGCCCTCCTCCCAACTAACGATGCATTACTTGGCCTCCTGCCAGACTTCACATTCCTCACTGGTCCTCTCCTTGCCATCTGCTCCTGTCAACATACAAAGGCACAGCCTCCTCTCCCTTCTACTCCACCTCTGGAATGCTGCTGGGCACGTCAACCTACTCCTCCCTGACTCCACTGGACTTCTCTGTGACTTCCATCTGTGGCCACCCCTTCCCCATCAGAACTAGGCTCCTCTCTCACTCACTCAGGCCTGGTCACACAGTAGGGACCTAATAAATGCACATCCATTCTTTTATTCCTCATCTCCAGGCCTTTCACCCCTTATTCTCCCAATCTGCCTGGCTGACTGAGGACCATTTCACTTATCTGTATGTAGCACTTGATGGGCATTCAGGTCTTCCATATCCTTTATGTAAACAAGGAAGATGCCCAGCAAGTTGTGTGAGCCTTTCTCATGAAAGGGCGTGGACAAGGCAGGCATGGAGGGGTTGGGATCTGCACCAGTGGAAGTCCAAAGAAATGGGATTACAACACCCTTTGGGTAATGGAGAACTTGGGAAGAACAAGGCCCTTAATCGATTACTTTTGGGTCCTGGACCTCCCTGGTGGTCTGCCTATGAGCCCTTGCTCAGAGTAGAGTTTTTAAATGTATAAAATATGTGGGAATGATTACAAAAGGAACAAATTATATTGAAATGTTATCAAAATATTTTTTAAAAAACCTCAGGGAGGTAAGCTCCCCGAGAAGGGATTTCCATTTTTGTTTTGGTATCTGGCCTATAATAAATGCTTAAGAAATACATTTTGGTTGATTCTCTTGAAGAAGTAGGAGAAAATGGGTGAAAAACATCCCATATGCTATCAGTATGACTGCTGTGTTGGGTGGTTTTGCTTAACTAACTGTTGTTGTTATAAAGAAGAGGCTGGGTGGAGGATGTGGTTTGTGCAGAAATGACTGTGATGTAAAAAAAAAACCCAAAAGGCATCAATAAATCATTAAGGATGATTAAAAAGATTTTTTAAAACAAAAACAAGTTCTTGGAGCCCAGGTTAAGAACTCTCTGTACTTGGGGCTGGGGCAGGAAGGGGAGATGGGAGAAAAAAGTTGGTCACATGTAAGCATCCACGGCCAAAGATCCCTAAAGATGAGACCACTGGTGCTACGATCAGCTTATGACCCTGGAATTTTACTGCTCCACAAGGGCCTGAGGGAGGGGAGAGGAAATCTATTCTTGTTAAAAGGTCAACAACCTTACCATCCCAAAGGGACAAAGACCTGTAGCCAGGACCCCAAAACCTCCCAGGATTCCAAAGTTAACCCAATCCTTCGGTTCTGTAAAAAGCTTTGGTCTTGGAAGGGCAGGAAGTTGCCATGCCGTCTTCCAAGGCTTGATAAACAGATGTGGTCTCATGCTAAAACAACACAGGGGACAGCAGACGACCTGTGGGACTCCCAGATGAAGAAAATCCTTCCACCAATACAGCGGGTCATCACCTTCTCAGAGCATGAGAAGTTAAGTCACTTGGCCTGGATCACACAGCCAGCAGCATCAGAGACAGGCCTGGACCCAGGTTTCTATTCAGAGCTGCATCTCTGGTGCTAGAGTGTGAGAAGGAAAGCCAGCACCCACGAGAAGACTGAAGTGGCACTGAGTTGTTTTATTTCAACACACACAGAACGAAAAGAGGGGACATCTGATGCCCAACTGTGCAAGGGATGAACTCAAGGGGTGAGCAAGGCAGATAAAAAAATCCAAGAAAGGTCGACAACAGAAAATAATCCACCTGACAAGAGAGGACTCTCCCAGCAGCCTTGGGGCTGTACTGGGAAAGACCCTGTGGGCAGGGAGGCCAAGGTTCTCACGTCTCCCAGTCTGGGTGAGCAGTCTGACCTCGGCCAAGGGGCAATGGTACTGAGGTCAATGCAGCTTGTCCAGGAAGGGACAGTAAGAGATCCTGATCTAAGAGTGTGACTGCATACTGTGAGTTATTAAAATGTAAACTCAAAACCAAACCAACAAACCAAGAATGAAGGCATGAGGATGGTCAATGGTTCCAGTAAGGCATCAGGAGGCTGCTGGCAAGGCCCTTTACAGACTGGGCTGGCACAGCAGCTGACATTGTGGGATTCCCCAGCAAACTAAACACTCAGAAACTTAGTAAGAAACCAGCAGCCTCAAGTCAAGGATTCAAAAACTGTCCTTTTTTTGGCAGTATTTCATATAAAACATGAAATCAAGTTTTTTTTTCTTTAAAAAAGTGAGTATTTTTAGATAGAAAAAATATAGGCTTCTCTATTTCCTTAAAAAAAAAAAACAGGGGCATTCAGCAACACTTCAGGAGACCCCCACGCTCTGACCGGCCGTCCTGGGGCACGTATGTTAAGGCAAAGGCTCTCAGGCTTCTCTGCCTTGGCGACCGGCGAGGCCTCGGTCAGTGAGATGGTCTCTCCCTCACGGTGATGGAGCCATCTTCCATGCCAAAGTAGACTCTTTCAGCCATGTTGATAAAGAGACCTGTGTCCACAACTCCTACAGGAAACAAGGAAGAGTTAAGCCATGACCTCCTAATAAAGACAGTCAATGTGTCACACTATACAGATTCTGGGCGATGCCACTTCTCATCTGTAAACTAAGGGAGCTGAATGAGAAGATGAGCAGGCCCTGCCAGCTCAGACAATCTAGAGTTACATGCTTCTGTTAGTATGATCAGGAAGGGCGGTGATGAAAAGCAAGCCTTAGACAAATAATGAGCTCCAGTGGAAGGGAATTTTGATTCTGCCCCTCTCACACTAGCATCTTAGAGCTGGAGGGGACAACAGATGCTGAACCCCCCAGGCAACACCACCATGCACTGCCTGAAGATCTCCCACCCCCCAGACTGCCCCGTCTCACTTCTGGACAGTCCTAGTCATTGGGAAGCTCCTAACATCAATCCTGGGGAGAAGGGGGGAGGGAGTCACAAACAGAACGAGCCCTTCCGCATGATGATAATCCCTCTAGTGCTGGAAGAAAGCCATCTTCACCTGGGCCCCCACCCCAAGCCTTCTCCACCCCCTCGCCATTTCTCTAGTAAATCTTCTATCACCTGTGAGTCTGTGATGCCGTCACCAAGGAGACTAGCAGCTCCTTGAGGGCAGAGGCTACCCACCTCACTCAGACACCTGGATGCCCAATGCCACTGCCTGGCAAACAGTAGGCAGTAAATGCTTGTTGACTGATTGCTACATGATCCTCTCCAGGCCAAATACTGTGATATTAGGGAACACATGTAGTATTTAGCAGCAACAAGAGAAAGGGGTAGGGAAGAAATTATCCCTTTTCAGGTCTGGAGAGCTCTGGTAGTGATGGTTAAACGCAGAGAGACAATCACGGCATATGGACAGAAAACTGGCTTCAGAATCAGAGGAGCCGGGTTCTAGTCCTGCCTCTGACATATACTGGCAGGCTGGTTCACCTACAAAATCAAAGGCCAATCCTCTCCTCCAAAAAGGGGCAGAGACAAGCCGATGTACAAACAGGAACCAGCAAACCAAGACATCAAAATCCTTCCTAAAATGGGGGCCCAGAACTGAACCCAATACTCCAGGGATGGTGGGAGCTCCAGAAAAACTGCTGGGGCTGGAGGAGCAGCATTAATGAAGTGCTAAGTACAAGCTCTTACTAATTCAAGAACCCTTCTGAGACCTAGGTCTGTTTTCACTTGAAAATAACACTCTTTCCTAAGAAGTCTGAACTCTCCTCTTAAGTTCTAGGACTTAATCTACCAGACCAGGGTGGGAGAAGAGTGAACTTTGGTGACAAAGGTCCTTAGTCCTAATTGAACCTGTACTCCTTCATCTGGTTTCTAAGTATCTGAGGACCAGCCACAGGAACAGGGATGACACTGCTTGTTGTTGGACCCCAAGTATGGAGGTTGGGAATTTGGGGCAGATACTGCAAAACAGTAGCTCTGGGACTGTGCATCAGGGAAACATTCCGAATGGGTAAGAGCTGCCCAAAGAGAAATGAGCCGCCTCCCTGGGAACCTCCAGCAAAGGTCGGACAACCCTCTGTGGATACACTGTCTGTGCCATGGACAGCCTGAGGAAGCCTAGGGAGCCCTTCTCAGAAGGTTTTCAAATAGATAGATTCATAGTATTACAGAAGAAATCAATTCCAATGAAATACAAATATCAACACACTTTAAAAAGCAAGCAAAGGGCCCAGGGTCAGAAGAGGTCCTCTGTGATTCTGCAGAGTGCTGCTGGGTCCCGATGTAGATGCAGCTTTTGGTGCAGGAGGGAACCAAGCACTGCTGGGGTGGAACTGCCTCCACAGGCACACTAATGCCTTTAGCAGCCCACTCAGCCTCGGTTCACTCATCTGTAAAACGATGGGGCTGCACTCGATGACGGCTAAGGTCCCCCCCCCAAGATACTGGTGTCCAATGAGCGAGCTGTGAAGCCTGGGCTCTGGGCAGGAGAAATGCCACCCCCTGGTGGAAGCCAAGAGAAATTCTGCTAAAAGATGCCGCCGTGGTCCCTACATCACCATTCAGGCCATCACTGGTCCATTCCAAAGCCCCCTGCTCTTCCCCTCCTCCCCACTTGGGGGGGGGGGGGGAGCTCTGCTGTTCTTCAGCACCTCCGTCAAAGGGAAGGTGCAATCTAGTTCAACCCAGCTCTGACTCCCTTAGAGATCACTGCCCCTGCTGCTTTGTGGGTGGCAGGGCTCTGGGTGTGGAGTGCTGGCACCATCAGATCTATCAAGCTCACGATGGTGATGGACTGTGCCCCCCTCTTACTCTCCATTCTAACACTGAGAAATGAAAGCGACATACAGAATTGCCATGAGCTGCTTTCAGTGGCTGGGTGCAGAGGAGGCTGGCACTTCTGAAGTGAAGGCTTTGCACGTTTGCATGTCTCTCCCGTCCCATCACACCCCAGAGAGCTGAGACTCTCCTGGGGTCCTTGGGGGCTCAATCCCACCTGCCGGCCTGCTCTGTACCTTGGGTTTCCTCATCTATAAAGAGACTAAGGGGGCAGCTCGGAGGTGCAGTGAATAGATCACTGGTCCTGGAGGCAGGAGGACCTGAATTCAAATCCAGCCTCAGACACTTGACACTAGCTGTGTGACCTTGGGCAAGTCACTTAACCCCAACTGTTTTGCCTTCCTCCCTCAAAAAAACAAAAATAAGAGACCAAGGTCTGGACCTGTTGGAAAAGGGAACCCTCAGGAGAGGAAATTTCTGCCACCTTGTGTCTGACTTAAGACTCTTGAGGAGCTGCTGCCCCTGCTGAGAGGCTGGGGGACTGGCCCAGCAGGGGCCCACAGCCAGTCCGTGTCGAAGGCAGGATTCAGACCCGCCTCTGCCTGGCTTCTCTGGCAGCCCTCCCTTCTCCACAGGCTGCCTCCTTAACGGATAAGGATTAGGTCAACAAGAGTGACTGTGCCTCCCTGGAGAGAAGGGGGACAACAGGGCCTCCCTCAGGGGCAGTCCAATCAGGAGGCTCCAACAAGGCAACGTAGACGTAACAGCCATCCCAACTGCTGCAGACCATGAACATGCCTCACTAAGCACATTCTGGCAGGGGAGCCAGTCAGGGACGCCCCAGGACTGCTGTTAAACCCCATCCTTATTCAGTCTGTCTGTCCAAGGAGAAAATGGGGTCACGTTTTCAGGATGAAATAGCTCCTTAGTCTTGGAGCTGGGTCTTCAGCATTGCTTGGTTTAGAATCCGAGTGTCATGATCAGTCCAGGGTTCTTTCTGATTTTCCTTGGGGGCAGGGGGATAGGGGCAGGCGTAGGTCTAGTCTTTTGATTTCACTGTTAAAGCACCCTGACCCTTACTGATATAAGTAATTACTCTGCAGCCCAGTCTTACATAGTCATCCCGGTCGCTGAAAGAATGGAGGACTTGGCTTTGTCCAGGGTCACACGGCACATGAGTGTTTTCCTGACTATGAAATCAGTAAATTTCCCACTTAGCCAGGCTGGTTCTTTCTGATTCATTTTTTTTAAGTGGTAGTTAGTACATGTCTGGGGCAGCATGCTACCTTGTTTAGTCAGAACAGGATGTGGAGGCTATTTCAGTTTGAAGTCTGGGTTTGTGAATATTAAATTAAATAAACATTAAACGGATCCCCCCAAAAAGAAAGAAAACGGGGTCACGATAGCCTGCATCTCTAATCCAAGTCAATGGGGTATCAGACAAGATCATGTATTTTGTAATACATGAGAATGAAGTAATATATATACATACACATATATATACACATATAATTCCTAGGAATAAAGAGTCACAAGACAACCCTGTCCACACTCCCAACATTCAAATGGCCTCAGATCATTGCTAGCCCAGGAGGCCCAAGTTCTGACATGCGCAGAATTTGAAAGAAGATGGCAGGAAAAGTTCCTGAAACCTAAAGGTCCAACACATACCTGAACAAAAGCCCCGCAGGTCTGCCTGAAGACCCGCAGGGATGGCAGCCCACCACCTCCTGAGATATTCTGCCTTTGGACAGCACTACTCTTTAAGGACATCAAGGCTGAATCTAACCCTCTAGGGTCAACATGAAGAAACATGCTCCCTTTTCCACAAGGCAGCTGGGTACACTGCAAAGAGCCTTGGGTCTTTAGACAAAAGACCTGCGTCTGAATCCCATCTCTGACACTCACAACCTCTGTGAACAGGTCCAGGGCCTCAATGACCTCACTGTGCACTGGCCAAGGTGGCCCGGGGGGTCCCTTCCAGTTCTGGTTTTCCCTCTTGGGCTCATCACTGCAGGCAGATGCAGGGGAATGGGAACCAGGCACTCGGGGACTTCCCTGGCCAACACTGCTGGGTTACCTGGTATCATTTTGATGGCCGTGTTCACTTCACTCCATTTATGTACCCGGTCAAACTTCCAGTCCAGCAGAAAGTTTCCATTATCTGTCACCACAGGACCCTAAGAAGAGGCATTCATATTAATGAGGGTGCCTGGGACAAGAGGGAAGCAGAGGCAATTTGGCTGTCCCTCAGCAGTCAGCCCACCGAAGAGAGGGAGGAAGAGGCAGTGAGCAGGAGCCAGCCAGCCAGTTGCAGATGGATCCCTGGAAACACCGCAGGTCACTTACCGCCTTGCGCTCGGCCATCCGCAGCTCAGCCACCCCACCGAACATCCGGGCCAGGGCCCTGCTCACAGGGACATATGCCATTGGAATGACTTCAATGGGGATTCCCTTCACCCAGTGGTCACCAAGGTTCTTTGAATCCTTCCTGAGGAAACCAGGTTAGACAACAAAGCCAAGATGACTGCTCTCAGCACAAACAGCACTACCCTTAGCAGAAATCAAATGGCCTGAAATCTGGGCTCTCTCAAGAACCATAGCAAGAGCAGCACATTAGGCTGGCCTGTAAAGGAGGCAGGAGGGGGGTGCTGCCTGTGTCCACGTGATGGCCCCACCAGGAACGTCACCACAAAACCCCCAGACAAGACTGACGTTCACTGCCTCCTGCTGAACAACCCAGTCTGCACACTTCCCTCTGTTCTGGCTGCCACCCTGGGAGCTCTGGGGCAGGCTGACCACCATGAATGAGGTTAGGGGATCTGCTCTGGGCCCCATACTTCCTCTGGGACTTTCAGAAAATCACTCAGCCCCTTGGCTTTGATTTCTTTATCTACAACACAGGAATGAGACAGCCTTACTTACTGTCAGCCAACACATTCTATGTTGCCTAGATTACATCACGTAAACACACATCTCATGTCTCGCCTTACCTATAATCAGCAATAACAATAAAACATTTGGCATAGCCAGCTACAATCTTCTCCTGAGTCAGACAGCCTCTGAAAAGAAGCAAAACAACAGAATTAGGGGGGAAATCAAATTAAGGTGAAAAACAGATGGTAAGGACAGGTCTGGAAAACCTTAAAAGCCAACTTCCAACCTTTATGTGAAATGAAACGCTCAAGAGGTTCTTAAAAACATTTCCGAGCTCCTAAGCTCTCCCGATGGACCTGGCTGTTACAAAGCATTAGTGCATGTTTAGAAGTGAAAGGCTGCACAATCGCCCTCCTAAGAGAAAGGGGTAGAAAACGTCAGGAAGACGTCCAAACCTCCAGAGCTGCGTGTCCCTCAAGAGGGACACTCAAAGAGGTAACAGGCTCCTTCCTCTCCCTAGAGGTCTTCAAACAAAGGGCAAATGATCATGTCCCAGTAAAGTTTCCTCATCTATAAAATGGGGTTGGACTAGATGGCTGCTAAGGGCCCTTCCAACTGTAATCTAAGATCTTATAAACTGGTTCTAACCCGTTACAAAAAGGACTTTTTCTCCAGATATGTTGATGATAACCTGAGGCCCGTTATGATTCTGTGATTACATATTCTTATGTCCAGTCTACTCCAGCTGAAGGCACTAATGACTTTTAAAGGTGCCCTGACGCATCTCCACAGTGACTCCCGGCCCTCCCTCCCACCTCCAGTCCTGCCACTGTGGCCCCCATCACCCAAGGCCCGTCTGTTCTCTTTCAGTTCAAACATTAGCTGGGATAGAGGCAAATGTCCCCCAACATGCTTTTCAGGGGGATTTGACTGATCTATGGGGTAAGGACAAGGAAATTCAGAGACTAGGAAATCCACTCGTTCCCCTGCTACTGAACAGAATTCTAACTTGCCCACACCAGGCCTCCCCTCCAGAATGGAAGCCGGCTTCACTCCCCAGGTCCTGGCTCTGAACACAGTAGCTGGCACAGAGTCGCTGCTTCAGAAATGTTTACTGATAAGTTATTAGGGAGTAGTGGGCCACCTAGTAAAATCAGAAGCTTTTCTGCGAAATGTAGCTGCAGAAAAAATTCTAAACTTCTGAATAACACAGACAGTGTTAGGGACTAAACCCGCCCTTTCATGGATATAGGGAACTCCCAGATCCAACACCTTCTCTGCCACCTAGAGCTAAGGCCAAATGACTGCCCAGAGTCAAACAGCCCACGTGTCAGAAGAAGAACCTGAACCCGGGTTTTCCTCTACCTAAAGCCATCCCACTGTCACCTGCACCAAAGGTTAGCAAAGGCCTTTGTGTGCACCACATCCGGGGGTCCTCAGACCCCCTCGTTAAGTAGCTACTGCCATGATTCCAGCCCCTTCATTTCCAGATAAAGAACTTGCCTGGTCACCTCGCTGTCGATCCATGAGCAAATAAACACCTACTATGTGCTAGTCACTAGTAAACTGGGAATGGGGAAGGAGGGAAGAGAAAGGGGGTGGTGACAAGTGTAAACAAGGAAATAAGCCTCACTCACAGAGAGCTTGCACTCTAACAGGGAGAAGGCAAGTGTGTGTGAGTCTGTGAGCCAGGAGCCGGTTGAGATAGTGACTGAGCTCCTGTGACACCCAGCAGGTAGGTGAGATCGCATGAGAAACCCACACAAATAGCGCAGCATAAAAACAAAGACTCTTAACTGGGACCTCGGAGTTTGTTTTTGGTTATAACTTGCTCTAACTGCTGTGTGCAGCGGTCTTTAAGCAGGCTCAGTGAGCTTGGCAGGCCTCATGTGGACAGAGGTAGTGTTTTTATAGAAGCCCCACCAATGCTCAGCTGTACAGTGATGGCCGGCCTTGCTCCTGGGCCTGTGCACCCTTCACCTGGCGGTCACAATCCTGAGCCAGGCTCAGGCCTGGGGGAGTCCAGCCTGTGTAAAGATCTGATCAGGCCTTTATTCAGGGTCAAGGAATTGCAATTTGAGACAAGACACTGTTTTACACCGAGAAGCGCCGTGAGGGGAGTCAGAAGGGAGGCTTGGTAGAGAGATGGAAAAGTGGGTGGGTCACAAGTTATTCACTGCAGGGTGAGAGCACTTTCCTAGAAAAACCACAGAATTGGTTTAGGCCACTTCTAGCCAACAGAGGCAGGCTGCTGACCCAGCCTTAACCAGGGTCACTTGTGGGGTCATCAGGCTAGGGGAACTGAAGGAAGGGAGGGGCTGCAGAAGAGTCCTAGGAGCTATCTCTGTCTGGGAACAGGGGCAGGCAGAAATTGCTGGTCTCAGTAGAGATTTCCAGGAGTTTGTTTACCTTGGAAGTAGGGAATGACGAGAAATTGCTAGTCAGGACAGGCAGGGGTCCTGAGTTTCCTGCGGGGAGGGGAGGGAGTTGACTCACCTCCTATACCATAACCAAGCTCAGTGATGGACACCCTATGACCCTGATGAATTCTGAGCAGAAGTCTGTCTGACAAAAGAGCCTGCCCAGAACACTCACCCACCGCCTTTGATGAGGTTGAGGTCAGCATCTACTTCATCAGCACCATCAATAGCAAGATCAAGCTGATGGGAAAGAAACCGGGCGAGTTAGAGAGACGAGGAGGTCTGAGACCAAGTCAGAGGAAATCACAGACAAGAGAGCGGCCCGAGGTGAAGGGGGACAAAACCACAGGATTACGAATGGGCGGCCCATGGACGAGGACCAAATGCTTCTCCTCCCTCACGACTACTCAGCCAGACGGGAGTTTAGCCCTGGGAGAGACCCCAGAGACTATCGGGCACAACCCTCTGCCTGAGGCTTCCTTCTTTAAATGTGCCCTCTGTTGCCAGCCCTGGACTCTGGGCCAGGAAATCCAAAGGCCACACACAGGGAACCCAAGCTTTCTCCTTCTCCTCACAAACACTTCCTATACCTCAGCCCACTAGAGTGAGTGTGTATGCATGCACGCACATACATGCGCACACACATGCATGCACACACACGCGCACGCGCACATACATGTGCACACACATGCGCACACACGCACGTACATGCGTGCGCACACACACACATACATGCACACCATTCCACAGTAAGAACCATTTACAGAACAGTCTTGCAGAGCACCCTTAGCTGGGCATGCACAGGTTTAATGCCTTCGTCATTTCCTGGCCTCCCCGATCGTTTATTCCCATGTTCATGGAATGACGACTTGCCCCAAGTCCAATTCTCTCCATACCCAAATCCTGGCACCAACTGAACCCCATCTCCACAGAAAAGCTCTTGTCTGAGCTCCCAAGTCTTGTCTGAGCTCACACTCAGGCCCCAGCTGCTGTCCCCACACCACTGAGGCCAGAGGTTCAGGTTGGGGCCCTTGGCCTCCACCCACCTGAACACTAAGCAGACTCTTCCTCAGTTCTACCTGCCCACATCTTTCTAATCTCCCCGGTCTCATAAGCACTTCCTCCTTACTTTTCCAGTCTGCTCCAACATTCATTTAAAGCCTTCTAACTAGTCCAATTGAGTAGTGTCCCACCCCAACATTCCACTGACTTTACAGACCTCAAAGCTGGCAGGGCTCTCCGAGGCCCAGACGCTCCCATCCCTGCCCAAGCAGACCATCTGCTTGAGTTAGTGTGAAGGCCTTGAACAGGGGGGAACACGAGGAAACAACCCACTACCTCCCTTCCACTTAAAGCAACAACCTCATTGCTGGTAACAGTCTCCCTGATATCCTGCCTCAGCTGGGCTCTTGGCACCAAAGGATGAACTCCAAACCAGCTATATCAAACCACTATCCCATCCCTTCTGGACAATCTCTTCTCTCCAGCAGTGTCCCTACTTCCTTTAAGTGATCCTCCTTAGTCTGTAAACTAGCCCCTGGGCTCTTGGGTGCCTCACTCTCTCCCCATAGGACAAAGCATCTCGGGGCTGGAAGGGACTGCAGGCTCTCCTCATTAGAGTCAGTAAGATGGGGAGACCCAGAGCCAACAGGACCCACAGCCCCCAGAAGCAGAGAGGCAACGTGGTCTCACTGTGCTCTGCTCTCAGGCCTCCTCTGGGTACTGAGTTCAGGGCAATTTAAGAGGGACATTGATGAGCAGGGCAGTGCTCAGAAGGGCCCCCCCTGAGTCCACAACCTGAAGACTGCGAGAAGGAACTTAGGCCAGAAGGGGCAGGACAAGATTTCAACCACGTGACCAGCTGTTGTGTGGAGGATGGCTAACGGGGAGAAGCAGCAAACAGGGCAAATCAGGCTTGACCTCCAGTCAGAGCTGCCTCCAACAGCAAGAGCAGCCTCAGGAGGTGGGGGGCACCCTCAAGCAGAAGGGGGATGAGACCACTTTGGTGTACGTTACAGGGGGGATTCCTTTGGCACGTGGGTTGGGCCCGATGGCCACCAAGGACACAGAACAAAGAAGCGGTCCCCGGGGCATGGGAAGGAAGGAGAGGGAGGCTGTGAGGAGGACGGGGTCTCTTCCTTACCTCTGGGTGGCGGTCCAGATCACTTAGGGGTAAGCCATTCTGAAGAATAAGCTGCCGGGCCTGCACAAAGAAGAGCCATCACTCACATCCTTCTGAATTCTTGACTCTCGGAATCCCCACCACCAATTTCACATGCTTTGCTTTGACACAGGTTTCTTCTCCAAATCCTAAATTAACTCACCAAATGAGGGTCTTTTCCCCAAGAAGCAAACTAGGAGAAGCCGGCCTCTGGGGTGAATGGAGGACGATGGGAACACGGGTGTGGGATTCAGTGGAGACAAGAGACACTTTGTTGAGGCTCCTCAAGGAGGCAGGTAACGTACAAGGAACACGGAAGCCAATGTCTCTGGACAAGAGGGGGGGGGGGGGCCAGGGTTACCGCCTGGGGGACCCTGGACAAGCTCACTTCAATTCTCCAGGCTCAGTCTCCTCCGTCGCAGGACAGAGCCAGCCTAGAAGGCTTCCGTCCTGTCTGGCCTAAACTCTCTGCTCCAACCTTCCCTCTCTATATATACATGTTGTCTCCCTTCCTCAAGGGCAGGGACTGCTCTCTCTTTGCCTCTGAACCCAGCACCCAGCAGACGCTGGCACATACTAGGTCCTCGATGATGATTTCGGCTTGAGAAAGTCACAGGTTGGCACAAATGTCAGAGTAGCAGCTCCCCAGACCTGGGAACCAAACTAGCAACATGACAGTTTTCTTTTGAACAATCAACCCTAAAAAGGCTTTAGCCAACAGGTTCTGGAAGCCCCTCACATGATGACACTGTAAATCACATGGATCGCTGCCACGGCCTTACACAGCACCTCTGATGGGGGTCAGGGTGAGCATCTGAATGCCACCAGGCTCAAGACAAAGCTCAGTGCGGAGAAGGCTCCCCATCCCTCCATGTAACTGAACTCCAGGAATGCAGAGCTATTGGACCCTGCACACAACGGGTGTTTAATAAACGCACAGGACCTTCAGACAGCATCTAGTCCAATTCTTTCTTTTTACAGATGAGGAAACTGAGGCACAGAGTTTTGTCCAAGACCACACCATGAGCCTGTGATCCATCCATTAAGAAAGATGGGAATGATGCCAAAGAAATATTAGGAGTGGAGAACACGAGGGCTAATCCTAACGATTAGCTCGTACTTCTGAGGTCACAAATAAATTGTTCTTGGCTTGCAACTCAGCCAACAACTCTGACCTCTTAGTGCCACTGGGGCCGAGGGCTCACAGAAGCGCTGGCTCCCCTGCTTCTTCTGAGGCTCTGCCGCCCACCTGAGGTGGGTCCAGAGAAACTCAGGGAAACAGGGCAAGAGTCTGGGTTCCAGGGACCTCTGACTGCCTATGTGACCTTGGAGAAGTCACTTCACTTCCCTGAGCCCTGGTTTCTCCATCTGTAAAAATGACTAACTGATCTCCGAGGCCCCTTCCAGCACAAGGTCTATGATCCTACGATGAAGCCTCACAGGCTGACTCCGACCTGGACCCGGACCCCAATCCTCATTTTACAGAGCAAGAGGCAGCCGCTAGTCAGGAAGTTCATTTAGATGTCTGCCCACCCTGGTAGGGGCTCCTTCCTTGGCCTCTCCCTGAAGGTCCTGTCGACGCCAGACTGCAGGGAGCCTTAGGGAAGCACCAACCCCAGACATCTGTTTAGTCTGAAGCCAAAGAGATTTTCTGAGCAGGAAGTTATAGGCTCATTCGGGTCCCACATGGCAGCCACCAATGTGGCCCAGGACCACAGTGCTGTGGGATCCACTGGTGCAGAGGACAGTACTAGGGAAGCCCAGGTCAAAGCTTAATTCTGTCTGAAGTCTCAGACGGTGTGTCCTGGGGCCCCACTGTCCTAAACGGTGAGCACCTCCTGGAGCTCACTACATCAACACGGCCCCTCTGTACTTTGCCTTGGATCATGGCCATTTTCTCTTTGCCCCCTTCTGCCAATCCTGTCCTTCCTCCCACCCCCAGCTTTCTAGTTCTGGGACCATTATCAAAACTGGAAAGAATGTCAATCTACTGCCCTAAAGCTCCACTCTCCTTCCCTGGGTTGGCTCCCCATCACAATGTAAGCTATTGTGTCCATGTCCAGAATTTTGCAGAGTTCTTGGTGCATTGAAAGCACTGGATAAATGCTCATTCATTCATCTCACTGCCAGGCAAGCATGTAGAGGGCTCAGCATACCCCAATACCACTATTAGAGAAATCGGGCAATCCTGGCCCTGGAGCTGAGCCTCACAGAGAGCTGGGAGAGCTCAGGGCCAGCCTGGGCAGAGCTCTCACGCAGAGGTGAGAGATGGAGGGCTGTTTTCAGAGCACAGCCAGCATGTCATCTGCCCAGAGCACGATAACTGTTGTTACTAATGACATCTGACATTTTTATAGCCTTTCACATCTGACATCTATTTTCTCACTTGATTCTCAAAACCAGCCCGATGAGGACGACAACATCCCCAGGAGCCACTTCCCTAAGTATTTCATTTCTAAGCACTGTCATGTACTTCCCATGATGGCATATATCATAATATGTCGACACTGTGTTGCCTGCCTTCTCACAGGGCAGCAGAGCAGGAGGGAGGAAAAGAATTTGGAATTCAAAATTTTTTAAAATAAAATTTTTTTCACATGTAATTTGGAAATATTTAATAGAATAACTTTTTTTTAAAAAAAGAGTTGTCCAGTGAAGATGGATTAGCAGGAGACTCTTCTGCTTGACCCGAAAGGCCCCAAAAGGACCAGTGGGTAGCTCCACAACTGAGGCAGATTTCAGTTCAAAATAAGGAACTCCTTGTTAGTATCTCCCCTTGTGCCAAAGTGAAAGGGGCGGCCTCCATGGCTCGGGGTGGGGGGGGGGGAGAGGGGGAAGGGGGGGTGGCTTCTCTGCATTCTGAGCAGAAACAACTGAATGAGCAAAGGCAGAAAAGTGCAGGACAAATTGGGGGCAACGAAGAGTCCCCTTTGGCTGGTGAAGAGGAAGGTTTGAGACAAGACTGGAGAGGTTGCTACCTCTCTGATCGTCTGTACAAACCATTCACCATGCCTGCAATGCACTCCATCAACTCTCAAGCCTTTATTTGGGCCACGTGCTAGATGCTGGAGCTCCCTAGCTGGAGCTCCGAGGACAAACTCAACAGCTCCAGCCCTCAAAAGAGCTTTTTAGGGCTGAGGGACCCAAAATGCACATATCGAAGTATATGCTAATACAAATCACTAGCAGCTGGAATGTCATGTAGAAAGCCTTGCTTGAGTTGAGTTCTGAAGGAAACAAGGGATCTAAGAGGCTGGGAATGAGGGGTGGGTCCCAGGCATGAGGCCCAACCAGTGTAAAGACCCAGAGATGAGCGATAGAGGCTCATGTGTGAAATACAAGCAGAAAGCTAGTCTGGCTGGACCAGAAAGCAGGAGGGGAGTGATGCATAAGATGGTGAAAATAAGTCAGACCCCTGGAGGCTCAGCTGTGAGCAACGTGGCCTCCCTCATTCTCCCAGTCCTCAGCACTCTCTCCCACCTGGATTTCCCTTGCATACAATAGTCTATGTGTATGTCCCTCTGACCAAGAGAACATGCTCCTTTTGGGAAGGCTCCTCCTCTGTCTTTGTATTCTGGCGCCTAGCACAGTATTCAGAGGCTATTTTAATAAACATTTGTTGGATCCAGAGGTAGGCTTGAGCCAGATAACAGTCAGCCTTGAATGCCATGGTCAGTGAATTAACCTCTGTTTGGCAGACAGTGCAGAGCCACTGAGGAAGGAGCAGATGTGATCAGAGATCGGAATGAGGGAAAACTCCAACCCAGAGTATCCAAATGCGGACAGAATGAACAAGAAAAATCAAACTAAGGGCCACTCCAAGTGGGGAGAAGTCACCGAACCAGGCACGTACCTGAAAGGACGTAGGAATACAGACAACGCTCAGGTTTTCTTGTTTGACTCTTTCAGCTGAGGGGAAAAAAAAGCTTTGAATTTCTTCTCTATTTTTTATCCAGAAAGCCATTAAAAAAAAGCAAAGAATGTTCCAGACAAATGTTCCACATTGCTGGCAAGTCTAGTCTGAAAGGCAGGGGGGGGGGGGGGGGCCAGAAACACTAAATTTGGGGTCAGGATCTGAATCCCTAAATCAACTCTGCCCCATAACTGAGGGTGATAGTAGACAAATCCTTTAACCTGTCAAAGCTGGTCTAAAACCTGGTCTAAAAAGATGCTGACATTAGCCTCAATGACCCTTCCAATCCTTTTCTGCTCCAGATTCTTTGCGTGGAGCAATGGCCCTGCTTTTGTGAAGAGGGTCTGGGATTCTAAGGGGTCCGGCATTGGGTGTGTGGAATTCTGAGTCAGAACCCCTACTCCACTGATGCACGTTGAACTTTGGACCTCTGGACAATGAGGGGGTCACACACAGCTGGTGTTTAACAGGGGCAAGATTCAGTTTATATCTTCTGCCAAGGAAGCTGAACATGAGGGCTCAGTTTAGGCCACATGGCTCAAAATTCAACTTATTTGGCACAAAACTTGTGCATCAAATTCAGAGGACTGAAGTTACCATAAAAATGAACAGACAACATCAAAGTAAATAGTCTACCTAGTTAAAATTGCAGGCACCTTCAATCTTTAAGTCATCCAAAAACCAAATGTAGCCAACACTAAACAGGAGATAGCTATGGGTTCTATGTGACGACTGCTCCTGCTGTCAACAAGCTGACAGGTGGAACATCCTTCAGTCGGCATTTTGTGACCGAGGGCTCTAGGCCGTGGCTTTGGGGCACTCTGGTTACATCAGCCCAGAAGAGTCATCAGGTTGGTGTTTTATCACTAATGTAGGAAAACAGGTTACTAAAACATGCTGAGCAACCACCGAAGCTAAATAATCTGAAAGGTTCAGATCAGAATGTGGGGAGTGGCCTCAAGGACTCCAGGGTAAAGAGGAAAAACAAGTGGGAAGCCGAACTCAGGCCTAGCAGAGAAAGGTGGCTTCATCTGCAAGGCCAATCTTCCCCTTTCCAGCCCAAACAGGTGATCCTGGCTGGACAGGGTCAAAGGCTCTAGCTTGACCTGAGAACTCCAGGAAAGACTGACCTTCACCACCTGCCAAGGCACAAATGCATAGGTCACAGCTGGTTCAGACCCACTCTAACTAGGCCTGTCTGTACATATAACCACCAACAAAGGAAGGAAGGAGGGTCAGGGACAGGGCACTGAGCTACAGGGACACGAGCATCAAATGGCCCCACATTTAAATCCTGGCTTTACCACTCACTGCCTATGTGACCTCTGACAAGCCCCATAACCCCCGTGGACTTCAGAGCTTTCTTGTCTAGATAACCCTTGCCTTGAATGTCTGTATTTACGTCTGTTCAATGAGATTTCCTCAATCTTTACTGGTTTGGCTCCTCTGGGACTTGTCTCAGGAGGAAGTACCTCATTATCCCACTGCCCTGGCACTCTACCTAACCACTCAAGGGCAGGCCCAGGAAGGCCAAACCTCCACTTCAGGAGGCGCTTGGCTCAGAACGGGTCCTTTCACAGCCAGCTGCAGTACTCTGGGAATCTCACCTCCTCCCCTCCACGCCCCATTTGGGTACATTTCCCCCCTCTCCCCTCCTTTCAACTTCCTCATTAGGCTGCACATTTCTTAAAAGCAGGGTATTTGTACCCCCAGAGCCTAGCACAATATTGGGTACACAGTAGGTGCTTAATGTTGACTGACCGATTTGAGAAGCCTGCTAAGCTCCCTTCCAGTTCTAAATCCAGGCCTCCTTGGGCTTTGGGGCCACTTCTCCTCCAACACTAACAACAGTGGCCAATGCCAGTCCACAAGCATTTATTAAGGTCTACTGTGTGCCAGACACTGCTTAGCGCTGGGGGTACGAAGAAAGAAAAAGGTGGTCCTTGCCTTTAAGGAGCCCACAGTCTAAGGGAGCTGGCAACGGCCCAAACTGTCCCTACAAGAAGATGCAGAGAGTTGGAGATGGAGTCTAGGAGTGAAAGGAGGAGCCATCTAGCCCCTCCCTAGGCTCAGCAGGGCCTTGCACTGACCAAACCTGCCCACCCAGTCCCCGAAAGTGCCCCGGGGCAGGCGAACTCTCTGATAACCTCCAGACAGTCCTGAGTCTGAGAATGAGAAAGAAGGGGACCGAGACATACCTATTCTCTGTACAGCATGGACAATGGTAGAACCGCTTCCGATTCCCAGCACTTGATTATTCTGCCAAATGTAAGGAAGAGCACAAAGACGTCAGTAACACGTCCATGACCCCAAGCTCACGTTTCTTCTCATATATCTATGACTGTATCTTCTCCATTTTATGAGGAAAACCAATAGCCACAGATTAGCTTAGTGGTCCCTTTCCTAAAATACCTTCTTCGAGGGCAGGCACAAGTACACCGATGTGAGAGAAGACAACATTAACATAATGTGAACTCTAGACCGGCGATGACCCATCTTGGCCCCAGAAAAAGGCTGGCCAGCAAGCCCAACCCGAGCCCAAGAGGGGGAAGCCATCCCAAAGCAGCCATTTCACTTGTCCAAAATTCTAGTGGTAAGAAGTCTCCCCTGATATCAAGCCTAACTTTGCCAGGGAAAGCACCATAGACAGGGCTGTCGACGCAGGCAGGACGATACCTTATCCTTCTCCCTTCTCTTGGGGGAGATGTAGAGGACTGTGCGGTAGAGTGAAGCGCGCTGCCAGTTCCATCTGTCTTTGTTATAAGGGAAAGCATTATAATATCCAGAAATGACCATATAAAACAAAAAGTAATTTCCCAAAATAACAAAATATTTAAAAAATACATGGACTAGTAAATTAATTTGAAAATAAAAACCCTGTTCATCTCTATTTCCTAAGAATCAGTGTTAAATTCAAAGAGAACCAGGGCCACTAAACCAGAAGGACCCCTTGGGCCACAGAACGACTTAGAAAAAACCACCCATTACCAGTATCTATGCTCTATTATGTTTTAATTTATTTTGTTAACTATTTATCAATTACATTTCCATCTGTCTCAGGTGAGACCATAGAGCCCCACATGACACAGGACCAAAAGCAGTCACCACTACTTTACCAGTTATACTCAGAGCCCAAGTACAAAAGCCTGGAAGCGCCCCCTGGGCACCTTCTCTTCCAGACTGCTGTAGCTCCCAGCTGGGAGACAAGGCCAGGGTCGGGAAGTAGGTATCTCTGGCTTTAGTCCCTAGTAATCTATTAGGAAGGAAGCCCAGCTGTTGTTTTTACATAAGCCAATGTTTGCTGAATAAATTTTGTGTTAGTCCTGGAGAATATCTTAATTCTGGCTTCTGAAGTCCCCCTAAAGTCACTGAGGAGACTCAGGAATGGTTTAGAACTCCTGGGCACGTAAAATAAGTGCCCATCTCTTACAACATGATGCAAAGGCAAGAAAGTTGGCCCTGCAAGCAAGAAACCTACTCCTCCCCTTGGCCCTGTCATCGTGACTGTCAAATCACTCAGCCTCAGTTTCCCCACCTGTGAAAGACTGAGGTTGGAACAGTTGGCCAGAGGTCTGTTCCAGCTCTCAATCAGCAATCCTGTCTCCAGCAGGAGTGGCTCCTGCTAGACACAGGCAAGAGCCTTGAGAAGCAGAAGCCCATGAAAATATGGTATCAAGGAAGGTTACAAAGTATTCTTTGCTGATGAGTTTTAGCCCAGCTACAATCTATATTGGGCTAATTCCTGTCTGCCTACAGTGAAGAGTGTGGCAGACACCTATGAGGACCGAGGCCCTGAGCCCGCCTTCCTGAGCTTCACCTCCTGGTAACCTCTTATTAAAACACCCAAACCTCAAACCGCTCTCCACTCTCCAGCCCCAGGACCCTGAGGTTTAGAGATCTCCCTTCCAGGTCGCTGAGTCTCAAGTAAGCAGCCCAGGTTGCTGAAACTTCATCTCCTCTCAAGTATCTGAGATCTCACCCATGGTCCAGTTACAGATTAACAGCTGATCCGGGGCGGAGGGAAACCCTACACCTTGGGAGCTGCTCTCCGAGGGCAGAGAAGGGTCCTGGAAGTGGCTTACTATCTTGGACCAAAGCCGGCAGCTAAAGACCACAGGCCTCATAGAGGAAGTTACAGGGGAATGAAGCAATAACATGGACCATGCAATAACAGCACCAAGAGACCATCCTCCCCAGAGGCCCCCAGGATCTGGCTCTCTGTCCCAAGTTCCTGTGACTTCCTCCCAGCACTTATTTCCTTAAAGGTGCAGCTGGGGTGCAGAAAGAACACTGGGGTCAAGAGACCTGGGATCACATCCTGGCTCTGCCAGTGCTAGCTGTGTGAAACTGAGTCCGGCCTTTACTGCCTGGGTCTCAATTTCTTCACCTGGAAAATGGTGATAATAACGACACGACCTATAATTAGAAACACAAACACATTTGATTTGGCTATCAAAAGAAGTTTATGGAGGAGAAATTAAGAGCAACTAAACACTCTCAGCCAGAAGCAATTTATTTATTTGTTTTTAGTTTTCAATATTCATTTCCACAAGATTTCGAGTTACAAATTTTCTCCCCATCTTTCCCCTACCCCCCATCCCAGGACAGCGAGCCTACTGAATACCCCCTCCCCCAACCTAGTCTCTCATATCCTCCCCCACTGCTCCCAACTTTCCAGTAGGGCAAGATGGATTTCTATACCCCAGGGCCTGTGTATCTTACTTCCTGGTTGCATGTAAAAAACAATTTTTTTCAACATCTGTTTTTAAAACCTTTATTTCCAGATTCTTTCCCTTCCCTCCTCACCCATCCCCACTGGGAAGACAAGCAATTCAATATAGGTTGTCCATGTGTAGTTACACAAATCATTTCCACAGCAGTTATATTGTGAAACACTATTTCCCTCCATGCTATCCCGCCCCCCACTTATTCTATTTTCTCCTTTGATCTTGTCCTTTTTCGAAAGTGTTTGCTTCTAACGACCCTCTCCCCCAACCTGCCCTCCCCTCTATCCCCCCTTCCCTCCTACCTTCCTGGAGGGTAAGATACCCAAGTGAGTGTGCATGTTATTCCTTCCCTAAGCCAAATTCAATTGAGTAAGGTTATCCCATTCCCTTCCACCTTCCTCAGCGGTTCTCAACCTGGGGGTCATGTTCAATTTGTAACAATGAAAATACATCCTGCATATCAGATATTTACATGACAATTCATAACAGCAGCAAAATTACAGTTATGAAGTAGCAACGACAATAATTTTATGGTTGGGGGTCACTACAACATGAGGAACTGTATTAAAGAGTCATGGCATTAGGAAGGTTAAGAACCACTGACCTTCCTGCTCTTCCCTTCCATTGTAACTGCTTTTTTTGGCCTCTTTTATGAGATAATTTACCCTAAT
>CM053585.1:28845689-28871064 GCA_028646515.1 Pseudochirops corinnae | reverse complement strand
TGATGGGCATCCCCTATATCTCCAGTTTTTTGCAACCACAAAGAGAGCTGCAATAAATATTTTTGCACATATGGGACCTTTTCCCACTTCTGTAATCTCTTTGGGATATAATCCCAACAGTGGTATTGCTGGGTCAAAGGGTATTGGCATGTATTTCTTCCCATCCAGCCTGAATCTGCTCTGTAACTTCCACCTGGTTCTGCTTCTGGGGCCAAAAGATACAGGACAAATCCATCCCTCTCCATGTGATTCCCCTTTGGATGCCTGAAGAGAGCTCCAGAGTTCAACACATCCATCCAGCTTCTTGTCCCCCAAATCATAGGACGCTGGAGCCAGAAAGGACCTTGGAGGTCCTCAATCTCCTCTGGCCCTGTCATTACACAGTGACAAAGCCGGTCATTCACCTCCTGAAGATGATGAAGCTAAGTAACCGTGGGAGGACTGGGAGCCAGCTCTGCTCATTATATATCCCATGCCCCCTAGACAAGGCACATGGCAGCTTCCTCCCCACTTTGGGGGAGTGCCTTGTTACTTCCAACCTCTCAGAGCCCCACCTCCCAGTGCTGTGATCCCCTTCTGTATAAGGGATGGGGTACTGGGGTGGGGGGATGGGAGAAGGGGCTGGGGAGGGGGCAATGGGGCTGGGATGATTACTCTTCAGACTTCCCTGCCTTTGCCAACATGTCTCTCACTCGAGAATGACAAAAATGACAATAATAATTAATAATAACTGCCACTTTTATAGTATTTTAAAATTAAAGGGTACTTTATATAGATTATCTCATGTGAGATTCCCAGCCTTATGAGGTAGGTACTGAACGTATTATTTTATCCAATTTATAGATGAAGAAACTGAAACATTGGGAGGTGAAGATTCTTGTCTTCAACTTGTGACTTGTCAGAGATTATACACGTAGTAAGTGTCAGTGGTGGGATCTGAACTCAGGTCCTCTGCTCTGTGACACCACACTGCCTTCTGAAGATTACCATGGCAGGATGGAAAATCAGTGACTTCTCACGTCACTTGGAGTAAGGCCAATGTCCCCAGAGGAGTCTGGTTTGGTACCACTCTCTTTTCATTGCACAGAAGGGAGGCTTAAGAGAGAGGAAGGAATGTGGAGGTTTTGTCCTTGTTTATGGGACATGGGGCACTGAAAGATGGGAACTTAGCCTTGCTAGACAAACTCTGCTGAGCAATATAGAGGGTCAGGACTGTAGCCAGGACAGGGTGATCAGGGCTTTGCCACAGGACACTAGCCTTTAGAGGGCTCTGGCAGCACCATCTTCAACAGGTAAAAATTACTGTGTTCAGCTCCTAGGTATCAAGGATGATTGGTTAAGATCAGAGATCACCAGATGGCATGATTCTTCTGCACCTCAGGTAGGGCTCCTTTCTATCCCAACTGCACTCTGCTCCTTCTCCCTCCAGCAGCCCCCCCGAGAAGTTACCTCCTCTCCTGGGGTCTCTCCCCAGAGGGCTTGGTGTTATAAGTGCTAAGGCTGCCTCCAAACTGAATTTCGTTCAAAGTTAATTTGTGTTCCCTCTTTCATACTTCTTGTGTATTCGTCTTGGGCACTGTTTGGGGTACCTCACCAAGGCCCCAGATTTTCTAGTTAAGCCTTGGGGGAGAACAATAAAGAATGACAGAATTAAAATAGGAAAGGGGGGGGGGGTGCAGAAAGCAGGTAAGAGAAACTACCTCATTCTCCCACCTTGAACCTACAGAAAGTAGGAGCCAGAAACAAGGACTGGGCAGGGAAACTCTCCAAGAGAATCCCTTATAATCAGGGCTTATAAATGACCCTGGGGATTTACGTACATTTGGGGGGCTAATGGTTGCTTATTCAAGGGTTTCTGCTTGATTTTCCACCTTTTAATAAAGCTTTCTTCTGAAATATTATAAAATGTACTTCTTCAATGGGGGAAACCATCGCCTTTTGTTGAGGCTACTTTACATATATCTCCCTAGATTTCTTGGGGATGTTTTTTTGGGGGTGGGAGAAGGAAGTTGAGGTGGGGAGGGAGTCAGACCTGCAAAGGAACTCTGACCAATGAAACTTGGCAGGTACTCTGTAAATTCTCTCTTACAGAGTTGCCTGAGGATACTGAGAGGGTAAGTGGGGGGCTTGTTCAGTCATATAGCCAGTATGTAACTTCCTGACTCCAAGGCCATCTCTGTCTCCACTATACCTTTGCTGACGTTACAAGCCACCAAAAGTGAGAAAATTGCCCCTCAAGTCACAAAGGTTACATAAATAAAAGGAATGGTGACTAACTCCCATAGAACACAATAGCCATTAAGTATGTTATGAAATATGGGTCAGGTTAATTCGGGCAAGTCATATCTGGTCGTAAGATTAATCTCTGTGCATGCAGCAGGACTAGTAGAACTGGGCTTGAATCCTACGTTACCTCAAGTAAGTCACTTCCTTACTCAGACCATCAATATTTTTAGCTATGAATAGGCAATAATAATACTCACACAGCCTTGCTCACAGGGCAGATATATAAGGAAGGAACTTTGCAGACTTCCTAGTTTGCAAAGAAATGGGAGGGACATTTGTTCCTCATTGCTCCTTACTTAGCTGGACCTTCTCATCCATCATTGCTCTCTCCCCTCCCCCCTCACATGAACAATTCATAGGATTAAAGATCCAGAGCTGGAAGAGGTCTTTGAGATCATTCTAGTCCCACCCTTTTGTTTTTATAGTCAGTCCATTAAAAGGCATCTATTAAAGTGTTTATTATATACCAGGCATGTAGTTAACTGCTGAGAGGAGAAAAAGGTAAAATCATCCCCGTAACTGTAGGAGCTTACATTCTAACCAGGGAGAGAACATGTATGTAACTAGGTACACACAATATGAATAAAGAGTAGATGGAACGTAGTCTGAATAAGGGAAAACACAGCAGCTGAGGTCACTAGGCATGGGGGACTGCCAATGCAAAGTAGTGGAGGTGGGAGATGGAATGTTGTGTGGGAGGCACAATATGTCTAGATCATAGAGAGGGTAGAAGGAAATAAAACACAAGAAAGGTAGAAAGGGGCCAGGTTTTGAAGGCCCTTAAATGCCAAACAGAGGAGCTAATGTTAGATCCAGTGGGGGCTGCTGGAGTTGGTTAAGGAGGGGGTGACATGGTCAGACATGAGCTTTGGCGCCATCACCGGCGCTGAGTGGAGGGTGTGTTGGAGTGAGAAATAACTTGGAGACAGGAAGACCAATTAGAAGGCTTTTACAAAAGTGCTTTCCCAAGGCCCTTCTACCACACAGATGTTTGAGAAGTGTTGACTGGAAGCATGCAGGCTGATGCTGCCATTGAAGAACATGCCAACCTGGAAGTGACACAGTGGGAAGGCCTTGGAACTGGAGGTCTGATCCCAGCTGTCATTTACTATATGTGTGTCATGAGAAAAGTCTCAGCCACTCTGGGCCTCAGTTTCCTCATCCGTAATATGAAGCAGTTCTATTTGATGGCCTTAAGAGCTTGATGTAGTAGTCAGCTGGCAGCCTGGGGCCAAGGTGCCACTCAGGGGCACCTGAGGCAGGTGCTGCTGGCCCTCTACTACCCTACAGCACTGTTTTCTTCCTCTGCCATGTTTCTCTTCTCCCCTTCCCTCCTTCCTCTTATTTTCCCCTCTCCCCTTTCCCTGCCATTATGCCTCACTCCTCAGGCCGGCCAGCGACATCGGGGCATACACCATGACTTTTGTTCCATTGCTATTACTAGTGAATGGCTAAAGAGTATCTGACGTTTGGGTTAATAATTAGAAATTATATCATCAGCATTTTTATAGTGCTGTTCAGTTTCCAAAGCGGTTTCATATGCATTTTTCCCCTTTTTATCACCAACAGCCACAAACATTCCAAACCAAAGATTTCATATGAAATTTAAGTCAGTAAGTCAGTAATTGTTAAGTGCCTACTCCGCATCATGCACTGGGCTGGGGCTGCATTTGTTGTTGTTCAGTCCTGTCTAACTCACCGTGACCCCATCTGGGGGTTTCTTGGCAAAGACATGAGAGTGGTTTGCCATTTCCTTCTGTAGCACATTTACAGATGAGGAAACTGAGGCAAACAGGGTCACATAACTAATATGTTTCTGAGGCAGGAGTTGAACTCAGGTCATCCTTAGGCACTCCATCCACTGCTCTATCCACTAGTTATCAATGCCTAGGGAGGTCAGAACAGGTCTCTGCTCTCAAGGAGGTCCAGAGTTGCACACAGGTTGTCTAAAAACATATGTTAAATTTAACTCACTTGTTTGTTTGTTTTTTTAAAAAATACCTATTTGTGGCTGCTTCTGAACTGCTTTTCTGTTTAATTCCGTTTGATTTTTTAGGGCTTATTGACACATATGATTTTTGTATACAGGATCTGATTTAATGGATGGAAGGAAAATGCATTGTGCCCCTTATAAATTTGGGCCTGTACAGCACATAGATCTCACAGTGAAGAAATTTCCTTCTTGTTTTCACAAGTTATAGTAAAAAGTAAATGGCAAGGTAGGCCATTAGAGAAAAGAGACCAGTTCTAAGGAGGAATGAAAAAGAAGAGGGGGAAAAAGTGGTGCCTGGTGTCCCCATCAGCCATGCAACCAATAGAAGACAGTTAATCAGTATGCATTTATTAAGCTTTTAAGTATGTGCAGGTGCTGTGCTGAGCCCTGGGAGTTAAAAGGGAAGCAAAACCAAAGACACATTCCAGCCTCTCAAAGCTCCTATTGTAATGGGAGAGAAAAACATGCTAACAACCTGAGCAAGATGCACACAGTGTAGAGAGGTGATGCCAGAGGGAGATGGGGGGAGGGGAGCAAGAAGAAAAGTTCCTTTCAAAAAGTGGGATTTGAGATGAATTTTGAAAAAAAGCCAGGGAAACCAGGAGGGATAGGGAGGACATTCGAGGCCCTGTGGGCCAGCCAGTGAAAAGGCTTGGAGCTGGAGAGAGCACACGGGAAGGAGCAAAGGGTGAGAAGAGTGGAAAGGTGGGAAGGGCTTTCAAAGTGAAGAGGGTTTTATATTTGATCCTAGAGGTAATAGGGAGCCGAAAGAGACAGAGAGGGACAGAGACAGAGACACAGAGAGACAGAGACAGAGGGAGAGAGACACAGAGAGACAGAGAGACACAGAGAAGGAGAAAGGAGGGGGCAGAGAGAGAGTGAGAGAGAATTAGAGGTACACTTTAGGAAAGTAAATTTGAGAGCTGAACAGAGAATATACTAAAGTGGGCAGAGACTTGAAATCAGAAGCACAAGCAGCAAGCTCTTGCAATAGCCCGGGCACGAGGCCTGCACCAGGGTGTTGACTGTGTGAGGATAGACTGTCAGGATTACATAAGTATGAGGCAAGTCTCCTTTAGGCGCTTGGCCAGTCTGTCCTGACCTTTGACTGTTCCCGATTTCTACAGTAACTACATCTGGAAGAATCTCATGAGTTGTTTTTTTTTCCCTCATAGGGAACTTGACCATAGAGAAGAGTTCTCAGGATGTGAAGACAAAAGGCATCAAAAAAATATCGGAAGAAAAGAAAGGGAGTAGAGAAGGGAGGAAGGGGACAGTGCTCAGAGTGAGGAGCCCTAGCCCTGGTCTCCTGCCAAACCCAATCATGGTCCCTGCCCAGGCTCTGGGTCAGCACGTGGCTGCCCATTGTTAAGGGATGACAGGCTCACTGAGGCAGACATGCAACCCCGTGTGAAGACCTCACCTCCACTGAAGCAGAGAAAAGGGGGTTATTTGTAGCTCAGCTGGAGGAGGAGTTGATGTTGGCCACGAGGGGCAGATGGCTTGTTTTTGGCCTATTGTAGGGTGACAGCTACATAATAGGTGCCTGTCTCCCTAGTGGCCCTTACTCGGTTCTGCCCAATTCAGTTCTACAGATTTAATTTGGTTTATCAAGCACGCATCTCATGCAAGCCACTGAAAGAGCAACAGAAAAAAAAGGAAAGCCTTTGTTCTCAAGACACTTATATCATACTGAGCTTGCATTCTATGCCCCAGTATGGGTCCAGCTCCAAACAACTCACAAATGTCACCTGCAAACTCCTCATCTGTAGCCATTACCTTAAACTGCCCTTTGCCTTCTTCCCCTCCCTTCCATGAAAAGCCTAGAGTGGAAAAGGAACGGTGTCACCAGCTCTGGGCGGCTGTGTCACGGGAGAGTTTTCTGCTCTAGATTCTCTTCCCCTGGACTGTAAGCTCCTTGAAAGTATCCTTCCTTCTTCCTTGGCATATCTGCTCTCACAGGCCCAAACCTTGCATATGTTTATTCAGCACTAGCAGCACAATGTTGCTCAAGGCCCAGACCAGAGATTTGATGCCAGTTCATGCCACAGAATTGGAGTTAGAGGGGCTAGGGAGGCCAAAGAGTAACCTACACCTTTAGAAAGAATGTGTTCTATCACATACAGGTCACATAGCCACTGCTTAGAGACTTTAAGAGGGGAGCCCCCTACTTCTTGGGGAGCCCATTCCCATCCAGATGACTCAAACTGTTATCAAGACCAGGATTTGTCTCCCAGAGACAAACAGAACTCTTCAAATATTTGAAAACAACTGTAATGTCCTGACCACTGTCTCCCACTCTCTTCAGACTTTTCTTCTCCAGGATTAATTTCCCCAATTCCAAGGGGCAGGTAGGTGGCTCAGCGAATAGAGCATTGGCCCTGGAGTCAGGAGGACCTGAGTTCAAATTCAACCTCAGACATTTAACACTTACTAGCCCTGTGACCTTGGGCTTAACCCCACTTAACCCCAATTGCCCCTATGAAAAAAAATATTTCCCCAATTCCTTAAACTAATCTGAAACCCTTTGCCATGCTGGTCTTTCTTGTCTGAACACTCTTCAGCTTCTTTCTGAAATGAATTGAATGTAATCCTTGAGATCTGGCCCATCAGGTGGCTTGTACAATGGGACTGTCACTGCCTCATCTCTGAAAGCTATCTGTTTCTTTAACTTTAGAGGCAGCTAAGTGACGCTAGGGCAGGAAGACCAGAGTTCAAATTCGACCTCAGACATTTACTAGCTGGATCATCATGAGCAAGTCAATTCACCTCTGCTTCCTCAACTATAAAATGGAGGTAATAAAAACACGTGCCTCCCAGGATTACTGTGAGGATCAAATGGGAAAATATTTGAAAAGCACTTAGCACACACTAGGCACTTAATAAAAGCTTGCTTCTTTCTTACTATGTCATATTATTGGTCTATATCAGTGGTTCTCAACCTTTCTAATGCTTCAACCCTTTAATACTGGTATGTGGGCATATCTGCATGTGGGAGGACCCGCCTGGAGACAGAGGAGCGGTGTCTCAGTTCCTAAGACTATGGGAAATATGTGTTTTCCAATGGTCTTAGGCAACCCCTGTGACCCCTGTGAAAGGGTCATTCAACTCCCAAATGGGGTTGTGACCCACAGATTTAGAACCGCTGGTCTATATTGAAGTCGTAATCCACTAAAACCTTCTGACACTTTTCAGACAAACTGTCCTCTAGCCATAGGGCCCCAATATCATACTTGTGAAGTTGATTCCTTGAATCAAATGCTTTACATTTATTCTGATTAAATTTCATCTTAGGAGAGGCAGCTCATTGTTCCATCCTGCAAAGATCTTTTTGAAGTTTTGCTCTATCATCTAATAAGTTAGCTATCACTCCCTCTCCTTTTCTATCCCAAGTTCTTCAAGAGAACTATTGCTTCCTTCCAACGTTTCCATAATTTGTGCTTCAACAACCATTTCCTCCTTATTAGTTGAAGTTATGATATATATGAGTGTAATGGAATACTATGGTGCATTAAGAAAGGAAAGAAGGGATGGGTTCAGAGAAACCTGGGAAGACTTGCATGAAATCATGTAAAGTGAGCAGACTCAGGACCATAACTGATCCAGTAACAATATGGCAGAGACAAACGACTGAGAAAGACTGAAGAACGTCGACCAAAGCAATGACCAACAGGCAGCTTCAGGTGTGATACTGAAGAGCGTTTGCCCAGCACCTTGCAGAGAGGTGCTGGCTGGCGGCTGTCTGAGATGTGCATTTTCCGAGGTGGCCAATGCAGGAATTTCTTTTGCTTCACTGTATTTGTCTAAAGGGTTTGTTTGTTTTCAGTTGAGAGGGGTGGGATGGGAGGGAGAGAAAAAAAGCTTATAAATTTAAAAATGAAAGGAAAACGGTTCCCCCTCATTCCGCCCACATTTTGAATAATTAGATTATAACTAAAACCAACCCTCATTTGTAAAATGAGGGCACTAGACTCAAAGACCTCTCAAGTTCTCCTCCAGCTCTGAATCTATGAGTCTGTAAGACCGGACTTCTTTTTGAAGGAGATGGAGCTTATATATTTTCTATGTTTATACATGTTTATGTGTTTATGTATTTTAAGTCCCCCAACACTACTATATCTTGCTTCCCTGACATTATCACGATCTGTTTCAGGAACTTGTCTGCCCAGTTGGCCTGGCCCATACTCATTTGACAATATAGTCTCCATCTCTTAAAGAAGCATTCGTTATTCACTTGCTGTGTGGGTGAGCCCTTTACAAATAGCATCTCGCTTGGTCCTCCCAATTCTAGAAGGCAAATACCATTACTACCCCAAATTTCACAGATGGGATTATCCCCACTTTATAGATAAGGACATTAAGGCTTAGTCTTATCGGATCCTCACTACATCTGGAGTCAGGAAGACTCAGCTTCCTGAGTTCAAATCCTGCCTCGGACACTTACTAGCTATGTGACCCTGGATAAGTCACCTAATCCTGTTGGCCTCAGTTTCATCATCTGTAAAAATGAGCTGGACAAGGGAATGGCAAACCAGTCCAGCATCTTTGCCAAGAAACCCCAGACGGGGCCAGGGTGTAGCTCGCAAGAGTGAAGAACATCTCGAGGAAGTGGGTGTTCTTATTTATCCCCATTTTATGGGTGAGATTGTCCCCTTTTGCAGATAAGGAAACAAAGGTGAACAGAAGTTAAGTGACTTGCCCAGGGTCACACAGCTAGTAAGTGTCTGAGCCCAGCTGGCATTCAGGTCTTCCTGTTCCCATTATCTATTGGGCCCCTAGCTTGCTGCATTGACTCTCACCCCAATATTCCCTATTCATCAACACCCATTTGGGATCCTAGACATCCTCACCTCACACGAACATAACTTCTGGGTTCAAAATAATCCTCCTTTGCTGCTTTTATCTGTCCTGCTCCTTTTGGACCTTTCATGGTTAAATTCCACATGTGAGTCTCACCACCAAGTCTCTGATTTCAGTGTGGCCAAATTGGCTTCCTTGAATTAGGACCTCGAGCACACCTTGTTTCTTATTCATCCATTCTGTATTCATGATAGACATGAGTTCAGGAGTTTTATTGTTAACTCCCTTCTTAGATATCCTCCCCTGTGAATTATTAGTCTTCTCTGGTAATATTCTTCTTCCTGTACTCTGCCTACTGCTCTCTGTGATTCTCGGCTTGGCAAATCCCAATACGTGGTTTTCCTAGCCAACTCTTCACTTCCAAAATCTACCTTTGTCTTATGTCGTCCCTGACCTTCAGTGGGCATCAGTGAAGAACACGCCACCCCTTCCCATAATGCCTTCAGCTTCTGGCCTAGAACTTCACAATCCCCAGTGACCTCTTAGATTCTTTGTGGATGTATCATTTGTCCCTACATGAATCACCAGAAGGGAGAAGCGGTCATGAGATTTGACATATCATTGGAGGTTCTCCAGCATAGCATGGTTAAATGTCTCAGGAAGACAATGTGCTGCTCTGTTACTGAATCAGACTGATAAAGGGCTGCCTCAATATCTCGCTTCCACTTATATTCATCCACCACTTATTTTTTGAATATAACATTTTGCTTTTTCCCAAATTACCTGTTAGAACAATTTTAAACATTAAAAAAATTTTTTTTGAGTTCCCAATTCTAACCCTCCCTGTCTCCCTTACCTCCCTGCTCCCTGAGATGATAAGCAATTTGATAAAGCTTATGTATGTGCAATCATGTAAAACATTTCCATATTAGTCATTTTGTACAAGAAGATGGGAAGAAAGGAAAGCAGGAAGAAAGAAAAAACAAAGATAGAAAAAAGGAAGGAAGAGAAAGAAAGGAAGAAAGAAGGAAAAAGAAAAAAAGGAAGGAAGGAAGAAAAAAGAAGGAAAGAATGAAAGAAAAAGAAAGGAAGGAAGGAAGAAAGAAAGAGAAAATAGTGTGCTTCAGTCTGCATTCAGACAGTATCAGTTCTTTTTCCGGAGGCATCATCCACCACCTATGTTCATTTTTTCTTACTTTGGCCATTTCCATATGACCTCTCGAGACCTACATCATCACCCCCAGAAGCACAAGTTGCTTTTATTTATACGGTGCAGCTCTGTCCTCTACAGGAAGTCTCATGTATTACATACTTGTGAGCTCTAGGAGCTTAATAAATGTTGTCCTTTTCAATGTTCCTTCTCCCCTTCTTTCTCTTTGTCACTTTCTTTCATCTTCCAACCTCCTGATATAGGTCAGGACTCACTAATGAAGATAATGAATGGGCTTAAGAAGAGTGAGGAATGATCAAAAATGGATAAATGTGAGTTTATGAACAAAGTGGGAATTCAAGATCATGAAAGTAAGACAGTGATGGGTGATGGGTAGATCTAAGTTATGATGCTCATCCATCTGTGGGTGTTTGAGGTAGAGTGATGATATAGCACATTGGGAATTGATTAGATATCAAGTCATGGTGTTTGATAGCTTATTGACATATGTTTGTATATACCACACATACATATAGTATATATGTAATATATATGTAACTATGTGTGTGTGTGTGTGTGTGTGTGTGTGTGTGTGTGTGTAATTCTTGGCTCAGAAGGTTAATTTGCATACGACTCTCCTTATTGGTGGAGACTGATTTACTCAGTGCTTCATATCTGTGTGAGGGGAAGGTGTAGAGATCTTAGGATTCTAGTATTCTTGCTTGTGATGCTGGACTCCCTTCTGGTCCCTAAAGGAAGAGAAAGACTCTGGGATGGAACCGACGTGTGGAATAACTGGCAACTTCAATTGTATACCTTACCTCAGCTGACTACACTAGATGCTTCAGGGAATTTCCCCTTAGGTGACATCTGAAACTTTCTTGATTTAGCCTAGTTATCTCACTCCCAATAGGAAAGCTCATTGACTATGTATTGTCTGGTATATACTTTCATACACACACACACACACACACTCATATACACACATATATATATGTGTGTATGTATTTATGTGTATTATGTATGTATGTGTGTATGTATATGTATGTTGTCTTTGATTTCTGTCTTGTTATTGACTTGGATGAATGGGTTGTTTTCATTGGGAAACTGGGATCTGGTCGGAAGAGAGTCAAGTCTTGGAAACAGAGCTTGGGACACTTTCCCCATTAAGGGACAGCAATCAGGAGAACAAGTTGAACCTAAAAATTATTTCCCCATGGCTAACTATATTTAAAGGAGAGATAAAATTCTCTCCTCTCCCCAAGGAGAGCAAAGTCGGAAGAGAAAACTAGAGATATCTATTTTTGTCTCACTGTGAGCTGTATTTAGACAGACCCATGTGGACACACATAAGCTACTGGGCATCATCACAGCACACAGCAGTATACAAACACCCCACCCTGCATGTGTATTTATGTGTGTATCTAAATCTGTGATTATGTATGTCAGTCAATCAACATGTATTTATTAAGTTTTTATGATGTGCCAAGTACTAAGCGCTGGGAATACAAATCAAGCAGAAAGTCCTCAAGGAGCTTACATTCTGATGGGAAAGATAAAAGGGAAGGGGAGACACAAAGACACCCAAGGTGGCAGCATGGTAAGTAAGGACAAAGATGCTGGCACAAAGCGTAAATGCAGTCAGGGTCTTGGGAGGTACAATCTTCAGGTGTTTCCTGTCATCCTGAAAGCCATTGGATGAGGAGTAACATTGCTGGGGAAGTATATTCGGATTGGTCAAGTACTTTTAAAGTCCTGTGTCAGTTATACATATTAACATGGTTCCTTTGCATCAGCTTTCTCCTCAAAATATGATTGTTTGAATGGATCATCATATAAGAAATTAACTGGGTGGCAGCGAGGTGGTCCGGTGGATAGAGTGCTAGCCTTGACTCCAGCTCTGGCCTCAGACACTGACTAGCGTTAGTGTGACTCTGGGCAAGGCGCTTCACCTCTGCCTGCCTCTGTTTCCTCAACTGTAAATGGGGGCCATAATAGCACCTACTTCCCAGAGAGGTCGTGAGGATCAAATGGGATATTTGTAAAGTATTTACAGTCCCTGGCACACAGTAGGCATTTAATAAATGCTCGTTTCCTTCCTACCTACTCTATAATCACAAGGCAAGGAACTTTCTAGGCATGGAAGATTCCAGGAAAGAAGTGGGCATTAGCCAGGGAGAGGGTGCATGTCAAGAGCAGATATAGCCTGCTCCAGGACGCTATGTGACTTCCCCAAAAACAAACTCCAGGATTTTTTGGATTCTCTTCACTGAGAATGGGGCAGAGTAGGTTATACCTTCACAAAGGCCAATTGGTGCCTTACACCCAGCTCCTGCTCCTCAGAGAGCTGGGGCATCTTTGGTCAGATATGGGACCGTTAGATGCTGAGTCAGGAGAATCTGAGGGCTTCCCCTGCCTGAGCCCACAGTGGTAAGGAAGGGCTGAGGAGGCAGGATTTTCTCAGAGAGCTCATGGGCCACCATGGATCTAGCCTCCACCTGGGAGCTCAAGAATGAGAGCAGCCCTGACTCCCTAGAGAGGAGAAGAGCAAGAAGGATGAGGAAGACCCACATCGCCTGTAGAGAGCAGGAAGCGCCTTACACTGCTCCTCTCGCCAATCCCTCTTCACAGCTGGGAGGTGATTTTCCTTAAGCAATTATTGCTCACGTTTCTATAATAATAGCTAACATTTATGTAACTTACACACGGGCCAGTCTATTGTCATGGCAGAGAACAAAACGAGCACCTGAAATGATTTAGAAAGGTTATTAAGTTGTCAGGCAGAGGATGGGGTGGGGGAGTCTTACCTGCCCCCTCGCCACACCATGGTTAGTTATACATTATACAGAGTTCAAATAAAGGGACAAAGGAACAAAGCTAACTGGCCAGCTCGGAGGCATTTTCCAGGTAAGAAATGTTGGCTGCTTGAGATGTGTATCAGGATGAAACGCTTCACCTTCCTTGCATCAATCTTCAGATTCCTGAAAGGGGCCAGTATAACCTGGGTCCCCAGTTAAGCATTAAATAGATCTGGCCTCTAAGCAACAGGTCTGGTCTCTCAGGGCTGGATTCAAACACTGCAATGAACATTTCCCAGCCGCTTTTGAGTTCTTAATTCATTTGATCCCAGCAACAACGCTGGGAGGTGGGCGTTACTATTAGCTTCATTTTATAGAGAAGGAAACCGAGGCAGACCGGTGAAGTAACCTGCCCAGAGTCACAGAGCTGGTAGGTGTCAGAGGCCACATTTAAACTCAGGTTTCTATGTCCTGCTCCACCTTGGTGCCTTTGCGGTCTGCCCGTGAGTTCAGGTGGGATCATTTAAATCCCCAGTTCACTTAAGCTCCAGTGGGACAAACCTCAAACCTCTATATCTGTGTTTAAAAATCCTTGCCAATCTGACTCCTGTCAACAGGCAATCAGCATGGCATGAGACTTACGTGAAAACCAGGTTTGTTACAAGAGAAGGGAACCCAGAGGTTCAGGGTCCTTACAGATGTTTGTGTGTTGATGATAGTACAGGGAAAGGAGGAGGAGAAAACAGGAAGGGGCGTGGGGGGGGGCGGGAAAGGTGCAGTAATCCCTCCCAAAGGGAAGGAGCAGGGTAATGGCACCCCCCTCCCCCCCCCAGCTCTTTTCCCTTGGGAACCACTAAGGTTATGAAGATAGGCGGCTCGCTTATCTGCAAAGGACCCCAGCTGCACAAGCATTTTTCCCAGCCTGACAGAGACTGGCTGGCACCTGTTTTGCCTCCAAGGACACTGGGAGTCCAGCTTGGGTGCAAACAACAAATTATGTCAGCTGGGGCTGGGCTTTGTCCTTGACACATTCAGGGTCTCCTGCATGCTCTGGGTCCAGGAAAATCCGGCCACTCAAAAAGACAAGTTCAGGGGACCCTTTACAACCCTTAACACTCCTACCTGCCTCTATAGCCAGCCTCCTTATATATTATTTCCCTTCCTGCGATCCGCAATCCAGCCAAAAAGGCCTTCTTCTTGTTCATCACACATGGAACTCCAGGCTTCTGGGGGCCTCAGGCTGTCCCTGATGGTGAGAATGTCCACTCTCCTCTCCTTCACTTTTTAGAATCCTTCACTTCTATTAAGACCCAGATCAAGCACCAATTTCTTTTTTATTTTTATTTTTTTGGAGGGCGTAAGGCAAGGCAATTGGGATTAAGTGTCTTACCCAACATCAAACAGCTAGTAAGTGTGTCAAGCATCTCAGGTGAGATTTGAACTCAGGTCTTCCTGACTCCAGGGCCAGTGCTCTATTCACAGCACCACCTACCTGCTCCTCAAGCACCACTTTCTACCAAAAAAAACCCCAAAAACCCTTTCCTGATACCCTCAAAGGCTAGTACCCTCCTACTTTGCCTTCATTTTGGATTCATTTTCTACATATTTATATGTGTACATGTCCTCTTTAATGGAATGTAAGCTCTTTGAGAATAAGGACTGTTTCATTTTTGTCTATCATCACAGACACCATGTAGCTATGACACTGGACTTGGTGTCTGGATGACTTGGGTTCAGATCTTGCCTCAGACCCTCAACTAACTGTGTGACCTTGAACAAATCACCTAACCTCTTTCCTTAAATGTAAAATAAAGGGTTAGACTGGGAGTCTCTGAGTTCCCTTTCAGCTCTAACCCTGTGAACTTGTAACTGATTAAATGAAAGATCAATCTGAACCAGAGGGGAGCAGAATCACAAGAGTGTTGGCCTCAAAGATACAACCCAATGTAGAACCTTGGAAAGAAGTTTTAGAAGAGATCAAGAGGGAAGGAGAGTCATAACATGAAGGAATAAACCTAGAGTCCTTCCCCTTAGCTGGACATCTGCCTAGGGAAGTATTGTAAGTTATGAAAGACCACACAGATCCCTTGGGAATCTCTTGAGTCTCTTCAGTTTAGTTTCAAGACATTTCTGTGTTCTTTCTTGTTTAATAAAACTATCCTATGGTTTGAAGCCTTGTGAGTTTGAGGGCTTATACAGGGGACTGAGAGCCACCTTTGGAGTCAGACAAGCATTTTCTTAAGTACTTAATATGTTCCTCATGCTCTATAAATACTTTTAAGAACAACAATACAGTGTAAAAGAATACACAAAGAGAGTGTGGTATACTGGGAGGAACGTTGGTCTGGGGCTCAAACACTGTCCTCCACACGGAGGCTAGCCATGTGACCTTGGGAGAAGTTCCTTCCTCTTTTCCAGTCTCAGTATTCTCATCTGCAAAAAGAAGAGATTTGTGGAGGCAGCTAGATAGCCCAGCATATAGAGGCTGGACTGAGAGTAAGGAAGACTTGAGCTCAGATCTGACTGCAGGCTCTCACTAGTTGTGTGACCTCGAGCAAAGTGCTTAAACCACTGTCTGTCTCAGTTTTCTTATATGTAAAATGTGGGTGATCATAGTACCTGTCTCCCAGGTTGTTGTGAAGATGTGTTTGGCAAACCTTAAAGCACTATATAAAGCTAGTGATTATTATTAACGGCAGATTCTTCCAGCTCGGTATCTCATAACTGAATGAAACATATTGGAGTTTAAAATCACTAAAGGGGAAAAGCTACTGAAGTAATGTCTTAAATATTAACTCTGGTCTTCTACACTTAATGCAGATTGCGAGGTCTAGAGCTTTCTAGGCTTCCTTCTTTCCCCAGATTTTGTCCCTGGAATCAGCTAGTCCTGTCTGAGGTTACATGCTAGCCCAAAGTCTTAGATTTCTAGCCCAGGGAAGCTTACATTTGGCAAAACTATTGGCTTCTCGGTGATTCTAGAAGCTACTTCCCAATCCTTGGACTTGGGGCTGGGGTTTCTGGAATCTACTATTTGGCCCTCCCTACAAAGTTTCCCCCGTCCATGATGACACCTTGGGCTTTGACCCCCTTGAAGTCTAGCACTTGTCCCTGGCCCTGTAAGCAAGAAAGCTCTTTCCTTACAGAGATTCCTTCTGTAAGGTTGGGCTTGACCAACTTCTTTCTTCATCCTCCTGGCAGTTTTTGGTGAAGCCGACTCCTGATGGATTGTAGTGCCAATTACGTCTTTGACAAATTGGATAGATTTTAATCTTGTTCCTGGTGCTTATCTACTTATTTCACACCTTCTTTGTGTGGGACTCTGTGCTTGGCATGAGGGGAGATGCAAAGACAGAAGATATTGTGGTAGTTGATGTTGATGAAACGCTGAAGGTTCATGCACATTATTTCATTTGGGCCTTCCACCATCATTTCCATTTTACAGATGGGAAAACTGAGGCTCAGAGAAATCATCCATCAACAAGCATTTCAAACCCTTTATTATGTACTGAGGACTGTGCCAGATGCTGAGAATACAGAGAAAGGCAAAAAACAGGGACACTAGTCTCAAAGATCTCACATTCCAATGGGAGACATACGTAAATAATGATGTATGTATGTGTAAAGTAGAATGTGCTGGGTCTGGAGTCAAAAGACCCGGATTCAAATCCTACCTATGATCCTTAGCGCCTCTGGGATCTTTCTGGGCCTCCGTTTTTTTGTCTATAAAATAAAGAGATTGGACTAAATGAGCTCCACTTTCTCTTGGAGCTCTGAAATGATGACTTTAGGGCTTCTCCCTGGTCATTGGCTAGCTGTTAAGCATCAAAAGATGAATGAATGAATGAATGGATGGATGGATGGATGGATGGATGGATGAATGGATGAATGAATGAATGAATGACAAAACATTCTGCTTACTAGGTGGTGCAGTGGATAGAACACTGAGCCTGGAGTCAGGAAGACATGAGTTCAAATCCAGCCTCAGACAGTTAATAGCTGCATGACCCTGGGCAAGTTATTTAAGCTGAGTTTCCTCATCTGTTAAAATGGGGATCATCATAGCTTCTGCCTCCCAGGGCTGTTGTGGAGATCAGATGAGGTAATACTGGTAAAGTGCTTAGCACAGTGTCTGGCACCGCAGTAAGCATTGTGTAAATGTTACCTGTTATCATCATGGTGTATAAGGCACTGTGCTAATTGCTAGGGATGTGTATGTGTGTGTGTGTGTGTGTGTGTGTGTGTGTGTGTGAGTATGTGTGTGTGTATGTGTCTGTGTGTGTGTCTGTGTGTGAGTGTGTGTGTCTGTGCGTGTGTGTCTGTGTGTGAGTGTGTGTGTCTGTGTGTCTGTGTATGTGTGTGTCTGTGTGTGTGTCTGTGTGTGAGTGTGTGTGTCTGTGTATGTGTGTGTCTGTGTGTGTGTGTATCTGTGTGTCTATGCATGTGTGTCTGTATGTCTGTGTGTGTGAGTGTGTGTGTGTCTGTGTGTGTGTCTGTGTGCCCCTGCTACAAGTATCTTCCTACCACATCATACCATTTTCCACTCAGCCATCAAAATGATTTTCCTAAAGTGAAAGCCCCACCATGTCTCTCCTCTACCCGGTGAATGCAGAGGTTCCCCTATCATGTTCAGAATCTCATACACATAACCCTGCTCACCCTCGCCCCCACTGCCTTGAGGTCAGGTATATTACATTTCAGCCCTCCCCCAGGGTTCTCTGGTGCCCTTAAGGGTGAATGGGAGTCTAAGGCTCCACAACTGGCTCCAGCTCCCACTGATGATAATCCCCCAAGTGTAGGGGGGGCTCTCCTGCACCCCAATTCCATTTAACTACTAAATATCAGAGCCACAGCAAGATCACCAGGGCTCAAACACCACTGGACAGTGGGGTTCCCCACAGGCATTGGAAACTGAGGACAAAGAACACTGAACAAGACAAATGCCCCCAGCCCCCAAGGGTCTACAAGGAGAAGGGTGGGGGGAGATAACCCCACTCCAGCTGGGTTCAGGTTGTGGCTTCTGTGCCCTGGATGCATTGTGATCATCACCCTCCGGACACAATGGGAAGGAGTATAGAGGGAATCTCTAGCCAGAAAGGGCAGAGGGAGCAACCTGTCTCTGTTTTCATATGAGAGAAGCCACCCTCCCTGACATGGTAGTGGACACATACTTCCTAGGTATGTTCCAAAGGCCCCAGAACACATCCTCCCCCTCCCATCTGAAATTTGCTGTCCTGGGCAAATAGATCCCTTTTTTCCGTTTTTTAAAAAAATATAGTCCTCAGTCCCAAGTTCCAAATGTAATGAGGTGGCCTGCTTTGATTGGCAGTCTGACCACACCTGGCAGCTTCTTTAAAATGGGTGCATTCTGAGAAGAAAGACCATAGTCCTGGGCTCCAAGAACTGAACCAGGAGGTGCGGAGGAGGGGGTACCTTTTCCTCCCCGTTTCCCCTTTTGGACACTATGGGGGGGGGTATGCTTGACTTGTTCTGTTTCCTTTGGCCTTAGCTTCAGATGCTGGAGGTGATTCTCACGGACCAGAAGTTCCATCTAAGGTGATTCCAAGAATGAAGGTGAAGCCAGGGCCTCCAGCCTAAGGGACCTCTTAGATTTGGAACTGGGACTGTGGGCTCTGTAAGGACCCAGCCAAGCTGTTGTGTACTAGTTTTGTACCTTTGAAGTCAATATTTCTATGTGAAAGTTAATCTACCTACTAGCTTTTAAATGGATCTGGGATGCAGGGGATCCCCCCCCCCCCGCCACGCACATACTTGAAGGAACACCATCCCTGGGAGCTGGAACCAATGGCATAGAGCCTAGATGCCCCCAATCCCCCTTAAAAGGACTTAAAGTACCCTGGGGGAGTCATGAAATGTAATCTACTTGGCCTTAAGGCAGTGGGGATCAGGTGGCCAGTGGCACATACAAAATCCTGTGTTTGGCATTCAAAGCCCTTCATAACCTAGTGCCCTCCCCGCCCCCCTTTCCAGTCTTCTTACCCCTTACTCCCTGACCTCCTCTTTGGTCCAGTGACACTGGCCTCCTGGATGGTCCTAGAGCAAGACTCTCCACCTCTTGGTCCCAGCATTTTCTCTGGCTGTCCCTCCGTGCTGGAACATTCTCCCTCCTCATCTCTGCCTCCTGCGTCCTGGCTTCCTTCAAGTCCCAGCTAAGATCCCACCTTCTATAATCAGCCTTTCCTGCCTATTTATTCTAGTGCCTTCCTCCCGCTGATTAGGTCCTAGCTGTCCTGTCTGTAGCTTATTTGTACATAATTGTAGGTTCCCTTTCCAATTAGGTTGTGAGCTCCATGAGAGCAGACACTGCCTTTCGCCTTTTTTTTTTTTTTGTATTCTTGGTGCTTAGCATAACAACAGGCACACAAAATAATTATAAATAAATTATTTTATTTATAAATGTTTACTGACTATGTGTGAGAGAGAGGGGGAGTCCCAGCTATGAAGGACCTCTGCTCTAATAGGGGAAGACAGAACATTTAGAGGAGGGGTGATGAGAGAAAGGAGCTTTGTTCCAGGGAAGCTTAGGAAGGGGAGGAGGTCAGCAAGGATGATGGGAGGACCTGGGTGAATGGCCAGATGGCATGTGGAGCCGTCATGGTACGATTCGAGCCCAGACAACTCCTGACTTTGGGAAGTGGCTGTCCTTTCCTCGTCATCATGTTGCCTCCCTTAACTGGGCCATCTACAAAATCATAGGGATCCCAGGCCTCAGCAACTGAGGTGCCTCAGATGAGAAGCCACAACACAAAACACATAGGAGAGTTACTTTGTGATGAACACCCTGAGATGTTTCTCTTTCCCTTCCCTGGGTCTTCTAGGGGACTGGTTGTCTGGGGAGCCTGGGCTCTTGCTATCAGCAGTCCTAAAGGCAATCACAATAAGACAGGGCTCCTGGCACCCGTCAGAGCAGGGTCAGTTTTCCTACACCAACGTTCACACAACATGAGGAAGCCTTCCAGGTGAGGATCTACCTGCCATCACCCTGTAGGCACAGTTCAGAGAATCATAGAATCAGGAATCAGGAGCTGAGAGAGACTTTAGAAATCACCTAGTGAAGGACTTCTTAACCTGGGAGTCCCTGAAATTGTTTATATAGACATCCAGGTGTCCAAGTGCGTGGAGCTCTGGGCCCGAGTCAGGCAGACCTGAATTAAAATTGAACCTCAGACACCTACTAGTAGGGTGACCTTGACCTAATTATCTGACCTCTGTAGGCCTCAGTTCCCTCAGCTGTAAAATGGGGCTAATAATAGTGCCTACTTCACAGGGTTGTTGTGAGGATCAGATGAGATGGTATTTGTGAGGGCTCAGCACAGTGCTGAAGGTGAATAGGTAAACAGTAGGTGCTTAATAAATGCCTATTTCCTTCCTTCTATATATTGACAAGGTTTGTAAAGTGCTTTACCCAGGGCCTGCACAGGTTCACACACCTAGTAAGTATTTGAGGTCGGATTTGAACTCAAGTTTTCCTGAATCCAGGCTCTATCCACCACACTTCTTTTTTTGGGGGGGGAAGGGAGGGCAACTGGGGTTAAGTGACTCACCCAAGGTCACACGGCTAGTTTTGTGTTAAGTGTCTGAGACGGCATTTGAACTCAGGTGCCCCTGACTCCTGGGTTGGTGCTCTATTCACTGCGCCACCTAACCTCCCCTATCTAACACACTTCTTATCTACTTATATGTAAATACATATGAATGCCAGATTATGATGGTTTTAAAAAATATTTTGACAACTGTTTTTCAATATAATTGGTTTCCTTTGTAATCCTATGCATTTCATTTTATGCATTTAAAACATTATTGTTTTGTTGAACATTATCCAACATTATTTTAAGAAGTCTTTTGGTTTTAGCAGGTTGCCAAAGGTATCCAAGATGCACCAAAAGGTTAAGAATCTCAGATCTAGCAAAACTTCCTTTTGTGCATGAAGAAATCAAGAAGTTAAATGACTCACTCAAGATCACACATAAAGTTTCTGAGAGGGGACAGAGAGGGGGGAGAGAGAGAGAGAGAAAGAGAGAGAGACAGAGACAGAGAGAGAGAGAGACAGAGAGAGAGAGAGAGAGAGAAACAGAGACAGAGAGATAGAAACAGAGAGAGACAGAGACAGAGAGAGACAGAGAGACAGAGACAGAGAGAAACAGAGACAGAGAGACAGAGACAGACAGAGAGAGAGAAACAGAGAGACAGAGAGAGACAGACAGACAGAGAGAGACAGAGAGACAGAGAGAGAGGCAAAGAGAGCTGAATCCTTTGGAGATACCACAGTTAATCAAACAAGTGTTTGTTAAGCAACGCTAGGCAAATTTTGGAGATTATGTTTCAGAGCAATTGCCAATCTTTGTCGCTAGAGGGAGTTTTCTCACTGTGAGTGAAATCGTCAAACCATTAAAATCAAAGGTCCAGTAAAAAAAAAAAGTGCCAGTGCTGAGTTTTGTGAAAAATGATTTTTCTTAGTAATCAGTATCTTGGAGATTCAGAGCTCCCTCCTCCCCATCCCAGGCCCCTTCTCTAATGTTCTTCAGAAGGATATTAGTGATAATGAAATTGCATTGAGTCTTATCCTGGTCCTGAATTTGATTTAATTGAAGGTGTGGAAGCTCTACTGTGGTCTGCTCAGGCTTGGGTGGAGACAGATTCTTCTGCCTAGATAGCCCAAGGCTGGGAGTGGTCTGGTATGGTTGGGGTGGTAGTCTGATAGAGCTTGTGTCAGGAGAGAAATGATATTGGGATGATAGCCCCTGTTGAAAAGGTATATAAATTGAAATAATAATGCTGAAAAGGCATATAAACCTCCAAACCCAGCCAATTTTGGACTGGCTCCCTTGGGGGGCCCCAGTTCTGGACTGTAACTCCCATTCGATGCATGTACGTCACCAGCTTGAGAGAAATAAAAATGTGGACACAATTTAATTTCATTTGTCTTTCTTGGAACAAACTCTGGGAATGGTAGATAGTATCCAGTTTTAAAAGTAGGGCAGTCCCTACCCTCAAGGAGCTTACATCCTAACAGGGTCCTATAAAATAGAAGACAAGGAAAGGAAGAGAAATATTATTAGTGTTGCTCTTGTTATCAGCCTAGCTAAGTGTGAAAGGGGCATCACCAGCAGTGAGTGATTTTTCTTTAGCCACAGTAAGTCCTGAGTCATCCAATACAGTTGGGAGGCATTTCTATCTGTGTTTGGGGAGGCAATACAATCTTTGGATGGATTGCATTATTATCATGATTTTTTCTCCAATGCTTTTTTGGGGGCATGCAGAGTTGACCCCAGGCTCCCACAGGGAACAGCAGCAGAAAGTAGCAGATTGCAGGGGGATTTGTTGAGGTTTAAAATTGGGAGAACTCAGTTCAGATGTGAAAGTATTCATTTAGACGACTTTCTCCTAACCAAGGGGAGCTTTATTGCTGCAAAAGGAGTGGGCTAGCCCTGGAAGAAAGACTAGCAATTTACAAAGGAACAGGGGCTTGTTTTTTATAAAGACAGGATAAGGAAGACAGGGGAAATTTTGTGACCCAGGATAAGGGAGACAAGGAATTTTATGGCCCAGGATAAGGGGGAAGTTTTATGGTATTTCAAGATAAGGGGAAGAGACTTTAGGGCACCCTGAGGCTCCAGAGGAACCTCACAAGGTATTGAAAAAGCAACCCTTAATATTAACCCTTAGGACACTGTTTCTATCCACATCAGATTGACACCAGATTTGCCAGTCAGAGGATCTGCATTTGAATCCAGGTGTAACCTCTCTCAATGGGTCTGTCTTTCACCCACTTGGCTGAAAGGGGTCTCTGGCTGGAGAGTTTCAACAGAGATACAGCTGAAGACGAGACACGTAGCAGCCTCTGTGAAGGGGCAGGACACCAGGATCTCTACGGCAATGTTGTTCCTTGTTGGGGCTGCCTACCAAGTCCACTCACCCCAATGCAGGGTGGATTTATTAAGTCAGAACTCCTGAGAGCAATAGTGTAGCCAAACTTATTGGGTTCGGTTTTTACCGCAGGATCAGAATGTAATCGTCACCAACATTCACAGTGATCACCCCATAGTTACTTCACTTGATTCTCACAACTCTGGGAGGTGGGTGCTGTGATGATTCCCATTTTATACATGAGGAAATGGAGACAGACTGAGGTTAAGTGACTTGTCCAGAGTCACACAGCTAAGAAGTGGCTGTCAGGGTTTGAACTCAGATCTTCCCAAGTCTAGCTCCTACTGATATCTACCTAGTTAACCAGATCTAGAACTTAACAAGATCGGTAGGGAACATCTAGAGGTGGCTAGGGGGCACAATAGATACAGCTGATGGACCCAAGTCAGGAGTTCAAATCCTGACTCAGATACTTACTAGCTGTGTGACCCTGGGCAAGTCACTTAACCCTCATCTGTAAAATGGGGGTAAACATAGCACTTATCTTCTAGGGCCTTTGTGAGGATAGGACAAGATAATATTCATAAAGCACTTTACAAGCCTCAAAATACTATATAAATGCTACCTATTATTATTGTTTAGACCAACCCTTATTTTGGAGATGGTGAAATTGATGATCAGAAAGGTCAAATGATTTGTCTGGGGCCACTTAAGGTGGTGGGAGCCCTTTCCTCTGCTTCCAGTGCCCAGACTCTTTATACTGCATCCTGGGCTGAGCTGACATCCTGATTCCAAAGTTTCTACGTCTTCTTATAAAGATTTACACTCCTGAAAGCATGGCTCATACCCTGAAAGCATGCATCCTCAAAGAAGGACACAATCTGTGAAATTCCTAGAATTCCTAGATTCATATCAGTCCTTTCTGGGGACTTCCGGGATCTGGGAGAGAGGTTTTCACGATCCCTCAGTAGCATCATCTTTTTTTTTTTTAATTTCACTATTAGCAAAATCGATTCTATGCCAAGATCAAAACCCCTGTATCCCGTGGCCAAACAGATTTGTTCTGTGAAGAGCTGCTTCCTTTAAATCAAGTGAGATATTATTTGTAAAGCTCTTAACACAGTGCCTGGCACATACAGTAGGTACCATATAAATGCTCATTCCCTCCCATTGTGCTATGGTGACATGACTAGAACTCAGTGAAATAGACCCAGTTCAACAAGAGGTAAGGTTTGATCAATAGGGTGTGTGTGTGTGTGTGTGTGTGTGTGTGTGTGTGTGTGTGTGTGTGTGTGTGTGTAGCCCTCAGAGTTTATTTTTTTTTTTTGCTTTTTGGAGTGGGGGGGAAGGCATGGCATTTGGGGTTAAGTGACTCGCCCAAGGTCACAGGGCTAGTAAGTGTTAAGTATCTGGGTCTGACACTGACATGTCCTCCTGACTCAAGGGCCAGTGCTCTATTCACCGCACCACCTAGCCGCCCCTCAGAGTTCATTTCTGATTAGACAAATCTACAGCTGGACATACCCCTTGACAGTGAATGGGTGCTGCCTTCCTAGTGAGAATTGGAGATGAGAGACAGAAGAGATTTTCTGTGGAATGTTGGAGCTTAGGACTTTCTTTGGTTCAACAGGGTGCTTACACATCCCTGCCAGGGTGAGCACAGGTCTGCCCAGCTCACATCTATTTGCTAAACTGCACCAGCAGAGTGAATGACAATCAACACCACCTGCTTGTTAAATAAGCTCTGTCTTTTACTACCTATGTGACCTTGGCTTAACTGGTTTTGAGTCTTAACTCCTTAGTATCAAGCAAGCCAAAATTTATTTATTAAGGGCCCACCTTGGTCAGCACTGGTGATACAAAGACAACAATGTAACTGTCCCTTCTCTCAAGAAGCTTACACTTACAACAGGTACTCATGTAAGTATATATAAGAGTAGGAGCCTTATGAAGACAGTGACTGTTTCTATTCATTGTGGCTTCCTTGGTGCACTGCACACAGTAACATCTGTTGAATGAATAATAGCATCTTTCTGTTTGATTGAGAAGGCAGAATCTTTTCCCTTCAAGATTTTTTAACCACAAAATGTGGGATGGATTACCTGGGGGTAATGAGATGGGCTAAGGATTTCAAAGTCCTTTTCAGCCCTGCTCAGCTCCATGCTCAGTCCCTTCTGCTTCTGCCGGTAACAGCAGGACCCCGGATAAATGGCTTTCTTGTTAAATATTACCCAGAGATAAAATGCACATGTTGACAGGAACAAAAGGGGGGTGTGAAAGGAGGGTAACTTTTTCATACAACTTTTTATAAAATGTATTTTAAAAAATAACTTATTTTTTATATATTTTTATTCTGGACTTGAACAAGAAAAAAAATAAATAACATTTCCATAAACAAAGCAGTACAGGAGAACTACATGTGAAAATGGGAATCTCTATCTTCCTTTAAGTATATAACACATT
>CM053585.1:28809024-28835577 GCA_028646515.1 Pseudochirops corinnae | reverse complement strand
TCAATAGACTGGGCTCCTCTCAGCAATACAAGGTTATAGGACAACTCCAAAAGACTCCTGATTGAAGGAGATATCCACATCCAGAGAAGGAGATGCAGAGTCTGAGCGCAGACTGAAACAAACTACTTGCTCTGTTTCTTTTTCTTGTTTTGTTTTGTTTCCTCTTTCCCACTGACCATTCCATCAGTTACAATCTTTCTTTACAACCTGACTAATGATTAATGGGAAGATATTTGTAGATCCTGTATCCAAGTACATGCTGCCATGATGGGGGCGGAGGGAAGGGACAGGGAGAAAAATCTGAAACTCAAGGGACTGTGGAACTGAATGCTGTAAACTAAAAATAAATAAACTAATTTAAATTTAAAAAAAAAGAAAAAAAGAAATAAGGGAAAGGAGCGACCTGGGGAGGTGGATGGACTAGTGGATGGAGGGCTCAGTTTGGAGCCAGGAAGAATCCATTCAATTCTCCTTGAGACACTTACTAGTTGCAAGATCCGGTACTAGATGTTGAATCCCCTTCGGGCTGTGTTTCCTACTCAGTAAAACCGAATAATTATAGCCCTTATCTCGAAGGACTGTTTCCAGGAGCAAATGAGATTGCTAATATGGAAAGTGCTTTGCAAACCTTAAAACTATAGAAATGATAGTTGCTGTTCTTATTGTTTTTATTGTAACATTGTAAACATAATTTTGTTACTATCATTATTAGCACTTCCCCTGTGATCCTCAAGCAAAAGCTAGCTGACCACTTGTTGGGGGCAACAGAGGAGGGATTCTTGGTCTGGTACTGGGTTGTACTCAATGACCTCTGAAGCCCTGCAGCAGGGAGTGTGCTGGCTAGAGCAATGGTCTCAGAGTCAGGAAGACCTGTGTTCAAATTCAGAGTCTAACAATTACTAGCAACGTGACCCTGGACAAGCCACTTAATTTCTCAAAGCCTCAGTTTCCTCATCTGTAAAATGGGGATAACATTGGCACCTATGTCCTGGGGTTGTAGAGGGATGAAATTGCATCTCTGGCTTTTTTTTAAAGAACTTATTATATGCCTGGAGCTGGGGAAACCAAAACAAAAATTCATAAAGAGCAGATGGAATGATGTGTGTAGGATGTTGCTATAATGGTAATGTAATCTGAATCTGAAGATCCCTTTGTATTGGCAAAGGTAACAGGGACTTAGCACTTAGTAATTAATCAAGCCTCTGTTAAAGAAACAGAAGGTGTGAATCCTTCTTGCTGACATAACAGGAAAGCATTGGCTGAAAAAGGAAGAAGCTAATGCTGTGTGTATATAAGGAGAAGCCCCTGCTGGGTCAGAGAGATCTTCTTGGAGCAAGATACCTTACAGATACCTGGAGCATGGAGAGATTTGTTTTAAATGCCCAGCATCTTAAGCAGAATTACCGTCTAGGGTTTCCTGACTCCAAGGTCTGGCCCCCTCTACACTGTTGCCAGGCTGCCTGCTAATGAGTTAAGAGGAACATTTAAAAATTGACAAGTAAGGAGCATTAGGCACAGAGTCAGGAAAACCTGGGTTCAAATCTGAATTCAGACACTTGGTAGTTGTGTGACCTGGACAAGTCTCTGCCTCAGTTTCCTCAACTATAAAATGGAGAGCATAATGGCACCTACCTCCCCGGATTGTTAAAAGGGCCAAATAAGATAATATTTGTAAAGCACTTGGCACGGTGCCCAGCACATCCTAAGCACTTTCCCCCTTACTGAAGGTAACAAAAATCTGTTTTACTGCAGTTTTACCTCCACTTCATGGAGGCAGAAGCTACCGATGCTGAGGAGGCTGAAGAGGAAGGCACTCCCACCCCACCCCCAGGCTGGCGAGAATGATTTTGATTTTGAAAACCTGGATGGAGTGATTTTGATTCTGGGAACCAGCTGAAACTCCTGCTGAGTCCAAGGGCTAGCCGGAGCTGAGGGCCAACACAAGCTGCTGAGGCTGTCAAGGATTTCTGAGGGTCAGCTGCAGCTGCCAAGGGACTGAGGAAGCATGGCTGTGATGCTGGTACTTTGAATGAACCTATTTGTGGCTTTGTTAAGCCTTGACTTCCCAGGAGCAGAGACTGTGAAGGATTTAAGGTGGACTGGACACTGTGAACTTCAGTGTGAAGCAGGACCTGCATGGAGAGCTGGACAAGGACCTGGGAGCTGTCTGCCTTTGAACCCAGGTAACAGTTTGGTGAATCCAGGTGGTATCTGGGACCATGGAAAGGGATCCAGAGAATCTGAGAGACCTCTCTGAGTCAAGCTGAAAGAAGACTTTATTTGGATACTGTGTACTGACTGAGAAATTATAATTTACTAGTGACCTAGGGGTAGAGGGCCTGTGTATTTTCTGATAATTGAATAGTGAATGATGAAGGATGATTGAATGATTGATTGACTAAATGATTGTACTTAGTGATTAATGAATGAATAAGTGACTGATTTGTAGCTTAGTGTGCCCCATGAGTGGAGAACTTTGACTATTGTACTTTGTGTCCCTTAAGAAAGCAAACCTCCTTAAGGATGATTGAATGATTGAGATGATTGAATGCTTGAGTTACTAAATGATTTTTCTTTGTGGAAAACTTTGTGACCACTGTGGTGAAAACTATGTGGCCATCTTAGTGATAAGTTGTTTGAATGCTATATTTTGATTTTCTGTGATAAATTGTAACATTGTGAGTGCTGTACCTTGATTTACTGTGAATATTTTGCTCTGATTTGTTATGGAGTAAATAAAGTATTCACTATATTGTGTAATCAGAACCTTAAAAGCTGTTTGCAGTAGCATTCTTCTGGAGTGCTGCTCGTATATGGCATTACGGTTGCAAAACTGAAAACACTGTGTAAATGTGAGTTATGAGTATAAATTCCTAGACTAGAACCTAGCTAAGGACCTAGAATAGAGTGAACTCAGGGTCTGGACCAGGGGTGGGGAACCTGTGACCTTGAGGCCCACCTGATCTAGACAGAAATATACAAGGCTGAGGAAAAATGATATTGTGATGAACAGCATTCTCCTGGTCTGTGCTGATGAAAAAGTCCCTACTTTCATCTCCTCTAAGGCATTTGTTCCCTAAACTTAAAAAAAAATTGTTTCTTCCCTCCCACCTCATTTCTGCTCCCTGTTCTTTTCTCTCCTCTCTGTTCCTCCCATCTCTGAGATAACTTTGTTTAGCCTTAGCTTTCTTCCCACCATTTGCCTAAGCCAGACAGGGTCAGCAAACAGACTTTTCTCTTTTTCCCACAACCTATTATACATTTGTATAGACAAACTCACAGTTTCACATCTTATCTGCAAAGTGTTTGTTAAAGGTGTTCATAATGAGTGGGGAGATTTTTTCACCACCTGGTCTTGAGGATTAGGTAGAAGGTTCTAGATAGAACGGAACTCAGGGATCTAGACAGAAATATACAAGGCTGAGGGAAAATGACATTTTAATGATAACAATAACTACATTTTTATAGTGCATCCAAATTTAGAATTTTCAATGAGTAGGGCACTGAGGTTAAATGATTTACCCGAGTGGCATCAAGGTGGCACTGTCCTTAGAGCCTGGGCCTGGAGTCAAGAAGACAGGAGTTCAAATAAGCTTCAGGCATTTAGTAGCTGTGTGACCCTGGGCAAGTCACTTAGCTCTGATTGACTAAAAAAAAAAAATCATTTACACTGAGTGGTGTAGAGGATAGAGAGCTGTCTCAAAGTCAGGAAGACCTGAGTTCAAGACTTGCTTCTGACATGCTGGCTGTATGATCCTGGTCAACAGCTCTAGACAACTTTCTAAGAGTAAATGGAGGGAGTTGCCCTACCTGCCCGTTCCCTATGCCAATGAAATCACGGTCTACACCCTATCCTTTGAAGTTTAGAAAATGATGCCTTATTGTCTTTGCCAAATGCTTCATTGCATTTAATCCCCACAGTATGCTTGTGAGGTAGGCTCCTTTTTTTTTTTTTTTGCTTTTTGGAGGGGGGAAAGTAGGGCAATTGGAATTAAGTGACCTGCCCAAGGTCACATGGCTAGTTTTGTGAGTGTGTGTGTGTGTGTGTGTGTGTGTGTGTGTGTGTGTGAAGTGTCTGGATTTGAACTCAGGTCCTCCTGACTCCCGGGTCAGTGCTCTTTTCGCTGCGCCACCTACCCACCCCGTGAGGTAGGTTTCATAGGTATTACTAAAATTCCTATTTTTACAAATTTGGAAACTGAGGCTCTCATTGGTTACCTGTTTTGATGGATAGACAAATCTTGTGTTTGGTCTGTGAGTGCCTTACTTGTCAATTTTTAAATGTTCCTCTTAACTCATTAGCAGGCAGCCTGGCGACAGTGTAGAGGGGGCCAGACCTTGGAGTCAGGAAACCCTAGACGGTAATTCTGCTTAAGATGCTGGGCATTTAAAACAAATCTCTCCATGCTCCAGGTATCTGTAAGAGTATATATTACCGACCAGTTGCTGATTAGCACCAGTGACTGGGAGTCAAAAAAAGCCTCACAGCACCAACTGCGGTAAAACAGATTTTTGTTACCTTCAGTAAGGGGGAAAGTGCCTAGGATGTGCTGGGCACCGTGCCAAGTGCTTTACAAATATTATCTTATTTGGTCCTTTTAACAATCCGGCGAGGTAGGTGCTATTATGCTCTCCATTTTATAGTTGAGGAAACTGAGGCAAAGACTTGTCCAGGTCACACAACTACCAAGTGTCTGAATTCAGATTTGAACCCAGGTTTTCCTGACTCTGTGCCTAATGCTCCATCCTCTGTGCCTCATCATGACTTGATCTGGGGCAGCTAGGTGATGCTGTGGAGAGAGCATGGGCCCTGGAGTCAGGAAGACCTGAGTTCAAATGTGACCTTAGACACTACTAGCTGTGTGACCCTGGGCAAGTCACTTAATCTAGATTGCCTCCACCAAAAAACAAAACAAAACAAAAACAAAAACAAAACCCAAAAAAATCCAAACTGATCTGGCTTTCTGACAATATACCTCATGGAGGGAACACAGACTTTCAGATTTGGGAAGAACTGGAGTGACCACATAATCTAATCCATCACTCAAAAAGGATTTACTCCTGGACAAGTGGCCTCCTTTGCTTGGAGACCTCCATTGGACTGGAGCCTCCTCCTTCCAGGAGCCCCCTCCTTCCAGAGGCAGCACATTCCACTTCTGCCATAGGAGTGGAGAGGCAGAGGGGACAGGGTTTGGAGACTGCAGCAGTCAGAATAGACCCATCAGCCACAGAGCAGCCAAACCAAGCAGCTGTTCTTCAGCAACAAACACACAGGATATTGGGCAGACGTCACCAGTACCAGATGGGGGGAGGAGAGATCGACAGCATTTCCTCAGAAAAAAAAAAAAACAACATCTGAGGGTTGCGGTGGACAGCAAGCTCCAGATGAGTCAACACTGTGACATGGCGAGGAGAATAAATGCTAACGCGATCTGGGGCTGTGTTCTGAGGGGCAGGGCTTCCAGGGCTTGGGAGGTTCTAGTCCTGTTGAATGCTACCCACATTATTCAGACCACATCTGAAAAAATTGTGTTCCTTTCCGGGTGCTACCTTCTAGATGGGACCCAGTGTCCAAGGGTAGGAAGGGACCTCAAGTCCACATCAATGGAGATGGCTTGAAGGAACTGGGGGTGTGATGTGTGGGCTGGAGAAGAGAAGACTGGGATTTTGGGGGGAAATATAACAGCTGTTATGAAGTGTTTTAAGGCTGCCATTTGGAAGAGGGACTGCACTTGTTCTGTCTGTCCTCTGAGGGCAGAGCTGGGAGCCTCGTGTTTCGAGGAGTCAAACTGAGGCTTGATGTCAGGAAAAACTTCTTAAAAATTGGAAATGTCCTAAAGTGGGATGGACTGCCTTGTAAGGGGGAAGGGTTGGACCGGATGCCTTTAAGCAAAGGCTGAATGACTTCTTGTCAGACATGTCAGAGGGAGAATTAGTTTCAATCAATCGTGCATGGGGCTAAGTGCTAGGGATACAAAGAAAGGGGAAAATTGTTCCTGTCTTGAAGCAGCTTACAATCTAATGTGAGTGGACAGCAGTTAGTGGATAGAGCACCAGGTCTGGAGTCCGGAAGACTCATCTTTCTGAGTTCAAGTCTGGCCTCAGACACTTACTAGTTATGTGACCCTGGGCAAGTCACTTTCCTCATCTGCAAAATGAGATAGAGAAGGAAATGGCAAACCACTCTCAGTATCTCTGCCAAGAAAACCCTGAGTATGGTCATGAAGAAAATCAGATGCATTTGAAATGACTGAACAAAACAAAGACAGCCTCCAAACCACTATGTACAAACAAGTTATATACAGGATCAATTGTAGATAGTATCAGAGATAAGGCACTAACATTAAGGGCGATCAGGAAAGGCTTCTTGAAAAAGGTGGGTCTTAGGCTGAGATTTGAAGGAAGCCAGAGAAGTGAAGAGGTGGAGATGAAGAGGGGGCAAGTTTTAGGAATGGGTTCAGCCCAGAGTTGATGAGATAGAGCATCATAGCAGGAGGCCTGAGTCGCTGTATCAGAGAATAAATACATGGATGGGGTATAAGGTTTAAGAAGACTGGAAAGGTAGGAAGGGGCTTTCTGGTTATGGAGGGTTTAAAACAGAGACTTTTAGGCTTGATCCTAAAGGTGATAGGGAGCCATGGGAGTTTGCTTATTTATTTGTTTTTAAATTAACTTTTATGTTTATTTTTAGTTTACATCATTCATTTCCACAAGATTTTGAGTTACAAATTTTCTCCCCATCTTTCCCCTACCCATCACTCCAAAACAGTGATTGCACTGTATACCCCCTCCCCCAATCTGCTCTCTCCCATATCCTCCCCCATCCCACGGGAGTTTATTGAATAGGGGAATGACACAGATCTACACTTCAGGAAGATTGCTGTGATAGCTGAATGGAGCTCACAGGTCACCTCATCCAGTGAAACTTTCTCTAGCCCTTTCTCAGCTAGAAAGACTCTTCCACTCTTAAAATTTTTCTATAGTAGTACTCTGCATCTTTCCTTGGCTCCAATCACACCTTGCCATGTATCAGACTTGCCACAATGATCTGCAGAACAAAGTTTGCTGTGTTACTCCTCAGGATTTTAAGTACTTGAGATGGGTTAAGGATGTCTCATCTCTAATGCTATGAGCTCAAGCCTTCGTTCTCCTCCATCCTCCTCACGATTGCACAACACTGGTGCTTAATAAAACTTAATGAATGCCTGTTGAGTTGACTGGACTTCTAGTTAACCAATTAACACCAATTAGCTTTTACTTTGAAGACTTGGCAAGAACAGAAGTACAAATATTTCCTCTCAACACTTAGGGACACATTCTCCCCTATAGCATCTCAGTGTCTGGGAACAGTCGGGTCATTCCTGATGCCACTAAATCCCACCAAGTTCACATCCAAATGAAGAGAAGTTAATGACTGAAATATGAAACCTTTAGTTTGGCTTTTAAAGTCCTTCCTAACCTGACATAACTCCTGCCTATCTTTCCACTCTTCTCACACTTTCCTCCCCTCTATGCATTCTGTGATCCAGTGACACTGGCCTCCTGGGTTCTGACTTCTACCATTCCCTCTCCCAACTCCAGGCATTTTTACTGACTGTCTCCCAAACTTGAAATTCTCTTCTTCCTCATCATCTCTGCCTCCTGGCGTCTGTACCTTCCTTCTAGTCTCAGCTACAATCCCAACTTCTGAAAGAAGCCTGTTCTAGTCCCCCTTATTTTAGAGCCTTCTCTCTGAGATTACTTCCAATTTATCTGTCCATCTTATTTACGCATAATTGTTTGCATGTTATCTCTCCCATTAGACTGTCAGCTCCTTGAGGGCAGGGACTGTCTTTTGCCTTTCTTTCTATCCCCAGTGATTAGCACAGTGCCTGGAACATTATAGTTACTTAATCAGACTGACTGGGTGACTCCATCTCAATCATCCCTGAGTTGGATCCCAAAGGTCATTCCTCAGGGCCTTGATGCTAGACTGACCACAAAATCTGCTGTGAAGGATCTCATTGGTAGTTCTCTTGGTGCCTCTGTCTCCTGACTCACAAGGTCAGAGATATCTCCAATCTCTTTGAGCAGGGTCATGCATCTGTGGGTCACATAGTGGGGAGTGGGGAGATAAAAGCTTGAGGCCTCTTTCCCCACCAACGGCTTAGTTGCTGCTTCTTCACTTAAATATTCCAGGTAGGAAAAAGTCAAACCAAGGGATAGGCCTTGGCTGAATGTCCTTCCTTCTAGAGAAAATCAAAGACTATCCTCGTCAAGTGGTCAGCGGACCATTACCAGCTCCAGAATGTCTGGGCACATTCCAGAGTCTATGAAGGGATTGCATCTGCAAAGTCCATTACACTTGTCTAAGTATGACAAGATCCCACGTGTAGGGAGAGCTGATCCCCACATACAGCATGGGGGTGTCATTGTGTGGTTGAAAGGGAGGCAAAGCAGACATCTTTATCCTCTTCTCTGACCCTTCTCCAAAGGAGATTTTAATTCCTGCCAAGTGAGGAACAGGAGGTTGGGGTCAGATGATACCATTTTCCTCTCCTTGTAGAGTGGGGTACTGTGCTAGAATTATATCTATGCATTCCCTTAGATACTATTCTCCTAGACTCTAGGCCCTAGACCTAGAGGATATGATTTTCATATTTAAGCTGACTTCTGGTTTCTGCTTCATTATTGGGGAGAAGCAGAACTCTAATCTTTATATCCAAAGTTTGACCCCTTTTCTGCCAAATACTAGTTCCACAATGAACCCACATAGTGAACAGCAAAGAAACCCATTTATCCAAATCAGTAGCAAAACAGACACCAGAGAAGGTATACACAAAAGAATATAGATCAGACAATAAAGAATGAAGGAGTTCTCTAATTGGGAGCAAGATAACTCAGAGATAGACAGAGACAGAGAGGGAGACAATGAAAGGGGTGGGGGCAGACAGAGAGAGAGAGAGAGAGAGAGAGAGAAACAGGCTTAGATCACTCAAGGAGAAATACTCCAAAGTCTCTAGTATAGAAATCTGGGGACAGGGACCTTATGGAGACTACTGGTTCCTCTCATATCTTCTCAGAATCTATCTGAGGTGAGGTTGGCCTCTTCCATCCTCTTCCTCTTTCTTTTCTCCCTTTTCAAAAATGTTATTTTATTTAAAATTTTTTTTATTCATTTTAAACTTAAATACAAAATGAGAAAAGAAAAAAAAAAAAGAACATTTCCAGGCCCACAGTAGAACATAAATGATGATTCAATATAAAACAATAAATTTCCATTTCACAAAAACCTATGCAATGCATCCTATTCATTGTTTTCAGAGCAACCCAGCTTTTCTGCAAATATACACATATATAAGACCACACTATGCATATTTCTATTTGTCCATTCTTTCTCAGAGGTGGATAGCATCTTCCTTCATAGTTCCAAGTCTTTCCATGTTTTCTAAATCAACCAGCTCATCATTTCTTATTTCACAGCAGTATTCCATCACAATCATATCCTACCTGAGAGATTGTTTATGAAAGTTCCCCCCCCCTCCAATTTTTTGCTTTCCTTATAATCTTGGCTACTTTGGTTTTAGTTATACAAGAAAATTTTAATTTAACATAATCAAATTTATCCATTTTACACTTTAACAATGCTCTTGCCTTATAATGTAGTTGAAGGTCTAGTACCAATGAAATTCCTTCCTTTAAATTTTTTCTCCCTTAGTTTCTTTAAAATTCTTGACTTTTGTTCTCCCAAATGAATTTTGTCATTATTTTTCCTAAGTAAAATAATTTTTAGTAATTTAATTGAGATGGCATTAAATAGGTAAAGTTATCATTTAAAAAAATTTTAATTATATTGGCTTTACCTACCCATGCACAATGAATATTTCTTCAGTTAATTAAATCTGACTGTATTTGTATAGTGTTTTATGTTTATGTTCATGTAGTTCCTGTATCTGTTTTGGCAGGTATACTCTCAGGTATTTTTATACTGTCTAGTTATTTCAAATGCTCTAAAATAATATTGCTGACATTATTTTTTCTTTTTTTAATTAAACCTATTTTAGCTTTAACTTTGTCTAAGGTTATGATTACTACCCCTGTTTCTGTTACATAATAAATTCTATTACAATCCTTTATTTTATCTCTGTGTGTATCCATCATTTTTATTGTGTTTCCTGAAAGCAACGTATTGTTGAATTCAGGTTTTTAATTCATTCTGCTATCTGTTTCCATTTTATTGGTAAATTTATTCCATTATAAGTTATAATTACTTGTATATTTCCCCCCTTCTTATCTTTCCTCACCATCTTTCTCAACCTATTTATACTATCCCTCCTCATTTGTCTAATTTGCTTCCACCCCCTACCATGCCTTCCTATCTCCCTCATCTCCCTACCTTCCACTTTAATCTACCTATCTTTCTAAGAATTTCTCTCTTACTCCCACTCACCCCTCCTAATTCTTAATCCACACACTGTTCTAAAAGTCGGTCCCTTATCCTATGCTCTTGCTCTCTTATCTTTTTCTAAATTTAGAAGACTTTTATACCCTTCTAAAAGTATATGTTGTTTCCTCTTTAGCCATTTCCCATGAAAGTAAGGTTCCAGCACAAGCAGCCTCCCCCACTTCACTTGCTTCAGTATCAATTCTTCCTTTCATGCTTCATTTGTTTGAGATAATTACTCCTTTTTATCTCTCCCTAGACAGTTTTATGTTTTTAGAATCACCCCATCATATATAGTTTAGCCCAAGCCTTTCTTTCAAACTACCTAAATAACGATGATAGTCATGAAAGTGCTGCTAATATTTTCGTATATAAGAAGTAAACAGTTTGGCCTTATTGAGTCCCTGGTTTTTAATGTTTACTTTATATTTCTCCTAGATCCTTTATGTCAATTTTTCCAGTAAGTTGTGCTTTTTTTTTTTTGGTTACAAATACCTGAAAGTCTTTCAATTAATTAAAGGTCCTTCCCTTTTCTCCCAATTCAGGATTGTACTTAACTTTGCTTGCTAAATTACACTTGGTTTTAACCCCAGTTCTTTTGCTCTATGAAATATAGTGTTCTCAGCCCTATAATCCTTCAATGTAGTAGCTGCTAGGTCTTGTGTAATCCTTATTATAGTTCTGTGATGTTTAAATTTTTTTTCTTGTTGTTTCCAATATTTTCTCCTTAATCTGGGAGCTTTGAAACTTGGCTATCATATTCCTATAAATTTTCATCCTGGGATCTCTTTCAGGTGGTGATCAGTGGGTGTTTTTTTTTTTCTTTTTTCCTATTTCTGCTTTGCCTTCTAGTTCTAGAACTTCAGGGCAATTTTTCCTAATAATTTCTTGTAATATTGTATCAAGATTCTTTTTTTGATCATAACTTGCAGGTAGTCTGACTATCCTTAATCTGTTCTCTAGATCAGTTATTATTCTGATGAAATATTTCACATTCTCTCCTATGCTTCATTCTTTTTATTTTTTAAATTATTTCTTGGTGTCTTATAATGTCATTAGTTTTCCCTTGCCCATTTCTAGTTTTGAAAGAATTATTTTCTTCCTTAAGTTTTTGATTCTCTATTTTGAACTGGTTGACTTTCTTTCCATAATTTTCTTAATTGCTTATTTTTTTTTCTAATTTTTCCCTGGGCTCTCTTATTGATTTTTAAAGTTCTTTTAAAGTCTTCCAAGAACTTTTTTTGGGTTTATGACCATTTGACGTTTCTCACTGAAAAAGGGGTGGCTTTTTTTAGCTCCACTATATTCCTCTGAACCCTTACAATACTGCCTTTGACCCTAATATTCCACTGAAACTGCTCTCTCCAAAGTTACTAAAATCCTCCATTCTCCTTGACCCCCTGTAGCCTTCAACTCTGCTGATCACTCTCTTCTCCCGGATGCTTTCTTCTCTTTATGTCTTCAGGTTACCTTGCTCTCTGTTCTCTGACCACTCCTCTGTCTCCTTTGCTGAATCTTCCTCCAGATCATTCCCTCTAACCACAGGTGTCCCTCAGGGTTCTGTCTGGGCTCTCTTCTCTCCTTTCTATACCACTTAACTTGCTCATCTTATCAGCTCCCCTAAATTTAATTAGCATCTCTATGCTAATGATTCTCAAATCCACCTTTTCCCCCCCAAATTCTCTGCTGATCTCCTATATCAAGTCTCCAACTGCCTTTCAGACACCTCAAACTAGATATCCAGTAGACATTTTAAATTCAACATATCCCAAACAGAACTTATTATCTTTCCCTCAAACCCTTCCTTTTACTGTAGAGGACAATATCATTCTCATAGTCTCAGGCTCACAACCTAGGAGTCATCCTGGGTTCCTCACTGTCTCTCACTCCTCATATTCAAGCAGTTGCCAAGCCCTGCTGATTTCACCTTTGCAACATCTCTCGAATGTGCCGTCTTCTCTCCTCTGACACAGCCATCCCCCAGCACACGCATATGGGATATTGCAATAGCTTTTAGGTCTTTTGGCCTCGAGTCTCTCCTCACTCCAATCCATCCTCCATTTAGCCACTAAAGTAAATTTCCAAAAGTTTAGGTCTGATCATGTCGCTCCCTTACTCAGTAAACTCCAGTGGCTCCCTATTGCCTCCAAAAGTAAATACAAAATCCTCTCTTTGTCAGTCAGAGCTCTTCATAACCTGCCCCCTCCTGCCTTTCTGATCTTCTTACACATTACTGCCCCACACATACTTTTTGATCCAGTGACACTGTCCTCCTGGCTGTTCCATGAACAAGACCCTCCATCTCTCAACTCTGGGCATTTTCTCTGGCTGTCCTCCATGTTTGGAATATTCTTGGTTCTGCTCAGACTGCTAATTTCACTTTCTTCATTTAAGTCCCAGCTGAAATCCCACCTTCTACAGGAAGCCTCCCCTAATCCCTCTTAGTCAAGTGATTTCCTATTTATCCTGTATATAGCTTGCTTTGTCTGTATTTGTTTGCATCTTGTCTCATCCATCAGACTGTGAGCTCCTTGAGGGGAGGGATGATCATTTGCCTCTTTTTGTATCCCCAGTGTCTGTCATTCAGTAGACATAGCTCTGGTTGTCCTGATCTCTATCTTGCCACTGGACCCAGATGGCTCAGGAGGATAGAGTGAGGCTGGTGACTTTGCACAGCCCTGCCTCACTTAAATCCAATTCACTTGCACGTCATGACACCACCTCCCTGACGTCGCAGTCCTCTTTCAAGAATGAAGGACAAACAACAAGGCACTTAATAAACATTAATTGATTGATTCCCTCAGTTTCCTTATCCATGAAATGTAGATAATACTAGCACCAGCCTCCTCGATTGCTATGAGGATTACATTTATAAAGCACTTTGCCATCTTTAAAGTTCTATATATATGTGAGCTATTATTAGTATTATTGAAAGAAGACAGGTCCGGTTGCAGCACCAGAGCCTAGAGGGCTCTCTCCTGTGTCTTCTGAGGCCCCAGTAGCTCACCAAAGAGACTTCTGAGTGATGGTAGGGAAAAGAATGAACAAGCTGGGCAATCAAGGGTGGGGATAAGAAGCTCGATGATTTTTGCCAACACACATCCCGTAAATCAGTAATGAGGATCTTGTAATGTAAGCAGGGAAGAGCCAAGGTAAACAGAATCCAAACTGGAGGGCCGGAGCCCGGTGACCAATTGCCTTTGTGGTTAATATCATCAAACATGTTTATTATCTGCCAGGAACAAGGAAGATACACAGGTATCCCATGATAATGACTCATAACTTTGACATTAAGGACTTCTTGAAAACAGAATAAGTCCTCAGCTCAGGCTTTAAGTTGGCAGCAAGCAGAGAGGATGTTAGACTGACATCTCACTGCAGTTAAGTATTTGTGGATTTGATTTGATTTTGAAATAAAGTCAGTACCTCAGCAGATGTTGACCAGATCTCCAAAGGAGATCCGGCCTCAAAATTTTGTACAATTTCCAAAGATTTTATAAACCCTGCCAATCAGCTTCTGATTGGCTCTACCTCTTACAAATGTCGTTGCCTTTGGTTTCCCACTTTCCTTCTCTCTCTCTCTGTCTCTCTGTCTCTGTCTCTCTCTCTCAATTTTAAAAATTTTCTAAAACTATTTTCTAAGTCTCCCTGAGCAGCAACCCCCAGTTAAAGGAAACAATTTGGATCATGGTCCCCAAGGTAGGATCTTAGCCTCTAAGTCTCAGCTTACCCAAACCCTAACAACCTTTCTCCCCCATCACCATTCTGGGGATCCCAGTTTCAATACCAGCTTTCCACTTTGCTTCTACCCTTGTCTCCATATACTTCAGACCACAAAACTGTCTTTTCTAAGGGGTTTATTAAAATTAACATTCTTGATGACCACTCTTTTTAAAATAGTCATTTCTGGAAATAGCTCCCATTCCCCTTTCCTCTGTAATGAAGCCCTCTCCTAACAAAGAAAACCAGTTAAACAAAAACAAACGATACAACAGTGTTCATGCCTTGACAGTGTATGTAGCATTCTGCCCCAGTCATTCCCCCACCTCTCACTGAGAGGAGGGAGATATTTTAGCTCTCCGTAATTGGTTCTCTGGACCACAGGTAGCTTTTCAGCCTACTCAGAGCTCAGCTTCCTTGCATCTGTCTTTTCATTAATATCACTGTGGTCATTGTGTATGTCGTTTTTACCTTTTTGCTTGTTTCATACTGCATCAATTTGTGCAAATCATCTCTAGGGATTCTCTGCAAGGGGGAATATGTGTTAAACACACAGTATATATTTTATGTTCAGAATATGTATTCAAGAATAATATATTTAGGTGAAATAATCAGTGATTCCTCCAAAAGAAATCTACCTCACCCCAGGTTGAGGTGTCCCTGAGTTTTCCAGCCTAACCCTAGACTAAAACTCCCACACCTTGCCTGGTTGATGACCCGTTCATGCCTGGACATTCTCTGGCTCTGCTCCTGGACCACGATGACAATGGCCTCTTCCATCTTAAAACAACTAACTCTAAGCCATTTTGAGAATTTTCCTATCTGGACTGTCTGAATTGAGTTCATTGATTCATTCTCTTAATCTGTGGTCAATAGAATGTAAATTCCTTGAGGGTAGGGGCTATTTCATTTTTGTTTTTTGTTTCATTTTGACTTTGGTGCCTGATATATGGTAAGCTCTTAATAAATGCTAATTGGTTGACAGATTGATTCTCAGGCCATCAAAAAGCCTCCTGATGGCTTGGGGGTGCTGTACCACTGCTTTTATATGGTCACTTCATTAATCACAGATTCCTCTTCCCTCTTGGAATTGGGGGTGAGATTGGAGCACTTTCTCATGAAGTTGTTCCCAAAGACGGTCTTGTACTTATGGTATCTCCCATCAGCCATTTTGTTCATATCCTCCCGGTGCTCTGCAGCCTACAGAGAGGTCACTTTTCTAAGAGGATCTCCTTGGTGAGTGTAACTTCTCTCTTCTGCTTCTGTGCTACCACTCCTTGCAGCCAGCACAGTATGTGTGTGTGTGTACACATATGTGTATGCATACATATGTATGCATGCACATATGTATGTACGTGCATGTGCATATATGTATGTGTGTGTAAGTAATATTATAAGCCTGGATTCTGTAACCACGAAATCCAATCAGGCTGACAGATGTAGAACCATAACCTGTTTGAACTCAGAAAAATCTCTGTTGAATCCTTGGTTCATGCATCTTCAGAGGTGGGACTCGCTTCTTATTGCCCCCTTCCTTTCTTCAGAACCACCCTCTACTCAGATCTAGAATCCTCTCTTTTAGACTAAAAATGTCTGATTTTTTAGATGGTTGGTGTCTCTCTGCCTGAAACTGCAGGTGTGGGAAACCAATCAGACTATCTAACCAAGCCTCCTCCCCTCCCTATAAAATACCTGAATGACCCTGCTCCCAGAATTTCTATAATCTACTGTGGAGAGAGCTTCCCTGAAGCATGTACTCAGAAGTCCTTTTGAGAGCCTGGTATAACCATGTGCCAAGTCCTAGAAGCCTCTCCCAGAGCCATTGTGGATGCCATCTTTCCATGACCAGAAGACCATCATGGCCAAAAGATCCCTGGTCATTTCCATGACTGTCTCTATCTTACCCTCTCCACCAAAGTCTCATTTTGAATATGTTGATCTCAGTACTAGTGTGAGGGTGTCAATGTGAGGGGCAGTCAGTAAGAGTCTCAACCCTAGTGTGAAGGGATTGGCAAAATACCCTAGTACCCTTCCCTTGCTTTTCCTGCCTCTGACTTCCCTTAAACATGCCAAATGGGAAGACTTAATGCTTTCACCAATGACTGGCTAATTCTTCTGTGAAGCCCCTTTGGGCTCCAAAAAAGACCTTTACATTGCCTAGTCTGAACAGAGAGTAAGAGGAGCATATTGGGGTGATCAAGTTTTGGTCATGTAGTGAAGGACAGAAAGGCTGACTTCCAAAATAGATTTGTCATTTGAATGATGATAGTGATGATGATAATTTATACCTTATCTCATTTGATTCTGACAACCCTGTGAGGTTGCTGCTATTACCAGACCTGTTTTATAGAGGAAGAAACTGAGACTGAGAAAGTTTAGGTGACTTGCCCTGGGTCACCCAGCTGAGGTAGGATTTGAACTCATTTCCCTAGGGAGCTGTCTTATGCCTTTGTCCTTTTCTCCCCTACTTCTCACCCTACCCCGCTATTCTATAAAGAATTGTTAGTTCACTGCAATAAATAATAACCTTGTCCTCAAGAGTCCTTGAAAGATGAAGTATGTTTTTGATCACCTGACTGAATCTAGTTATGAGGCTATCCAGAAGAGACCAGAAGATCTTGGCATAGGGAAGAGCAAAGTCTTATGGGATTTTGTTGCTGAAAGTGCCATGGAGATCAACAGAGAGAAAAAAGTTGACCAGTTTGGGCTGAAGAAAAAGTCTCTCTTTATCCCCTAGGCTTTGATATGATCTTGGAAGATTACCAAGAAGAATGACAGTCTGTAAGATGGATTTTGATGATTTGACCCCAGAGATCATTCATCTGCAGGCAAAACATGGAGTTTATCCCTGAGGTTATAAAAGACTCATTGGGTCCAGTAGAAAGAGTCTGGATCTGGGATCAGAAGATATGAGTCCAAATCTTACCTCTGTCCCTTCTCTTTCTCTGTTTCCTCATCTAGAAAATGATGAAGTTGAACTGGGTGACCTCTCACGCTCAGGATCTCTGCTCTTATGTGCAATATACATGTGTATCAGATATATGTTTATTTTAAACATCCACATTTTAAAAAGAGGTTAGTCATTATTTAAACTAACTTCATGTAGCTTTAATTCATGAGTCAGACTGTTAACAAACCTCTGGGGCACACTCCCAGTTCGGCCAGCTCACTTCTTGACCTCCTCCAGCCTTCTGGTACAACAGCCCTTTCATAACTTCTTCTTGATAGGTCAGCTCTGCTTCACACCCAGTCTGTCCTACAGCTTTTTCTCTATTTTTCCTGTGGTTACTAAGGAAACAGGGCTATCTTCCGTCTGGAATCCAAGAATATCGTCCTAGTGCCTTGTCCATCGAGCCTTAGACTGCTATTGTTGTTCACGCTTTTCCAACTTTCCATGACCCCATTTGGGACTTTCTTTGCAAGGGGATTAGAGTTTGCCATTTCCTTCTGCAGTTCATTTTACAGATGAGGAAACTGAGGCAAATAGAGATTAAGTGACTTGGTCAAGTCGCTCAGCTCGTAAGTATCTGAGGTCAGATTTAAATTCAGGTCTTCTGGACTCCCGGCCAGGTGCTCTATCCACTTCATCATCTAATTGTCTTTAGATCCTTAGAGCTTGTCTAAGCCAACGCTTTGTTTTATAAATGAGGAGAGATGGACACCGGGACAGGAGAAATTACTAGCTTAGCTCAGACAGGAAAGGAGTGGCCCAGTTGGGATAAGACCCCTGGTCTCCTTGACTTCTGACCCAAAGTTTTTTCTCCTGTTCTACTACCTATAAAATTTTTCTGCTCTTCTGTTTTACTTTTCTACATCTCATAGGGAATGCACAACCAAGTCCCATGGAATTGAATTAAACACAACAGAGCAGAAAGCTCAATTCCTGGGGTCTCCTTCTGCTGCTGCTCCTCTGACCTCTGGTCTGCCCAGGGAGCACTCTGTGAATCAGTCTTTTCTTTCCTTTTGAGTCTTTCTTTTTCCACACGGTCTGAACCAGCACCCTTGGCTGGAAGGAAAGTTCCTGGCTCAACTTCTTCCTTTATAGATGAGAAAACCAAAGCCCCCAGAGGTTAAATAACTTCTCCAAGGTCCTGACACAGAGGCCCAAAGTGAACTGGGGTCCCCTAACTGCTCACGCTGCTTCCGGTCACCCTCAGGCTCTTTTGTGTTTGTTTCATGCTGGCCATTTATGTTTTCTAAATTCTGACAGCTCATAGTAGATAAAGAACTGTATTTGGAGTCAATAGTTCTCATATCATAGTATTCTCCCAAGTTCAAATCTGGCCTACTAGCTGTGTGACCCTGGGTAAGTCACTTAACCTCTGTTTGCTTACTCCAGGGGAGAAGGAAGTAGCAAAACACTCAGGTATCTTTGCCAAGAAAAACCCTAAAGGGGTCATGAAGAGTCAGACATGACTGAAATGACTGAACAAGCATGTTAGGCAGTGAGAATACAAAGATAAAATGAAGCAGTCTCTGTCCTCAGGGATCTCAAAAATCTCTTGAAAGACCTGGGTTCAAATTCTGCCTCCTATGCATACGAGACTTTGGACGTTCCCTCTTCTGTAAAATGAGGTTTATAAAAGCTGCTACCTCACAGGGTCGTCATGAACTTCCAATGAGATAAACCATGAAAAGCCCTTAGAAGCGCTTCAGAGACACGAGTTAGTGTTGGCATCGGTATCTCTGCCAGCTTGTAATGTTCAATTATGGTTGGCATTATCAACTATAAGTTTCTCCAAAGAGCTTGCTATTCCTTTCCTCTCCATTATTTCCCGCTAAGGTTCACCCATCCCTAGGGTTCTGCTGGGAAGGCTCGTCACCTTTGCCCAAGGGCCCAATAAGTCACAGGGCAGACATTCGGTAGTTCAGCCCTTCATAGGTTCATGATTTCATTGGTAAAGATTTCTGTAGATGCTGATCTGAACTCCTCAGCTTGGCCGATAATCTTTAAGAGTTATTGCGACTGAATAGTTCATCACCCTTAGGTCAGCTCACTGAGGAGCAGTCTCTTTGTTTCCATCTCTGTCTTTATGTCGCTGTCTGTGTCTCTGTGTCTCTCACATCTTCACTGAGCTGGTCTTTGGTATGCACATAGTCTCTCTCTTCCCTCTAAGAACTGCAAATGATTGGCTTGGGGCTGGAGCACAGAGAAGTTAGATATGCTGGCCATAGCCTCCTGGCTGTTATGGTCTCAGGGGAAGTTGCTGGAAGTTAGGTGCTACCAGCCAAAGAGATGACAACCATTATGGCACTGATAAAACTCTTGCAAAAATAAATACTGGAGACAGCTTGGTGGCACAGTGGATAGAGCACCAGCCCTGGAGTCAGGAAGATCTGAGACACGACACTTTACTAGCCATGTGACCCTGGGCAAGTCACAACCACAATTGCCTTGCCTTCCCCCCTCCAAAAAAGCAAAACAAAACCCTGTATGCTTTTGCCCATGTGACCTAAGAAGGTCGTTCAAGAAAACTCCAGTTTCTTGGGTAAAGGAGGTGAATTTGATTCTGGAGGGAGTATGATCCTAGAGAAAAGAGATTAAAAAAAAAACAACCACATTCTTGGGGCAGCTAGGTGGCACAGTGAAAAGAGCACCGGCTCTGGAATCAGGATAGACCTGAGTTCAAATCCAACCTCAGACACTTAACATAAAAACTAGCCACGTGACCTTGGGCAAGTCATTTAACCCCAACTGCCCTCTAAAAAGCAGAAAAAAACCCCAAAACAACCCCAACACATTTTTATTGATATATTTTATTTTTATGTCATCTAAATTTCTTCCTATATCTTATTCTGCAGCAAGTTGTCAAATTTTTTTAAAGAAAAAGAGGGAAAAAAGAAAAAGCCTACAAAGCCCACCAACACCATGAAAAAATCTGACAAAATAGGAAATGTTCCATACTTCTAGAGTGACTCTTCTACTGTCCCCTACTAAATGAATGGGTGGAGGTGTCTTCCTTGTGCCATGTTTTTTTTTGGGGGGCATATTTGTTCTTTGTAATTTCAAAGCATTCATTTCTGATTCTTTTCTGATGGTTCCACTTACATTGTTATAGTCATTGAGTTGATTGTTTTCTGGCTCTGCTTACTTTACATTAATTCGTGTAGGTCTTCTCATGTTTCTCTATATTCGTCACTTATAGAATGTTCCATTATATTCACGTACCAGCATTTGTTTGGCCATGCCCCAAACTATGGTAAAATGATCACAAAAAGTGCCACAATAAATAGTCTGGCGTATATGGGGCTATTCCTTTTCTCAATTACCTCCAGTGGAAGATCTGGACTAAAGGAGACAGGCATTTTAGTCATTTTATTTTCACGGTTCCAAATTGTTTTCCAGAATGTTTGCATTATTTTGCAGCTCCACCAGAAATATATTAATTAGCATGCCTAGATATTTTAAAAATAGTCTAGAGATTTTAATGCCTAGAGATTTAAAAAATATTTTTTAAAATTCATTTTTATTCTGAAATTGGCAAACAGCAAATAAGATGGGTATACATGTATGTGGCATGTATGCACACATACATATATGCATATATGTACATACACACATATATAACACACCTTCTGGGGAGAGACTAAACTTGAGGGAGCGCTGTGAGTCTTGGAGGGACAGTATAGGACTCCAAGGGAGGGCTTCATGGTCCGTCCAGATGTCAAAAGTTTGCCCCAACAACAACTCCAAATACACTTCCTTCCAAGAGGAACTTACAGTGGTTACAATTTACCTTTGCAATACCACTTTGTGGGTGTTTGTGAATTCTCTATGTCATATACGTTTTCTGTTTTTTCTTTTGTTTTTTGCTTTTTTTGGAGGGGGGAAGGTTGGGCAATTAAGGTTAAGTGACTTGTCCAAGGTTGTATGGCTAGTAAGTGTTAAATGTTTGAGGTCAGATTTGAACTCAGGTCCTCCTGACTCCAGGGCTAATGCTCTATTCACTGTGTCACCTAGCCACCCCTATCGTATGCGTTTTCTATAGGTTGAAGTAAAGGGTTATACTCTGTTCTGATGCATGTTACCTGGACTACCCATATGGAAGCTGTAGACCCTATGACCCACTTTCATGGAAACTTAGGTGTGAAATTTTTCGGTAGCAAACTTTGGGTGGGGATGCAATGAGCCAAAACGAGAATGACTCTTTTGAGATAGGCCTCCCCCCACCCCCAACTCTAACCCAGGATCGGACCCAGTCTGGGTGAGCCCAGAAGCTTTTGGGGGAAACTGAGTGATGAGTAACAACTTAGGACAGTGATGAGATAGAAGTCGAGGGAGAAAGATGGGCATTTCCATCTTTCACAAATGCACACACGTATGTCAGGGAAGGGGATTATTATTACCACAACGTTGCTACAGAAAAACATGGGCTCACTTAGTTTCGGTTCCTTCAAGACTCATCTTGGAGACTACCTCCAGATGGAGGCCTTTTCTGGCCTCCTGATTTTAGGGTTCTTTTCTCCTCTAATTAATAGTGTATTTCCTTGCCCCTCTTTATCCTCTGCTGGGGGATAAATGTATCCTTTAGCAGAATGTAAGTTGCTTGAGGGCAGGGTATGGTCTTTATTTTGTCTCTGTATCACTAGTATCTAGCTGTACTTTTTACAATGGAACCTGTAATGTTATTGGTATAGGGATCCCTCGAATGAGGGAGCTCCATCCAGCTACCCGCCATGTTGACATTTGTCAATCACCAATATTCACCAACCATCTCTTTAATGTTCTGCTCTCACTACTGTCTAGCTTTAGAGAGTCACTGAGAAATGATGTGGCTTGCCCAAAGTCACACAGCCAGTATACGTCAGAGGAGGAGCTTACGCCCAGATTTTCCTGGGCCGCTCTCTAGGACTACATCGTTCTGCCTTTCGTTTGTTGGATGGAGTTGAACTGGACTCTAAAGTTATCGAAAGTGTGGCTTCATGGCCTGCCATTGGTCTTCTCTTCTTGGAACAAGGCTATGCTCCATGGACCCACCAGGGTCATCGTCTGTGTGAAATCAGGCTCCCCTTCAGAAGTCATGAGGGAGCCAGAACTGACTTCCATCTTTGGGAATTTGGCAGATTTCACTCAGACTGTGATCAAAAGACTTTATGAAGCCTCATTATTGTTATCGTTGTTTGTCTTTTGTTCTCGAAGAACAAAAGGAAGGTGATACCATGACATGCAAGTACATTGGCTTTAAGTGAAGCAAGGCTGGTCCCAGTCACCAGCCTCACTTTCTCCTCCGGAGCCATCTGGGTCCAGTGGCCAGACACAGATCAGGACGACTGGAGATGGCCATGTAGCCTTGTAGGCTGCAAGGTAAGGGCGGCTCTGGTTGTTGCCATCTCCCTGCTCAGTCCTGCTCTGTGAATTGGGAAAGCAGTGTAGACTCATGGAAAAACCACTAGCACTGAAGTCCAAAGATTTGGGTTCCAATTCCACCTCTGATGGTTACCTGCGGTAACACCTTGGCCTCACCTGTAAAATGAGAGGATTGGTCAGAAATGACCCCTGAGGCCCCTTCCAGCTCTAGGTCTAGGACCCAGCCCATTGACTGACTCCTGTGGAAGAGTGACCAGGGACTGTTTATTGTTAGGTACTTGAATGAACAAATATGCGTCATTCTGTATATGTTCATAGATGTAGATGTAGATACACTCACAGAACCTGGGTCCAGTCTCATTATTGTGCCTAAGGCAGGAAGATATTCCATTCAATCTCAATTAAATAGTAGTAATAATGAGAGCCAACATTGATCTGGAACTTTAAGGTTTGCAAACACTTTACACAAATCATCTCATCAGACGCTCATGACAGCCCTGTTTGGGGAGCAAAGTGCTGTTATCACGCCACTATGTTGCCGTTGTTGAGTCATTTTAGCCATGTTTGACTCTTCATGATCCCATCTGGGGTTTTCTTGGCAGAGATACTGGACTGGTTCGCCACTTCCTTCTCTGGCTCATTTTACAGATGAGGAAACTGAGGCAAAAAGGTTGAAGTGACTTATTCAGGGTCACCCAGCTAGGGAGTGTCTCAGGCTGGATTTGAAGACAGGTCTTCCTGACTTCAGGCCTGATGCTCTATCTACTGGGCCACTTAGCTGCTCTATACCCATTTTGCAGATAATGAAACGAAGACTGGGAAAGAGTATTTACCAAGTGTCTAGGATGGGATTTGAACTCAGGGCTTCTTAACTTGAAGTCCAACACTCTGTGTACAACAGGACTTTGATTAAGGTTTGGAGAATGTTTTTCAAACACTGGCTCATTCGATCCTCTCAACGACCCTGTGAGCTAAGGGCTGTTATCGTTCCCCATTTAACAGATGAGGAAACTGAGACTTAGAGTAAGTTAGATTTATACCTGGAAGCAATCTTAGAATCCATTGAATCCAATTCATTAATTTTACAGATGAGGAAACTGAGGCATAGAGAGAGGTTAAGTGATTTATCCAAGGTCACAAAGCTAGTAAATGTCTGGGATCCAAGGCTTTGGTGACTTTGGTGACACTTCAGTGTGACTGTTGACCTTAATTAATTCAGGGCATATATTTCAAGCCTTTCTCTTTATGTACATTTTTATTTTTACAAAGTTCTACATTTTAAAAGCCCAAAATAAAGCAAATGGAGAGAATAGATTCAAGGTTCTGTGACCTTCTCCCTTTTCAAAGGGCTTCTTTGAAAATGCAGTGAATGACTCCCATGGGCTTCTCTGAAAATAATCAGAACAGAAACCTTGTGGTCAGGGCTGCAGTTAGAATAACCCCAGATTGACGCCACTTTCCTTGACTTCCTGGGCTGGTCTGTGCTGCTTTGCCTAGGAACAGTCACAACTTCCTTTTTTCTTTACCACCCTTTCTACCTGTCCCCTCCCTTCCCCCAAGAAAAGGGGCAGTAAAAATATCCAGGTTATCTTCACAGTTCTCCATGGAAAATAAGGAATTGCCATCTGGAACGGCCTGATCTTGACTAGAGCTGGCTCAGAATTAAAAAGCTGAATCCCAGAAATCTCTTCCTGGATGATCACATTTCTGAAACCTAAGAGCAGACTTTCTATCAGAAATCAGAATCATAGCTGTCAGATCTAGAAGAGACCCTAGGGTTTGGTTATATAATCCAATCCTACCATTTTATTCCTAGGGAAACTGAGGCCCAGAAATAAGAGACTTGTCCAAGTAGTAGGTGCCAGGGCCATTTACTTAGATAGGCAGTAGGTACCAGCGTCATTAACTTACTTGTGTTGCTTTTTAGAAGGTCAGGACAGGCTGTTCACATATTTAGATTTTTACCTTTTTCAATAAATCCTGGGAGAAGTGGGATGTTGGGGCCAAGTGAGGGCAGGGAGGGCAGAGCTATGGAAAGAAAGTCTCTTTCCTTTTTCCTCTTGGGTTTTCTGGGTCATGATCAAGGTTGGCATACAACAAGCTGCCCTCTAACTCCAGATGGTAAATAGAAAGGGGGAGTTGAGTCAAGGGCAAGAGTCCTTCAGCTCTAGCCTCCTCCCTGAACAGGTCATCTCTGGACTTTAGCCAACTTTGCCAGAATCCTCAGGTAAATAAGGGCTCCTGATCCTGGGGGCCTCACCCTACTTCTAATCAACTCACTGCCTACACTGCCCGTCCTTGGCATGTCACCCTTGGTCTTCAGGTGAGAGAAACCAGCTCTTTATGCCCTTCTGCCATCCAGAACTCACAAGCCAGGGGACTTGCTTAAGAGAAGCAATGGGTTACCTAGGTGGTGCAGCGAATAGAGCACTGGCCGTGGAACCAAGAGGACCTGAGTTCAAATATGACCTCAGATGCTTAACACGTACTAGCTGTGTGACCTTGAGTAAGTCATTTAACTCCAATTGCCCTGCCCTCCCCTCTCCAAAAAACAAAAAAAAAAAAAAATTAATTAATTAAGAGAAGCAATGAATTTGACCCCTTACAGAGACTGTATTTATTAGACTTGGAGACAGAAAGACCCGAGCTCCAATCTGACTTCAGACACTTACTAGCAGTGTGACTCTGGTCAAGTCACTTAGCCTTGTTTGCCTTGGTTTCCTCATATGTAAAACGAGTTGAAGAAGGAAATGGCAAACCCCTGCAGTATCTTTTCCAAGAAAACCCCAAATGGGGTCATGAAGAGTTAGATACACCTGAACAACAGCAAACCTTAAGGTGTAATTAAGGTAATTAAGGGAGATGTTATATATGTATGCATGTATATTAATTAATTATACATTATATATTATTATATATGTATACATGTATATATACACACATATACATGTGTATTTATATGTATGTGTATGTATCTTTATGTATGTGTACACCCCCCACAAGCTTTTACTAGGATTCTTGGAAAAGCCCCACAGAACAGGAATGATGGCCCTGCTTCTTGAACTCATGAGCCATGAGAAAATTGCTTTCCCCATCAAGGAATAGCTTGTGCAATCCTGTGTCAGGAAGCTGGCTCCTGCCTGCCCTCCTTGGATAGGTGCCACTCCCTTAGGCGCTTTTTCATCAGACCATCAGTGTTAGTGAAGGACGGGCTGACGGTCTGTGGCCTTCCAAGCCTGAATGCTGCAGTCTCTTTGGGGAGAAAGCCTCAGCTAGCTGGCTCGAGCTAGAGTGCCTGGCAGCTCCTCCCACCACAAGATAACAACCCAGAACCGTGGTTCTTTGGGGAAGGAGAATAAGGGCAGGAACCAAGATGACCTTTCGCTGCATAGATTGACTGGAGCATTTCAAACACATCCCTGCAGAAAGAGGGACAGAATCGACTAGTCGGGCCAACCGGCATTTGTGTTGGAGGCACTTGTGCTGAAGAGCAGCGATCCCCTTTTTCCCAAACTGGGCTAAGCCTTGCTCTCTAATGGTATAATTCAGTCTCTTCATAACCTGGCCCCTCCTTACCTCTCCAGACTTCTTACGCTTTACTCCTGGGCACACACTAAAGCTATGTAGCTACACTAGTTGCTGTTTCTTGAACTGAATATTCTATCTACCACCCCCATGCCTTTGCCCTAGCTTTTCCTGCCTCCTAGTTTTCCTAACTTCTGCTTTCAAGGATCAACTCAAATCCCACCTTTCAAAAGAGGCCCTTCCTGATCTGGGGTCCTCCTCCGATTCCAGCTGTTAGTACCTTCCAGCTGTTAGCACCTTCACTTCGGAGATGACCTTCCCTCTGCCTATGTAGATTCTTTATTTATCTTGTTATTTACATGTCCCCTTTAGAATGTAATTTCCTTGAGGGCAGGCCTTACTTTGTGTCCCCAGAGCTGAGTACTGTGGAAAGAAGGGATAGGTTAGACCTATAATGCAACCCTGCAAGTCTTTATTAAGCACCTACTGCATTCAAGGACCCGTGCTGGGTGCAGAGGGCATAAAAACAAAAATTAAAATGGTTTCAGCTTTTAGCTGGACAGGAGATGTAGAATTA
>CM053585.1:28718415-28801720 GCA_028646515.1 Pseudochirops corinnae | reverse complement strand
ACAGCCATGCCTCCTCAGTTCTTGGCAGCTCCGGGTGGCAGTTCCAGGTGGCAGTTCCAACAGGCTGTCAGCAACTCAGGCTCCGCAATGCTGGATGCTGCTCTCCCAAAGTCCTTCTGGCCTTCTCTAGGCTTGGGCCTCTCTCCCAATTCACGGCTCCTCCCAGTTCGACCCTCTCTCTTCACGTGAACAAGTCCATCCCACAAGTGGGATTCACAAGCTCTGGGTTTTAACCCTCAACCCGAAAACCAAGCCAATACAGGGGCATCTCCAAATTCCATTACCAATACAGATGGGGAGATGTAGATTAGATCATAATGTAATTAGATGGTGCCAGAACTCGGATGTCTGGAAAAGGACATGTTGAATGAATGAATGGTAATAATAATTTATATTTCTATGTCACTTCAAGGTTTACAAAGCGTTTTCCATACAATCACTTTGTGAGTCAATTGCACCCATTTAACAGTCAATGAAGTAGATTCAGAGAGTTTCAGTGAATTACCCAAGGTCACACAGCCAGTGTCAGAATTGGGATTCGAACCCAGGTCTCTCCTAACTGCTTTTTGCTACTACAGAGTCACTGGACTGGGCAGCTTTGTGGAAATGGTCTCCTTCTTGGAGGAATGACTATAAAGTATTTGGGATTTCACGAGTAGGAACCAAGACTTTTTTCGGAGCTGAGACTCCTTTAACGTTGGCTCCGCCCTCACCTTGGACTCCGCCTTCCACTTTCTTTTCACATGGGAACTGACCGGTTGCGTCATGGTCACTGCCCCACCCCTTGACAGTCAAAATCAGCCACGTATGAAGTGCTGCTTCCAGCCAATCAGAGAGAAAGAACCTCCGTCCCTCAGAGTGACGTTAGTTTAAGCCAATCATCTTTCTGTATTCTTACAGCTTCCCAGCCTGAGGGGAGGTGGTCACCTGGCTTCTGACCAATCCTGTGCAAGATCAATTTCCGCAAGATCTAGCGGTACCACCAATCAAATAGGAAAAATGTGGGGAGATGAGTCTTCCATTGGGCAGTCACACCCGGAAGAGCGACGGGCTGCGGGTACTCCAAGTACGATTTGATTGGCACGCTCCGTGTTGACAACCAGAGAAAGCACGCCCTCTCCCCAAGACTCTGCCCCAGGACACTGAGTGGCAGCTTTTCGAACTAATAGATGGGTTCTACTCTCGGGGAGGGCCAAGATGGACGACGAGGCTACCCAATGAGCGTCCTCGGTGGCGGGGGGCCGCAGAGGAGGCGGGCCTTAGACGTGGCCCGGGGAACAGAGCTGACTGTCAAAGCAGTCTGGGTGTCGGCGCCGCCGCCGTGTGCTTCTGCGCCGGGCCCGGGGCTTGTCTGCAGCAGCGGGAAGAGGTTCATTACGGCGGCGGGGTCTCCATGTCCGCGCGGGCGGGGTGCCGTTGATGGAGCGCGCGACGCGCCGGGGCCTGCTTGCTCTGGCTCTGCTGTTGCTCGGGCTCGCGGCGGGGACGGCGGCTGCAGCCCCAGATCCGGAGCGCGGCGCCGAGCCCCCGGGGCCGGCGGCGGAGGACGACGCGACTGCCTTCGGTCTGGGCGCCTCGGCCGCCCCTACTTCGGCCACCGCGGCGGTGCCCTCGCTGGCAGCCGCTGAGGTGACGGTGGAGGACGCCGAGGCTCTTCCGGCGGCCGCGGGCGAGCAAGAGCCGCGAGAGCCCGACCTGGATGACGAGCCGGACTTGCGGCCGAGCAGCAGGTGCGTGGGTCCGGACCTCGCTCCCCTCCCCTATCCCCATTGTACACAGAGGGAAGCTGAGGCCAAGAGAGGCCGGGTGACTGGTCCCAAGGGGCAGAGCAGAGATTTGAACTCAGGGCGGTACCGTGGGGAAGAAAGCACGGGCTCTGGGATCAGACGTCCCGAGTCCATATACTGCCCCTGGTACTGCCTGTGTGACCTTAACTTCTCTGGTCTTAGAGTTTTCCTCTACAAAGCGAGTTCACTTTCGTCTCTAGACCGGGGGTTCTCTGACTCCGTCTCTCCTCCTCTCTGTCAAGCCTATCATAATTTATGGCTGGAATAGGGACTTTGAGAAATCATCGAGGGGTAAAATGAGGCAAACGACTTGCCCAAGATTAAAGTGGTAGAACTGAGATTTGAACCGAGACCTTCTAGAAACCAACATTCTTTGATTTCCCTCCGTCAGAAAGTAGGCGGGAACAGAAAGGATATCGGGAATGGGAGCACTTTGAAATTGTCACAGCCTTTTTAACCCTGGCAGCGTTGAGAAGGTGTGTGCGATCCATCCCTACTTGGTAGATGAGGAGATGGGCTCAGAGAGGTCCTAGATCTGTCCAACAATTTAGTCAGCAATTGTGTATTAAGCATCCACCACATGCAGAGGTGCGGGAGGTACTGAGACCGAGAGGAAACAATCTCTAGCCCTCCAAGAATTTGCATTCCTCTGGGAAGTGCTAAGTGTGCACGGATAAGTTAGCACAAAGTAATTTCAGGAAGGAGAGAGTGTTGATAACTCAGGGCAGAAGAGCCCTAAAATGTTTTTTTCCTGGAAGGGGCCTTAGAGATCATTTCATTCAATTTTTTAATTTTTATCGAGGAAAAAGACTGGGTCCCAGAGAAGGGAAGTGAATGGTTCAGTATCACACAGCTACCTAGTGGTAGACGGGGTTCTCCTCACTCCTGGCCCCGTGCTGTTTCCCCAGCAGCACACATGTACAGACTTGCCTCTATCAGTCCACATCTGGAAAGGCAGGGGGAAACAATAGAGGAAACAGATTTGGAAATACTCCTCCATTCCATACACGTGGAAACTTCCCTACCGTAGTTCAGGTGGGGGACCATCTGGCTCTGGAAAAAAGATCAAAAGCAGGTTGGAAGGCTTATGGATGCTTGATTGCTGAGGAAACTGCACGATTGAATAGGAAGGCAGTGGGAGGAAACCCTAGGGTAATCCCTTGCCGGGAACACTCTAGACACAAATGTCTGTGGTCAGTTTCTGTCACTGTCCCGATCTCCCCTCCCCCACCCCAGGGCTGAATGTGGGATTCATCGTAGCAGCCTAAGTTTGTTTGGGTTGTGGGGCTGTTGGTGGTTTCGCTATGCCTGTCTTCACACCACTTCGGATTTCGTAGAATCAAAATAGTTTGGAACTGAAAAATACTTTAGAGACGACTCCCCGTTAAGGATGTGGTATCTTTCCTTGCCAAATGAGAGTCCAGGAAGAATGGAAAGTGGGGGAGGCAGGGGGTGTTGGAGAAACAAAGCTTCCGGGGAAGTTATGGGTACGCAGAGTTTTGGGGCGATGCCAGTCGGAGCCACATGCAGTTAATTTCTTGAACACATTTAGTAGTTACTTTCCATGGTGCCTACAAGACGTCAGGAACTGGAGGGAGATTGTTTCTTGGAGAGTCAAGCGGAGATAGTTTAGCGCTTTCAGTCCTTGTTTGAAATGCTTGGAGAAAAGGGTTTTCTAGCTGTAGAAATAGACCTTCACTTTATTCCATTTATTGTTTTCTTCTTTCCTTGGCAGAGTGACCTTTTAAAAAACACCACCACCACTATTTATACTATTTAGATATCTGACCACGAAGATGCTGTTTGTTGTTGCCTCTGTAGTGATATTTTTCAGCCTGAATTTTCTTTGAATGTCAGCTGACCACCCCACTGGCCCCTGTAAACTTTACAAGGTGGTTCTGGATCAAGGATCGCTGACTGTTGTCTGAGTTGCTTAGATTCCTATTTCTTAATAATACAGAGCTCTGCTCTGGAGTGTAAATCATCCTATAACCCCGAAGGATTCTGCTTTCATTTGAATCAGTTAATTTCATCCAGAATTGCATCTGTCAATCAGTACTTGAGCTAGAAAATTGGGATGAACTCTACTAGACTAAGTAGATGACTAATCCTGGTTCACTAACCATAACCGACTGTTTAAGCCAGACAAATGACAACGGTTTCAGTTCCTTAAATTCAAATGGAGATAATATCCTCTCTATTTCACAGAGTTGTTGTGAAGATCAAATAAATGAAAGCCTGTTCTAAATGTACCATGTCAGTGATGATTACTTCAAAGTATTTTACAGACAACTAATCTTCCCAGCAGCCCAGTGAGAAATGCTGTCCTATTTAACAAATAAGATTGACTGGAGAAATGTTGAATGGATTAAACCAACCCTAATGCTTTAAATCAGAATCAAGACTAAGAAGCCAAGGAATCTAACAATGTAGTGGTTTCCAAATTATTGTAATACCATCTTCTTTAATTTTATTAATTTTGTCGATTTTTAATTATTTATAAACAATATACATATTTATAATGAAAATCATAGAATAATACAAAAATTCCTAATGACACTAATCATCATTCCATTAATTAATCTATTAATGCAATTTTAGCAATATCCCATTCAATTTAATTAGTATCAATTTTATTAATATCTTAATTCTAGTTCCTCTTAATACTCTTCTTCCTATTAATTATTTCCTATTTATCCTGCATATAGTTTGTGTATATTTATTTACTCATTGTCTCCCCCATTGGGTTCTGAGTTCCTCAAGGACTGTCTTCTGTTTCTCACTGTGTCCCAGTGCACAATGCCTGATCTGCAGTAGGTGCTTAAATGCTTATTGACTGGCTGCCTCTAGAAACCCTACACTATTTTTATGCTTCTTTAGATAAATTGAATGAGAACTAAAATTTTGTAGGGAGTCCTTTAATGGTTTTTTATATGAAGACCAGTTTAAAGTAGACCATCCTTGGTGAAATTGTTTCCTAGCTCTCTACTGAAGCAAGCCTCAGTATTAGCTTCATAGCCAGACCTTCTTGAAAAGGTGGTAGCTGTCATTCTTTTGCAACTCTTCCATGAATCAGACATGTGTAGAAAAGGTTATTTAAAAATCAATTTCAGGGGCGGCTAAGTGGCACAGTGAATAGAGCACTGGCTCTGGAGTCAGGAGGACCTGAGTTCAAATGTGACCTCAGACACTTGACACACTTACTAGCTGTGTGACTTTAGGCAAGTCACTTAACCCCAATTGCCCTCCAAAAAAAAAAAAGCAAAAAAAAATCAATTTCAAAAGTACTCAGTCAAAACAAATCAGAAAAAGTACTATAAAAGCATCTTAGATGGATGCCACTTTCTTTATTGTTGTAGAAAGTTCAGACAACCTTTTATTTTTGTAATGTGTTCATTTTTCAAAAACACACACATCAAAGCTGGAAAATGTCAGTTCCACTATAACAGCCCATATCCTGTTTGTATCAAGGAGGAGGAGTTAAGGAAACAGATTTGAGTTAACCAAGCATTCATAAGCAACAGCTGAGGAGAAATATTTGTAAAGCTAGAGACAAGTAAATAGGTACTAAAACTATTTTATGTTCTCTTTTGCTACTCTGAAATCAGCATGATAATTCCTAGTTGTTGATTGCAAATATTTAATGGAATTTTCAACATTTTATTTGTTTCAGAATGGTTAATGCTATGCTTTGGTCACTGAATTTCATTATTTTTGAAGGTTTATTTTAGCTGTGGCAAGATTGTGAGATGGGCTTTTTCTCCTAGGATACAAGTTAGGAACATAAGATTTTAAAGTAGCAAGGGGTTTTCAGTTCTTCTATGTCCCTCTCGTTTTTTAGTGAGTCAACAAGCATTTTTTCCGGCACCTTTATTAAGGTGATGGGAACATAAGGATAAAAAAACAAAAAAGCAAGCTGTGCCTGCCCCCTCAGAGTCCAATTCTTGTTGGAGGAAACAACACATACTGAAAAAAGAAAATACCGGATCTGTGCAAAGCACGAAGACTGGGTTTCAGATGGGCTTTGGCTTTTTTCACTGTGTTCAGTTTTGACTGAAAAATGAATCTGATTTTGAGTGTGTTGTGGCAGACTGGCCTTTTGAAGGCTTTGTTCAGCTGCAAAGCTTTATGTAAAGACATGGAAAGGATGAGATGAAAGTAAGAATCCTGTGGGTGGGAATCACTTCGTGGGAAGATTTTGCATGTAAAAAAAATATCAAACTGAGCCCTGGAGTGGTGAGTCTTGGTGCTATAGTTTTTGTACTGGAGGATGTATATGGGGCAGTGGGTCTAAAGGTGGGTGTACCTGTTTAGTAATTTGTGGGATAGAATAATAACTCATATTTACATAGAGCTTTAGCATAGGTATGCAAAGGCAGCCTGGGAGGAAGGGAGGTGGACTGAGGCTTACAATGGATGAGGAGGCTTAAGTGGGTGAAGTGAGTAGTCCCACAGTCAGCAGGGGTCAGGCAAGGAATCTGAACCCAGATGTTCTGCAGGAGAAACTCAAAGTTAGATGGATGACCCAGTATTAGAACCCAGATCTCCTGACTTGTCCAGTATTCTGAAAGTTGGGAAAAATTCATTCATTTCAACTACCCCATGCTGAGGTGCCCAGGGAGAAACTTAGCATTTAAGAGACTAGGTAGTTAGTGGTAGAGCTGAGGGCTCTTAAGTAACTCATCACTACTTAAGTCGGCGTTTTGCATGGTGGCACCTGAGGTCTCTGCATTGGGGTTGGGATCTTCAAGGGGAGAAAGGGTTGCTAAAATGTCAGGGACTGAGAGTGAGAAATAGGAACTGGAAGATTTATTTTTCAGGGAAAGAGATGGCATTTAGCAATTCTGGTGGGAGCAGGAGTGGGATGAAGATAAAAGATTTGAGAGTCCATATAATTTTATCAAATGCCCAAAGTAGTTATTGGCTAAAAAAACCATATGAAGACCCCTGCAATAGCTTTTCTCTTCGTGTGACTTACTTGTGACATGTTACTGTGAGTCTGGGCCTAGGAGTTAGATTCTTTCTCTTGATTTGCAGAATAAGTTTGTATCTTCCTGACTCAGTTTCCTCAAACTTAATATGATTTTCCTCTCCTTTCATGAGCTCACTTTTCGACTCATTCCAGTCTGCCTTCCAACTCCATTCTTCTGTTATAACCTGTGGGCTTTTAATTGCTTAATTTCATGACTTTGTTTTAGTTCTCATCCTTCTTGACCTTTCTGTGATATTTGATGCCACTAATTATCCCCCTCCTCCAAAATGGGTACTTGTCCCTGGTTTTTATGATACCGCTCTTTCCTACCTCTCTGGCCAGTCTGTCTCAGTCTTCTTTGCTGGATTGTCATCCATGGATGTCTCCTATTGCTTTTTCTAGGGTCATCTTCTTTTTCTACTGTTTTCTCTTGGTGGCCTCGTCAGCTGCGAAGGGTCCAGTGATCATTTCTATGCTGATGACTCTCAGTTCTATACATCTAGCCCACATATTTTCCCTTAACATTAGACATGCCTCGCCCCCTGCCTAGTGGACATTTAGAATCGAATGTCTTGTAGGTATTTCAGACCCAACATGTTCAAAATGGAATTCTGTCTTTCCCCCAGATACATCACTTTCCATAATGTCACTGTTCTGTTAGGACCACCACCATTCTTCTCGACACCCAGGTTCTCATTCTAAGGCATCTCGTACTTCTCACTCTTCCCCAAACTCAGCATCGATACGTTGCCAATTGTCATTTGCTCAACTTCAGATCACTTTTGGCTCCCCCCTTCCTTCCATTCGTATCATAACCACCCTAGTTCTAGCCCTCATTGATCTTTGCCTAGACTATTACATAGCCATCTAATTGTTCTCTCTGCTTCCAATCCACCCTCACTAACTGTTAGAAAGGTATTTTAAAAATGTGAGTGTGACCATTTCCATCCCTCCCCTCCCCCCCAAAAATATCAGCTTTGGGTTCTCTGTTGTCTTGAGGATAAAATAAAGTTCTCTTCTCTGTACTGGACAGCCCATCTCTCCTTCCACACCTTAGCACAGGCTGGTCACCAGTCTGTAATTCACTCCCCTCTTCCCTCTGTCTCCTGAAATCTCTAGCTCCCTTTAAGGGTAAGCTCAAGTCCCACTTTTTATAAAGAAGCTTTTCTTGATCTCACCTGAAATGACTATGTATTTACTTTGTATCATTTAGTGTTGCTATTTTGTATTATTTGTATACCTGTGGTGTTTTATATCTGTTTTGTATTATTTGTGTACACTGTTGCTTTTCACTAATAAAATGTATGTTCCGTGGGGGCAGACCTTGTTTAGTTCTCGCTTTGTATTCCTAGTGCCTTGAACATAGTAGGTGATGAGGGATGATGATAGGTGTTTCAGGGACCCTGATGACCAGAGTCCCTGGGTGGGCAGTCTGGAATGAGTTCTCAGGCTCAAGCATTCTGAGTCAAGGTGGTAAAAGTTTATTGTTATGCTACACAGTGGGCAGGAGGTCTTAGGGAACCTGCAACCTTAAAGGAGTCATAGGTATATTTTTATAGAATAATCCATAGTATAACCTGTGCCAATTATGCTAAGTAGGTGAGTAAGGGTGGGATTAGGGAGGAGTTAAGGAGTGGTCAGTGCTTAAAGGGACATGCATTTTTAACATCAACTGTGCAGGCCTGTTGCCCATAATTCACTGGGAAATAGCCCAAGGCGGGGGGAGGGGGGGGACCCTACATGGAGGTGTTTTTTTAGGCTTGAGATGTCACTAAGTCAACTAGTGGTCAGGGCTGACTGAGAAGTACCCACTGTGTTACCCATCAATGTCCTGTTTGACAAGATGAATGTTGGGAGTACACATATGTCCCAAGCCAACAAGGGATCCAGGATGTGTATAATGCATGACCGAGTCTACGATATATGTGCTAGATGGATACCTGTACACAGCTGCTTCAGCCAGTACAAGTTGGGTCAAAGTACTAAATTCTATAGGTGCTGCTGACCACTGTAACAGGAAGAGAGGTAAGTATTTTGTTAGGGCATGCTGCCCTTGAAAGGGAGAAACTGCCTGACACAGTGTTTGGCTAGGGAGACTTGAGGCTAGAGAGAAATGTGATTTTACAAACTGTGGCTCAAGCACAGGCACCCAAGCACCCCATCAGTAGGTACTTAATAAATGTTTGCTGATTGGGTGGTTGAATGAATGTTAATATGGTATCTGAATATAGAGGTCACTCTCTCTATAAGAACACCCTGCCTTAGAATCATTGGTTGTTTGAAAGCATAGTGGTGGGTGAAATAATTTTCCTCAAATTGGACAATTGGCCACATTAGGTTAAAGCTATGACTTTAGGGTTTGGTTTACTATTAATGAGTTGAATGCCTATTTTTTTCTTTCATTCTCTGTCACCTTGGTATAATACAGGTACACAGTCAGAGGTGGGAATTGAAGAAGATGCAATTTCTGTTACTAAACTGTATTAAACTTAATACTTTTATTAAAAGGACTCAGAACCAAATTAACGAGGATCTGAGATCTAAAGTGGGAAGGGACCTCATAGACTATGGCAGGAATATCCATTTGAATGAGTCATTAGCACTTGTATCCTTTTTTTTAATCTTTTAAATATTTAAACACATTTATTTATTTGTTTGTTTTTTACTTTGATGGTCCTTGAAAATCTCGTGATGTTCTAATCCTGAGCCTGAATCCCTGGAGTGGCCCGAGTTAGGTCTGGATTAGAACGGAGACCATCCAGTCCAACCAATTCATTTTCCAGTTGAGGATGGTGAAGTGACGTGCCCAGGGACATGTAGATAGTTAACCTCAGAGATGGGATCTTAACCAGGGATCCAGGGCAAGTATTCTTTCCATGATACTGGGCATATTACTCATTTCATATCTGATTTATTTTAAGGGCAAAAATTGAACATACTGTTGGACTAAGTTTTTATCTTATATTTAGTTCTCTTTCCAGCTTGAATGAAACCACACCCAACACTCATCAGAGGTAGAGAAGAGTAATATTTTCCCGTCATTTAAATGGGACTTGGGGCAGCTAGGTGACCCAGTGGGTAGAGTGCCAGGCGTGGAATCAGGAGAACTCATCTTCCTGAGTTCAAATCTAGCCTCAGTCACTTGCTAGCTGTATCACCCTGGGCAAGTCACTTCACCCTGTTTGCCTCAGTTTCCTCATCCGTAAAATGAGCTGGAGAAGGAAATGACAAACTATGACAGTATCTGTGCCAAGAAAACCCCAAATGGTCTGATGAAGAGTCAAACATGACTGAACAGCTTCAATCCCTCCTCAGACACAGACCATTCCTGAAAGATAGTAACATACTTCTTGTATTCTTTTACTTCCAAGTCCTCACCTACTAAATAAATATTGCTCTCTAAATCACACTTCCTTTGTTTGAGCAGATGCTGTCATAAGACTAGCCAAGCCTCAAAATTGTCTGCCTGTAAGGTCAAACATGACCAATTAGATCATGTGACATTTAAAGCAACAGTTAAGTTTAACTTGAAAGATGTGTTAGGTCTTTAACATCAGTTCAGTTCAGGAGTCAGTCAGTAAATGCTTGTCGAGCACTTACTATGAGACAGGTGAGAGCTGGTCCCTGGAGCCTCTGATTGTCTTGTTTTGATTCCATTACTACTTAAGTCAGAGTTTTGCTGGGGAGTGAGGAGATGAAGTGGACAGAGTCAGGAAGACATGAGTTCAAATCTAGCCTGTCACCTGACTAGCAGTATGACCCTGGGCAAGTCACTTCACTCTGCTTCAGTTTCCTCATCTGTAATATGAGCCAGAGAAGAGAATAGCAAACTCCTGTGGTATCTCTGCCAAGAAAACCCCCAATGGGGTCACGGAGAGTTGGACACAACTGAACAGCACCCCCATCTGGGTTTTTGTCATGGGATTGATACCTTCAAGTGGAGAATTCTGGAAAAGAGAGTAAAACAATTCCAAACCGAAGAACTGTCTGTTGTTCCTCTGTAGCTTTGGCGACTTATTTTGGCAGACTGTCGTTCCAGTAGAATTCAGTGCATTCTAGGTGAGGACATGCGTTTTTAAAGGACAGGCAGGCAGAGCTGTGACAGGGATTTGAGTTTATTGGGTAGCTAGGCGTTGCAATGGGGAGAGCACTAGGCCTGGAGTCAGGAAGACCCGGGCTCAAATTAGGCTTCAGACACTACTACCTATGGGACTCAGGGCAAATCACTTTGACTCTGTTTGCCTGAATTTCCTCATCTGTAAAATGGGATAATTCTAGCCCCCAGCCTCAGGGTTGTGAGTCCCCAGTGAGGTCATAACTGTAAAGCGCTTGGTGCAGTGCCTGGGGGTGCCCTGGCACAGAGCAAGTGCCACGCAAATGTGAGCGATGACGATGCCAAATCGTACCGCCTCGGCTGGCTTTTCTTATTCAGTGTCTTACAAATAACCCTTTCATCCACATTGTGGAAACTTTGAAATATGAAAAACCGTTTATGGGAAGATGTCTGATGCTTTCCATGACTTTCCGCTTTTTTGCTCACTTTCCCCCTTTGTTTAATGTCTGTTCTTAGTTTTCTATCACATTTCTGCTGTTGTCCTGTGTTGGATGAGAGTATAGTTCTTTACAGAGCAGCTAGGGGGTGCAGTGATCCGAATCAGGAAAAGCTGAGTTAAAATCGGCTTCAGACACTTGACATCTACTAGTGATGTGACCCTGGGCAAGTCACTTTAACCTGATTGCCTTGGGGGGGAAGGGGAGGCGGAAAGTATAGTTCTTTATTTTTTGGCAGAAAGTACCTGCTCACTTACTTTCCTGCTTATATGATTTTGCCACACTGCTTTTGGCCCAAGGCCATTAACTGAGTTGCACTTGTAGCCTTGTAGCATAGGAATTCGCAGAAAGATGATCTCTGGAGCAGTTTGTCCTTGACCCCCCTTCCCCATCTTGGCTATGAATTTATCTTTTGAAAAATGCTGAATTCATATTCCCCTGGAGTTTTTATAGAATAAAAGAGATGATCATTAATTTTTTAAAACTTTTATCATAAGCCATTTAAACGTATTGCCCATAACATTGTGCTGGTTTGGAGAGTCAGTTTATTCTCTTGAGCTCTGTACCATCTGCAGTGACATCAACAGGTAAGTTTCCTGTCCCATTACTGTGTTTCCCCCCTTCCCCTTGGTTGCCAATATCCCCTTCCTTGGAGGTTCTGCTCTTCCCCCTGTACATGACCAGACCATCCCTGCCTTCCACGCCTGGCAGCCGGGGACTTCCTATGTCTGCCGCAGCCCTCGGCAGCAGCCTCACCTTTGCACTCCAGGGGCAGAGGTCCTGCAGAATGCATGGTGCTCCTGACAAGTTTTGGTACTTGTGTTTATGCCGGTCATTTCCCACCCTCCCTTGGAACTGAGAGAAAGAAGAAAGCGAACATACCCTGTGCTGAGAGGGAGGAGACAGATCTGTCTCTCAGGGTCTCTGGGATTTTCATGAATTTTTCCTTTTCTGAGAGTTTCACCTACTTTGAATGACCTTCTCATTTATACTGTAGCCGTTGTGTCTGTTCTCTTGGTTCTGTTTATTTCAGTCGCCGTGGGTCTATACCTGTTTCCCCACGGCGCCCAATAAGCATTACTGAGCGCCTATGATGGGCCAGGGTCTGTACTAAGCCCTGGTGTGCAAAGAAAGGCAGGACCCTGCTACCTAGGAGATGAGGGTCTGCTGAGGAGAGACCGCATGCCAATAGAACTACTTATAAGCAAGGTAAATGAGAGATAATCTCTCGAGGGAAGGCACCAAGATTCTGGAGGACTGGGAAAGCCTTTTTGCAGAAGGCTGGACCTTAGCTGAGATTTGAAGGAAGCTAGGGAAACAAGGAGGCAGAGAGAGGCTGGAGGAAATTCTGGGTGAAAGTGGCAGTTAGTGGATGGATGGAGAGTCTTGTCTGAGGAACAGCAGGAAGGCCAGTGTCACCCGATAGCCAGTGCATAGAGTAGAATAAGGTGTAAGAAAGGTAGAAAGGAGCTAGGCTGTAAAGGGCTTTGAAAACCAAACATGGTTGATCCTGGAGATAATAGGGAGTAACAAAGGTTTACTGAATGGTGGGATCGAGGCGGGAGAGTGCCATGGTTGGACCTGTACTTTAGTTTCTCTGAATCATTTCTTAATTGTGCTTGGGTAAGCCCGCTGGCTCCTTAGGAGTACCCTCCCCAAGGATGGCCTTATAAAGACATTGTATAGATAGGAGAACAGGCATCTAAGTCAGTCGTAGCTGCTTTCTTGCTTATCTTTTTTAAAAAAATACATCACTAAGATCTGAGATTTTTTTCTACACCTTTGGTGTGTTCCCCTAGTTTAGATACTTCGCAGAGGTCCCTCAGAGCCTTCACTGGTCTTTTTTCTATTATTTAATCTAATTGTGCTGCTTCTTCCTGAGACAGCTAAGTGGGTAAATAGAGTGCTGGACTTGGAGTCAGGAAGACCCGAGTTCAAATCTAGCTTCCAACACTTACTGACTGTCAGTGAGTCACCTAATTTCTGTCTGCCTCAGTTCCCCCATTTGTACCATGGAGATAATAGCGATGGAGTTATGAGGATCAAAGGAGGTGACATCTGTAAACACTGTGCAAATCTTAAACCACTGTGTTCACTCTGCTGTTACCATTTTCCATCCTTGTTCTCTAAATTGGGGGCTGTTTTTTATTCCTTTCTAAGTACCCTCGGGTCTGTGATTTTAGGGGTCCACATGTAAGACAGAATTTGATGGAAAAGTTTTTGCAAATCTTTTCCACTTTCTTCTATGTGGTTTTCTTTCTCTTTTCATGCTTTAATGCCCTTGGGATGACTTTGCCTCATTGGTTATCTTGATAAACTTTCATTGAAACCTGTCACTGCTTCTCTCTGCTTTATGAAATGATGCTGCTTATAATTGTTCATCATCTTTCTTCGTAAGATTTTACAGATGGGCTTATTTTCCAAACTGGTGTTATCTTTGGCAGTCATATCTGTTTGGCAAGTAAGATGAATGTTTGCTAAGGTGCTTTCTGAGTTTCTGTAATAGTTAATTTATGTTGGTTTAACTTCTGGATGAAATTATAGTCAGTGTCACTGTCATTTCTGTTGTCCATTTCCCATTTTAGAAAACTCAATAGCTGATTTAATTCAAGGTTGAATCTTTAAATACCATATCTTTTTCTCATTAGTATTCTTCCTTGTTTATTATAAATTCCAGTTTTAGCTCAGATAGATCAGTGGTCTGACTGGGGACAGAAAACTGAGTTAGGGATAAGAACTTTGATTCACGTTCATAGTAAATTTTTCCCTGTCTGGCAAAAAGTAGACAGTTTCATTCTTTGTAGTGTTATTTTGAAGCCTGCTGTGCCCATCCATTTGTGGTTTTTTTGGTTATGTGTTATAGAGGCCTGAGCTTTCTATATATCCCACAGGGCTTTGACTGCTTTCGTTCTCTCCTGAATCATATTTATTTTCTTTTTATTAGGTTATATTCTTTGAGGGCAAGGTCTGTGTCACACATATCCCTCATCTAGCATGGTGGTGGTGTTCTGCAAGTCCTAGCACCCATGGTAGGAGGGCCTTTTTCAGAGCTGCTCATCCACCTGCCACCCAACTCTCATCTGTGGCTCCAAGAAGCTACAGTAAGGAAATTGATGTAGGTTACATATGTGCAACCATGTAAGACATATTTCCGTATTAGTCATTTTGTGAAAGAAGAAACAATTTGCAAAAGGATAAAACCATGAAAAAAATAAAGTGACGATAGTAGAAGAGTTAGTATTTGAACTCAGGTCTTCTGACTCTATGTCCCAGTCTTACCACTGCACCACACTGCCTTGCAGTGATCTTCTCTGCTTATTATCTTTAACCAGGAATAGCCTCCGTCATCTAGACCTAGATGTTTCTAGTTTCAAAGGGCAGTGGCTCAACATCAGTCACTTACACTTTGATGCTTCAATGGATTTGTAACTTTTTCAGGCAGCATTACCTCCATTGATGAAAATTACGCTCCTTCCATTTCTTCTCATCCTGCCTCATTCTTTCAGTGCTTGTTCATGTTGTCTTCCATGCTGGGCCCAGCATGCTGGAGGTCCTTTCATACTTTGTGGGTGCCAGGGAACTACTTAAGCTGTCTGGTACAGTGGAAAGAATGCAGAATTTGGAGTCCAGTCTGACTTTTGCCCCTACCTGTCTGACTTTGAGCAAGTCACTTAAGGCATCTAGGGACTAATTTTCTCATCTGTTAGATTTCAGAGGTTGGACTAAAGGATCTCTCAAGTTCCTTCCAGCATAGTGACCTGTTATCATTTGTTCTTAATACATAACTTGACCTGCCTCCTTTCTGATCATATATTTCCTGAATGCCGTCTCTTTGACCCACTCATGTGCAAGCGATTAGTGGAACAATGCTTCTGTCTCCTTTCATGTACCATCCCTCTCTCCCTTGACCTGTAGATCACCCATAGACTAGTTTCTTCAGAGGTTAGGGCATTTCAAGATTTATAGCCATGTGGTACTTCCAGATTAGTTGTTTTATTTTTTTTGTTCGTTTTTTTTTGAAAGACTAGGGCCTTTCAAGTCTTGCACAGTTTTCCACACACAGTCCTTCCCACTGTCTTCTACTTTTTCAGTTTTGGAATTTCTCCTACCTGATATGTGGACTCCTACCAAATATGTGGACTGGTGGATTGGTCTTTCCACTATGTGTCTGAATAATAGGCATTTTTCATACCCCTTAGTTAAATCCACTCTAGCCAACACTGCTGGCTGCCCGTGTGTTACCTGTTAGTTCCATTTGGGCCTATGATGATATTCAAAATAGCTTTTTGTTATAGAATCTATTACCTGACCAGAGACTATGCCTGAGAAGAGCCCATAAAAATACTTTTCTTTCATTAATTTCATTCATCAATTATGTTGAAAATAAAATAATTTTGTTTAACAAACATTGTATAAGACATTCTGCTCTGTTAAGGCACTACGACAACATAGCCTCTGCCTTAATGGAATTTATAATCTACTGGAGGGTTATTTCAAGTACCCAGAGGCCTGATATATGGAAGAGTTGACAGGTCAAAGGAAATAATCAGATGAAGTGCCCTAGAAGGCTCTAAAGAAGAAGACACTTTGGGCATTTAGTGTTTGTGGAATTTATTAGATTTGGTAGAAATTCACTGGCACAGGTTAAGGTTAGTGCTATCCAAGCAGCCAATGCATGAAACTTTCCAGTAGTGTGTCTTATAGCTAATTCATCCCAGTTCTCCAGACAATACCGCTCCTTAAAATGAAGGAGAATACTGGGTATCTTGTTTGGACGAACCAGTTGGCTTGTGGTGCCTATTCCCTCCCCCCCCAAAAAAAAATCAGGCTAGTATTTGGGTTTCAGTTGCTTGGTATTAACAAAGGCTGGGCTGCTGGCCAGGGCTGTGGGGTGATGGCTCTGTGTCATGCTTATGTATTAGAATGGTCTGCTAGTGCTGAGATTTAATTTTTTGTAAAATATAGGTATCTGATCTCTCTAGTTAGCCTAGAATTAAGATAGAAGTTTAAAAAATGTAGGGATAGAGATTGGAACTGTGATTTCATTGGTGTGAAACTCCAGATTTCGTTGCCTGGGAACTCCCACATACAGAAACTCCCTCTACCAATGCAGTTCCCAGTCTTTTTAGCAATTGATAGTTTTAGAGCAGGGGTGTGGAACTTTTGGCCTCGAGGCCACATGTGGTTTTCTGGGTTCTCAAGTGCAGCCCTTTGACTGAATTCAAACTTCACAGGACAAATCCCCTTAATAAAAGGATTTGTTCTGTAAAACTTGGACTCAGTCAGAAGGCTGCACCCAAGGACCTTGAAGGCTGCATGTGGCCTCCAGGCCAAAATTGAGAGAGTTGCCTGCCCTCCAGAGCACTGAGAAGTTAAGCTGCCCCAGGCCACACAGCCAGTATATTGAATATGTTTCAAAAAACATGTAATTCATTAGATTGATTTTTTTCAGTTTGTCCATCCTGCTCAGATTTATAAAACACCATTTTACTTCCTCATTTTGTTAGTTGGAAAAATTAATCTGGTAACTTTATAGAAATAGGTTGTGCTTGAGAACTTGACTTAGTTGCTCAGGGTTTTTAAGTGATAAATGAAATGCCTTTTCTTTTTCCAAATACAGAATTAACTTTAAAAAAAATGTAATAAGTATGTTTTATTTTTTGCAGTTAATTATAATTACATTCCTTAGTTTGAAATAAGAAAATACAGAGCATCTGAGAAGTAGCTCTTAGTCATTTTCTAAAGAGAAAGTAACACCACCAACTTTTTGAGGTTTTTGAAAAACCCTCAGAATATGAAGCTGGCTAATAGATTAGGGAAAAAAAAAACTGTTAGGCCAGTCAAAATTTTGCTTTGTGGATTTCTTCTCGTTGCTTTTCATAAGGATAAGGAAGAAGTAGGAAACCTGGCAAGTCAGATGGGAGTGTTTCCCCAATAAATTATAAGCAGAAAGTAGAAGATTGAGTTAAATGGAAGTTTCTAGCCAAAGAAAGGTTAGGATGTTTGGTCATAGTGATCCTGCTTTAGGAGCCTTGCTCACTCTTATAAACTCTACTTAAACCTATGGAAATCTTAGTTAACTTAAATAGTGGAAGATAAAAATTTCCTTTAAAAGACACCCAGTTATATCTAGGCATTAATGTTTCTTTAAAAAGAGACTTAAAATAAAATGACTTAACTAATTGGAAAATCATCCTCTAATTTTTTATTCAACCACACTCAGAGCTGGTGTTCAGTGGAAGTTGGTAACAGAATTACTGCTCTTGACTTGAGATATTGAACCTAAAAATTTCAGTAAAACCTGTACTTATACACGTAGAGTTGAGAAGTTTATATGTGAGAGTGATAGTCTACCTGATTCCCTCTTGAGATTGGTAAACTTATTGAGTGCCAGAATCTTGTCTCTTTTTCACTGTGAAGACCCTTTGAATAGTTGGACAAATGGAATCATGATTCCAGTAAATTACAGTTAAACGTTTCAGTTTGTCACATGTATTCTGCTCCAATAAGTGACATGCTGAGAAAATAATGGATCTTTAATGTACTGAGTAAAATAAAATTGAATTGATGATACAAAACTGCCCCTTTGATTGGTTTGGAGGGTTAATGGAAACTGAATTGCCTCCTTGTTGCTGAAGTGGAAAGGGTCAGTTTCTAAAAGTTGGAGATTTGAAGATCTTTTAAAAAATCCACGTATCAATTTACTTGCTCTATTCTTTAGGAAGGTATCCTGAGAATGTGGAGGAATTTTTCTTGTTACTTTTCTCTTGGGTTAATTCTATGACTTGTTTGCCAATAGTTTATATTTTTCAGAAATTAAATTAATAAATGTTTTGGAGGGAAATTGACCTCTTCAATAAAGAATTAGCTTCTCATGGACAAGGACAACTTTGAAGCTACATTTTCCAATTTATTATTTACTTAAATAGAAAACTACATGATAGAGATCTGCAGTTTTCAATACAATTGTCTTTTCTGTCCTTTGTATGTGGAAATGCCCATTTTATTTGGTGTTCAGTTTCAGAATAAATAAATCTTTAAAAAGAATCATAATCTATAAGATTTTTTAAAAGTATGGATTTCTGGAACTTACTGGGATTATTATTTTAGAAAAAGATATGAGTGGAATATTTACCAGATCATTATTTTGTATTAATGGTTGAATTAGCAATTTTTGCAACAAATGAAAAGAAGGCAAAGTTGTTGCAAACTAATTAGAAAAAGTGAAAGAAAAAAGGAGACTTACCTCCCCTTTTCATAAATGTCTACCTTAATTCTAGGCCTTAAGTCCCTATCCTAATTTTAGGCCATAAACACCTGTCTTGATTCTTACCCATAAGTGTCTGTCTTGGTTTGAGCCCATCCATATCTATCTTGATCTTAGACCATGAATGCCTGTCTTGAGTCTGGGATTGTCTTGATTGTAGGCCCATCTTGATAATTCTGGGCCAAAAGTACCTGTTTTAATGCTAGACCTGCTAGAGTGACCATATCAGTGTTCTTCTCTCTTCTCTCTCCAAAGTTTCTTGCCTCCTATTGAAGCGATGCTTCTGTATCATTTTGGGGGGGCGTTTGTACCCCAGTTTGTAAAAATCTCACTTGTGGTTGGGTAACTATGTATGTCACATCAATTTGTAACAAGCCTGTGCCATTAAGCTGTAAAAGTCACACTTTCCTTCAGCCATAAAGGCATTCACTCCACTTCTCCCCCTGCCCCCAGCCTCAAAGTCTTTTCCCATAGTCTGCTAGATAGTTTCCCATGAATCAATCACTCAAGTATTCTTAGAGAAATACATAACGCCTTTGTTCTTAGCGGCCAGCTGCGCTTTGGAAACCTTGAACAACTTTATCAAGGAGATAACTCCCTCCTGAGACAGTCCCTAATCAAACTTGGCACATCAAACCTATACTCTCAGCAGCTATGTTGGACCTATGTCATTCATCCTTGACCAAAAAGTTACCTAGTGACGTGTCAAGGCAAAAAACACACCTCTCGCTCCCCCTCCCATCAGATTTTTCCCAGTGAATTATGGGCAATACGTCTGCACAGTTGATATTAAAAATGCATGGCCCTTTAAGCACTTAACCACTCCCAGACTCCTCCCTAATCCCACTTTTGGCCACCTAGTTAGTATAATGAGCCTCTGACTGACAGTTTTATGCCTTTAAAACAGCACCTCTATTCCCCAGAACTTTGCAGGTTTTTTCTATCACTACCCCTGCCCGCTGAAGAGCGTCACACTAAACCCTCCCCTTCTGCAGGTCTTCTTTCTATCTTCCCCCTGCTCGCTGAAAAGCATAACTTTATAACTTTGTCTTAAATCCCCGTCAGCTTGCAGCCCCTTGTCTCCGTGAAACAATAAATTTTTATGATTCTGCCAAAGGACAGCTGGGTCCAATAAATTCTTTTTTCAACAATGAACCTAGAAAGGATTTCGTTAGAAATCCCCCACCCCTCCTCCCTCATCACTATCTCAAAATGGACTTGCTAGAATTGAGAGTGTTTTCATTTATTAAATGTTTTCTTGGTAGTTCTTTAAATTTTGACTGGTGACTGTTTTTAAAATTATAGATCATTGGTGATTATCAGTACGTTGGATGGGCGAATCGCTGCATTGGATCCTGATGATCATGGTAGAAAACAGTGGGACTTAGATGTAGGATCTGGCTCCCTGGTGTCATCCAGCCTCAGCAAACCAGAGGTGAGACTTTTGTTTTTCTATTAAATTTTGGTCTAAGTTTTTTTCTTTTTTTGCAGTCTACATGCAGTTTATTAGCATTATCTCAGGGCTTCTCAGAACCACAGCTGTATTAGAACAACAAAACTCTTGAATTTTATTGGTTGGAAATCCACATTTTATAACCCTATTGACAATTTTCAATGTTTTCTCACAGGCCCCTTTTTATTCCCTACCATGTCATTTCAGAAGAATCTCTATGTCTTTCAGAAGAGCAAGTTAAGATTCAGAAGTACTGAGTTTTATCCCCCTCTGACTTCTTCTTGAACAAGTCTCTTAATGTCTCTGGGGCCACTTTTCTTTGCTTAAATCAGGCATTCGCCTGACCCATGTTATTGCACGTACAGAAAGCCCACCCTGAAGTAATGAGTGTAGATAAGCAAGGAGTAGCTCTTGTCCTTATGATTCCTTCTGCTGGCTCTTCTCCCCTGTGTGCCCAAAGAGGGGGCTCCCATTGGTCTTGTAATGATTTGTACCTCCTGAGTTAGGGCTAATTTTAGTTTTCCCATCTGTGATTTTACTCCCAAATTTTCAGAGTTTCTTGGCTGGTAAAAAGTAGAGTGAAGATCGCCTGCAGATATAGAGCTCTGGGAATGTTTGGGAATGACTTGTATACTTGTCATTTGGGGAAGGGGAAAGAGTGGGAGACAAGACTTTGGATGGACCTATGAATCCATCAGTATAGGAAACTCTGTGTGTGTGTGTAAATTTCTTCAGCAATCCAGGTTGGGCACTCATCTGCAATTTATAGGCTTAGAGAAGTGCTGGAGGTGGTGGTGGTGGTGATGGTGATAGTAGTGGTGCTGGTGGTGTGTGTATGTGTGTGTGTATGTGTGCGTGCGTGCGTGTGTATGTGTGTGTATGTGTGTGTGTGTGTGTGTGTGTGTGTGTAACATTGAGAGGTTAAATGATTTGCCCACAGCCACACAGCTAGCATATTTTTCACTCAGGATTTGAACCCATGTTTTCCTGACGCCAGTCCTGGCCAAGGATCATTCCCATTTATTGGAAAGCTGCCATCCTCATACAACTCTATAGAACAGGATGTCGGACATGATTTTGCTTAGTTTCTCCAGGAAGCCCAACCAGATTTTCTGCCCCTGGGGGGATGTTGTACAGAACCTGTTCCCAAATACATTTCTTGCCTATACTCTAACACGCAGCTCTTCTGGGGTGGGGGTGGGGGTAGAGAAGGGAGCTCTGCCAGATTTCTTGGAGACCAGGCTCATGTTGGGTTTACTTTTTCTATGTGAACCTCAAGCTGTCATGCATTTTGATTGTAAAGCACAGTAAGATTTTCAGATGCTATGTGCAAAGTCATTACAACTAAATCTGATTTTATTTGGATTTTCTGGGGTTGTGTTTGGTTTTCCTTTAAGCGAGACTTAAGAGATGATCAGCAAACATAGGACTTTGCCCCTGCTAGAAGACTGTAAGCTGCTGTCCACCTGAGGTAATGTTGTAGAGTGGTACAAAGCATGTTTGTGTTTGCAAACCAAGAATGTGCCTAGAAAAGAAAGCTGTTTGTTTGCATGAACCTAAAGTGAACCCCACATGCCCCTTGTCACCAACATACTCGTGTATGTGTGTATTTAAATAGGAGAAATTGTGCATGTTTAGTGACTCACTTACAAATGCACCTCTCTTAACTATTTTTACTACAATAAAATCACATTTTCCCCATCTTCCTTTGTCTCACCTTCTCTGGTTTATCTAAGCTGTTTTGGATCCACCATTCTGCTCTCTCACATATATAGATTACTTAGAACTTGGGAATTTTATGCAAGGAGGAAAGGTTCCCATATATGGGTTTATGTAGCAAGAGGCTCCCTCACAATAATGGATCACTAGATGGAAAATGGCCCTGAGGTAGTATTTTAAGTAATGCAGATTTTCATGTTCTGTCCTTAAAGAAATAAAAATGAAAAATCTGAAAATAATAGGTTGCCTGTAATAACATGGTAGATTCCCTGCCTTTATTGCCCCCACCCATACCTCAAAGGAATTTGGGTCCCCACCCATGACCTTGAGATGGCTGCCTACCTGTCCTGTTCTTCATAGTCATAGAAGATTGTCAGAAGCAAACTTTGTGCCAGAGGCTTGGGAAAGGAACTCTGATTGGGGAAACTGAGATATATATTGGGAGATAGAAGAGGTTCTTGGCCAGGTACTGGCTGGCCAAAATGGAGGATGTAGGCTCTGTGCTTGTTGGTTTCAGTACAGCTAATGTTAGAGCGATGAGAACTTGTAAGGGTTTAATAATAATGACGAGAGCTAGCATTTACGTTGTACTTTAAGGTTTGTAAAGCACTTTACAGTGAATTTGGAGTCTAGTGCAGGAGTTCTGTTTAGTGAGAGCTCCCTTTCTTTGGAGAGAGATCCAACGACCTGAGTTTACTTTGCTCCTAGCCCATGTCCTTCACCTGTTAGCCAAGAAGTTTTTCTTCTCTTTCAAGTCTCCCTTCATCCCTGGTGTACGAAGGCTTTTCTCTGTGACACCACTGAGCAATCGAAGGTACAGAAGTTTCCTTTTTTGCCCCCATTTGCTCCCCAGAGTGCAGTCTCTGTAGTCTTCCTGGACCAGTACCTCAAAAAAGGGATCTTATTGTCTCATTTTTTCTGAAGCAAATTCTCCTTTTCACTAACTGTGAATATTCCCTTTTAATTTCTGAGATCCCTGGAGACCTCTACCTCATTTTCCAGCTGGAGGGGTCACAGAGAAAAGCAGCTTTTACTTATTCATTACCACTTAACTCTTGACATTTAATACTTTTAATTAACATCTATAAAGATCAGCATGATCATGAATATATTCTTTGAATATATAGAAGGGAGTTGTGTGGAGAGGGTAGCTTTTCAACATTTTTCCTTATTTACTTTGCTTGAATGATAAGACTGGTCTGGCCAGCTAGAACTTTGAAAGTTCAGAATGAATTTTGCCTTCCTTCGTTGGATTGCAAGGAGTCACCTCCCAGTTCAGTGCATCAACCTCAGTGAACTCATCATTGAATATTAGGCAGTGTGAAATAACACTGGACGTGGAATCAGGAGAACCTGAGTTTCGGTCTTGTCTTGCAGTATTACCAGACTTAGGACAATGGGCTGGTCACTTAGTCTCTCTAAGATTAATCGTCTTTAAGTGATGGTAGTGACAATTACACGACCAATTTCAGGGGCTTGTTGTGAGGAAAGCATTTTGTAAAACCTTAACATCTCTTTAAATCTGAGTCATGAGTCCTGCCAATCCATTGCTATTCCCACTGATTTCTAGGATTTATGGACTTCTTAGTGGCAGGCAGTCGTTTGTGGCATATTGAGGCCATCTCCCAATTATTCCAGCATCCAAGGACCTCCCTGGATTTCCAACCTTGTTGCCTAATAATCCCCCTCCATGTGCACTTTTGCTTCAGCCAAACTCAACTTCTTGTCCCTTATGTTTGTCCATTGCTTTCCATTGTTTTGATTAGGAAACTGTTTTTTTTTGACAGTAGGTCGATCAAACACCTGAACAAATTACGTTGAGAGGTGCCATCTTTCTATCCTGGTGCAGAAGTGTTCTAGACAAAGTGGTGTGTATACCCTGGTGTAGTCATTTCCAGCTGACCCAGGCTGATGGTGAACTTTTCAGCTCCTAAAGATTACTGCAGCCACAAAGTGGAGAGAAAAAAAAAGTGTGCTGATTAGTTTGCTGGAAACAGTGTTAATGAAAAGAAATATTTTTCTCTGAGAATAAGAGATGGACAGTTCTATTATACATATAGAATGTACTACTATTGAATATATATTCTATTATATATATAGAATATTCTGTTGCAACATATGTTATGTTCTATTGCATAATGTTTGGAGTTGAATTGTATGCCATAGGAAGATAATATTTTTTGGGAAAACAGTTTTGATTTTCCTAACTTTTCTTCCTGCCCCAAATATATTTATCATTATTTAGTTGTTTCGTTTATGTCCAACACCTTTGTGATCTCATTTGGGCTTTTCTTGGCAAAGATGCTGGAGTGGTTTTCCATTTCCTTCTCCAGCTCCAGGAAACTGAGGCAGACAAAGTTAAGTGACTTGCCCAGTGTCCAAGGCTAGATTTGAACTCAGGAAGATGAGTCTTCCTGACTTCAGGCCCTGCACTCTCTCCACTGTGCCACCTAGCCACACAAAGGCAGTTTAATTCATATGAAATATAATGTAGATGATCTAACCTACTTTTTTCTATGGTAGTAATTTTGGTGACTGATGTTTATGTAGCATTTAAGCTTTGCTGAATGTTTTGCATATATTATTTAATTTGATATGCACATCAATCCTGTGAAGTAGTTGCTGTTCTCATTTTACAGATTAGGAAACTGAGGCTCAGAGAGGGTAAGGGACTTTCCAAGAATCATAACACTTGTGATGCCAGAGGTGAGATTCAAACCTCATGTCCTTGTGACTCTAAGCCAATGCCATGATCCTTTCTAGTAGGCTGTATTGCCTCTTGGTGGAGAAACTGACTGGTCTTGCATGGTGTGGTTCCAGAGGTGGTGGGTTATATCAGGAATTTACTATGGGGTAAAAAAGAAAGACATCAATAAAGCTTTTTAAAAGGAGTAAGTATAGTGAAATAGATACCTGTGCCATGTATATCTGCTGAGGTGGTAAAACTAATATTTATAAACATTTTAAAAATTCCGGAAAAAAAAGACCACCTGATGTGTAATTTCATTTTCTCTCTTGTACTAATTAATATGCAGTTTCAACCTTGACAAAGTCTTCATAGACCGTCCTAAAAATTCATCATATAAAATATTCTTGTTTTGACCTCCCCCATACAATGTTTGTTATCCCATTGTTCCAAAACAAAGGGAATATAACATATATAGTTTCTTAAATTGTACAAGCATTAAAATAATATCATAAATCCCAGTAGTGGTCAAAGAAAATGTACAAACAGTTCTCCAAAGAGGAATTGCAAAGTTTTCACAACCACATGAAACAGTGCTCCAAATCCCTAAGAGTAAGAGAAATTAAATCAAAACAACTCTGAGGTTTCACCTTATATCCTACAAATTGTCAAAGATGACAGAATGGCATTAATTAATGTTAGAGGGTTTGTAGAATGACAGGCACACTAATTCATTGTTGCTGGAGCTGTGAAATGGCACAACCATTTTGGAAAACAATTTGGAATTATGTGGGCAAAGTAACTAAACTGTCCATACTCTTTGAACCAGAGACTTCATTACTGGGCTTATCGATAAGATAATTCTCAAAGATGCCAAGATATTTGTGGCAGTCCTTTTTGTGATTGGAAAGGAAATGCCCATCAGGGGAATGGCTAAACAAATTGTGGTTGGTGAAGGTAATGGAATATCATTGTGCTGTCAGAAATGATGGGTGTCATGAATCCAGAGAAGCATAAAAAGATCCTCTATGAACTGGTGCCGGTGAAATCAGCAGAGCCAAGAAAACAATAAACACAGTGACTGGAACAATGTAATGGAAGGAACAACCACACACAGATTCAGAAGTGAAGGTAGCAGAATGACGGAGCAGATCAAACATGACTCAATGAAGAGATGTGAGAGAACTCCCCCAGCCCACCCCTCCACAGATGTCATGAGTGACACAGGTCCTCAAACTTTTTTAGTGTATCAATCAGTCGTGATTTTTTTTCTTTGAAAAATATTCTTTGTTATATGGGATGGCTGGTGGGAAGGGGTGTGTGTGGAGGGGAGAAAGGGAGGAATGGATGCCGGAGATAGCTATGCTGTTATTAAGAAGAAGACATCAAGAAAAAGTTCTTATAAAAGAGAAATCACAAGTACAAAAACCCCATCTGTTCCACTTCAGCACACTTGTTGAAGTAGGGCCTCATCAGTCGTCCCCTGACCGAAAACTTGTCATATAGTTGTCCTTGTGTTAAAATGCAGAGATTTTTTTTTTTCTAATTTGTCTATTTTTTCTAATTGTCTGTTTACAAAAGAAGCAGCCCCACCGCCTTGGATTGTGATTCCTTGGGTAGTGTTTGGGGGTTTTGATTTAATTCGGCAGTGTTTAAACCCAATGAGGCATGAGTTTGTTTCTGCCTGGTGAAGGCAGAAACAATGCGATTCTGGTGCTCTTCCTTCCCCTGTTGGCTTTCAGAGAGCCTTTTCAAAGACTTTCCTTACATGTTTAGCAGTTATTAATTGAGGAATTAATTCATATTGATCTACCTGTGAGTTCATCTATGTAGGGAGCTCCCAGGGAGGCCCTTCCTCTGCTAATGCAGATTAGAGCCTTTTCTGTATCTTTGAGTCTGAGAGTTTCCTGGGATGCTAAGAGGGGGAGATAACCTGCACGGGGTCACATGGCTAAGTCTGAGTCAGAGATGGGATATTAACTCAGGCCCTTCTGACCTGGAGGCCAACTCTCTAGCCACAAGGCCAAGCTGCCCAGCTAATGATAACGTACTTAAATTGTCAGAGCTCATGAATACTCTAGAAAGGATTTAATATTATATGCCTGCATTTTCTTTCCATAAACCATGGGTTTTTAGGAAATTTTGAAAGTTATTTTGACTCCTGCCTTAAACACTTCATAACTAAATTTATTTTTCCCCTGTAGAGATTAATAATTTATAAATCAATAGCTCTTATGTTAGTAAAATTGACTCAGTTATTTGCTGATGCTTCAGAAATGATCATGCTTTCTTTTCAAACAGTAAATTATTTGTTAAAACCTTGGGAAAATGTGTGATCCAGTGGTAAAAAGCACTGGCTCTGGAGTCAGAGGAACTGAGTTGAAATCTTTCCTCTCATGCTACTGCCTGGCTGTCAGGGTGGACAAGTTTCTTAGCCTTCCTCACACTCATTTGTATAACATGAGGTTGGATTGGATAGCTTCTGAAGTCTCTTTTGGCTTTAGGTCTGTGGTCCTATGAAGTGATAGATTATGCCCAGGATGAAAACACTTTAGACTCAAGAGTTTGCAAATTGGGCAATATTGAAGTAGCTGGTGGCACAGAGGGTCTACAGAGCGCTAGACCTGGAGTCAGGAAGACCTGAGCTCAGATCTAGCCCCAGACACTTCACGCTTCTGTGTGACCCTGGCCAAGTCACTTCAGCTCTGGCTGCCTCAGTTTCCTCAGCCATAAAATGGGCATAATTATAGCATCTACCTCTGAGGATTGTCATGAGGACCAAATGAGATAATATTTGTAAAGTGCTCAGCACAGTGCCTGGCTCATAGGAGGAGCTGTGTAAATGTTAGCCATTAGCTATTAGATTTAAGTTCCAAAATTTTTTGTGACATTCTACAAATACAGACTATTTTTTATTGCTCTATTAGTTTGCTAACTTAAATAGTTGACTTTAAAAATTAAACTGAATTCTATTTGGTTGTGTGTTTGTCTGAATCAGAAGAAATTAAGTTTCCCAGTCTGTGCTTGGCTGTCACCGTTAAAATTGTGATTTCTCTGGCTTGAAAAATGACTGTCAGTCATACAGCAGGGCCACCTTTGGTAATTATGTCAGTAATTGCCTTTTACTAATCAGTGAAATGAAACATTGCTTTGATTTAATTTTGTTTTTATTAGCCTCTGGAAAATGTTTTGGCTTATAGCTGGATAGGATGCTGAGAACTGAACTAATTCATTTCCAGTGCATACACTGCTAGATGAGAAATGGGTTTGCCTGGCCTTCAAGGAAAGGACTTGGATGCACAGCTTGTTAGTCACTGAATCTGCAGCTAATAAGCCTCAGGGAAGGTGGAGATAATTGTTTAAAATGAATAATGTTCACATCCAGGAAGATGCAGGCTTATGGGCTAATTAATGAGTCACTCTTGCTCCTGGTCTTTTAATAGAGAAAATTTTCTGGTCTGGGAGTTGAGCATAGAACAGAGGAGTATTGTGTCTGAGTCTGTCTCCACCACTTGTCTGCCTGGGACAGTGATTGCTGATTTCTTTGGAGTTAGGACCTTACAGGGAGGAAGGGTGATTTTTTTTTTTTAATGACTTATACCCTTTCTGAGAAACCGCTGACTATAGAACAGCGGTTTCTGGCCTATGTGAGAGGCAGTGTGGCCTACTGGCAAGAGCCAGTCTCAAAATTAGGAAGAACAAGGCTCATAATCAGCCCCTAGAGACACTGGCACTGGAGCCCTGAGTGAGTGAGTGATCTCTTGGCTCTCTGGGCACCTAGAAGACTTGTAGTTTACAGAACAGTTACCAGTTAACCTAGATAGAGGAAGTTTTCTTATTGGGAGATCCCTGTACCAAAGCAATCATACAAGGGCCATAAAAAAAGGATTAGGAGTAACCACCTACATCATTTCTCTGACTTGGCCCCTCTGACTGCTTGGCCAAGTTTTCTGATCAAAGAACATCTCCAGGGTCTTGTGCTCTACTTCATAAGAACTTTCCTGGCAGCACCATCTCTGTGAGGCTGTGTAGGTCAGGTCTTCATTTTTACTGATGATACATCTGAAGCCCTGGGAAGTAAAGTGACTTGCCCAAGTCATACAGGTGGTAAAAGACAAATCTGTGATTTGAACCCAGGGCCTCTGACTTCAAATCCTGACCTCTTTCAACCGTACCAGGGATTCTTAATTTTCATGGATGGAATTCATAGCATCTCTTTACTTGGATTGAAAAAAAAATTACATTCCTTTTTTTCAATGATTCCTAAATGATGTTTAGCCTCTTTCTGTTCTGAATGTTTCCCTCAAATCTGACTCTGAGAAGGGGTTCAGAGGCTTCACCAGACTGCAAAAGGGGGTCCTTGACACACAAAAGGTGAAGAAGCCCTACCCAACACCATCTGCTCTTGTCCTCCTGCTCTCATACGACTCCATATATTGGGTAATATCTGGGGGCTCCCTCCCACAGAGGCTGGTGGGAAGTGGTCCTTCTGAGGCATGAGCAGGTGAGCTGAAGAGCCAATGGGAGGGTGGTCTTGCAGTTTTGTCTCCCCTTGGTCCTTTTTACCTTCAGTAAATAGAAATTGCCTGTGAAAGTTGTCATTGGAGATTTAGACAGAAACCACTGTGTCTGACAGTATTTTTGAGGTTCTTTTTGGTTATTTTAAAAATGATTGCCTATTAAAAGAGTTTTTTCCCTCCAAGGGTTATTTGTTTTTTTAATTCTAGATGAATCAACAAGCATTTGTTAAGCACCTACTGTGTGTAGCACTTTGCCAGGTTCTGGGGGTATCATTGCATGTAGGGAAGAAAGACAGTTATCTAGAATTTAGGAGGTAGAAAGGGGCAGGATAGATTTGAGAATCAATAGCACAGATAAGAGAGTCAGAGGAAGAGAGAGGAGGTACCCACTGTAGGTACCTTATGGGGGAGGTAGCTACAAAGGGCAGAAGGGACATGGGTAGCAGGGTTGGAAGGACCAAGTGAGGGATGTTTTAGGATAGGGAAGACATGGGCATGTTTGTAGGCAGTAGGAAATGAATCAGTAGACCAAGAGAATTGGAAGACAGGAGATAGAGTGGGGATGACAGAGGGGACAGTCTGTTGGAGGAGATGCCATGGAACAGGATCACTTAAACAGGTAGTAGGTTTAGCCTTGGTAGGGAGTAAGGCTACTTCATCATGTGACAGGGCGTGAAGGAGGAGGATGTGGCTGAAGGTACCTTAGTGGTAAGAGATGAGAAAGAGGAGAGAAGAGAGATAGGGGTCTCATTTCTTTCTATAAAATATGAGGCAAGGTTCTCAGCTGACTGAGTGGACTGGGTGGAGGGGAGCCATGGGAGGTTTAAGAGGGATGAGGTTTGGAAGAGCTGCTATAGAGTGGGAGAGTGAGTTGATTAGGAAGTATATAGTAGGATTGCCCACCAGCAGTGAGGGCCCAGTTGAGGTTGGATTCCATAACTTTGTAATGGACTCAGAACAGGTGAGTGATTTTTTTCCCCCACCTTTCTTCAGTAGCTTGTATGTAGGAGTGATCCAAGTCTGATTGGATGTTACTGATGATATAATAAGGGGGGTAGGGATTCAAGAGAGGACAGTGTAGAGTCAAACTGGTTCACCAAGGGGTCAAGATGGGGAGAAGAGAGAGGAGCCAGTGCAGGGGACATGGCCTGGGAGAGAACTGAGTGGGCACAAAGGACTGGAGGTCACTATGTGGATGAAAGAAGGCAGAGGGAGAAGTAGAAAGGCAATATTATGATCAGATAAGGGGATTTCAGAATTCTTGAACATTAAGGTGGGTTGTTTGTGGGTAATACAAGATCAAGGCTGTGACAATCTTCCTGTGTGACAGAATTAGGATAGAGGAGTAGGTTGGGGAACTGAGTGGTTAGGCAATTTGTAGGAGAGTCACTGTGTATGTTGAAGTCCCCTACTATAAAGTCAGGCATTGGGGAGGAGAGAAAAATTGTGAGCCAGGTACCGAACTCATTAAGGAAGGAAGGAGTTCTGTAGACAACAGCTACCAGGGCTTTGATTGGGTGGTGGATATGAATTACATGAACCCCAAAGAAGAAGAGGTTCCCGGGTGAGGAAGGTAGGGGGAGAACCTGGAAATGGCAGTGGGGAACAAGAGCCTTCCGACTCTCCCGCCTTAACCAGTGAGTCAAGGGGAATGAGAGAAGATGCAGCCAGCCCCAGAAAGTACTGGAAGCCAAATAATCCTGTTATATCTTTGCATTTTATTTCCATGCCAGGTAAACCTGCAGTTACTTTGGCGTTGAAGACTCTTTGGGACAATTAAACACGCTATGTGTCTGAGCACTGGGTTTGTAGATTGTTGCTGGTAGGGTTCTTGTCAGAGCCAAAAGGCAGGTGGTGGTATTTGAAAATGCACATTTTCATACTGAACGCAAAGCAAGTGGGGGGGAGGGGAATCCATGTTTTCATTCAGGTAAAGTAAGTTTGTGTTTATATTTAATAGTGTTCCTCTGTCTTCTGATACAGTGACTGGTACCTACTCTTTTTCTGTCTTCCCTTGCTATCCCTTGCTCCATCTGCATGTTGTTTTGGAACACTGACTCTAGCGCTAGTTCCCTTTTGCTGAAGCCAGAATGAAGATGGTGAATTTCCCTAGTAACATATTCTATTTATCTTCATTATGCCTTTTGATTTGCTCAGAAATAGAGGATGAAATACTTCCCTTAGTTACTTGGTGACTCTACAGATAGAGATTTTTCTGATTGGATGTTTGCATCTGTGTTTCTGACCAATGTGGCAAATTTTAATTTTTATAAAAAAAGAAAAAAAAAGGAGTGAAAATGCATTCTTCTTTTTTTGGACAAAAACCCCGCAGACATTAACATTTTAAAATATGGCTAATGGGAAGAGCAAATCACTCAACGATTAGGGGATGTATTGCTGAGCAGTGAATTGGAACAAACAGCCACTTACCATCGGGCAGATCAGTGGAATGTATAAAATGCGTCTCTGTAACCTACATTTTCTCTACCAAGAGACTTCAGCTGCCTCTCTGGGTGACTCATTCCTTGGCTTAGGAGGTGAGGTAATGCTTTTGTGAGGGCTGATGTCATCTTCCTACCTGAAGTGCATACTGATGCTGCTTCCTGTAGCTTTCCAGGAAAAGCACCATCTGGGTTCACAGCTGGAGTTGGAAAGAAAACTCATTCTTTACATTATATAAGTGGTGGCAAATGTTAGCAGACATGTGTCTGCCTAATCACAAGCACCTAATAAAAGAATAACAGGTCAAAAGAGGGACTTTGAAATCCAGAAGTAAATAATTGTATAACCTTATACAGGATGAATCAGAAATGCATTCTCTTTCTTTGGGCATATTCTGGGTTTTCTGTACTGATAAATAGCTGTCATTTCTCTAAAAGGACAATTTTGAGGAAGTCTTAGTTTTCATTTATCAGTGTGATCAATATTTTCAGAACCTTTTGTATTGTATTGTATTTCTCTTTGGCTTGAATCTGTTTAGGTCTGTTCCTGACAGCCCTGTAGAATACAGGATAAGTGGAACTTCTCTTTAATTTTCAGAGACCGTGCTCAGATCAAAGGAAAACTTAGCATCGTGGCTTGACTGAGGGAGTTGTTACTCTGACCTTGTCTTTCTACCTGGTCGTCATTTCACTGAGTCAATTCCCGTTGAGCATGGTCTTACTCAGGAACCAAAGTCGTCTGTAAATATATTCTGCTTATTTAGGGGAAGAACTTGGAAGTTTTAGGAGAACTGAGCAAAAATGGATTTTTTCCCCCAGCTTCTCTAGCCTTTATCCCTTCTGTTCTTATTTGATAATACTCATTGTTCTTCTTTCATGTTGAAGAGTTAGATACAAGACTCTGAGGGTAATTTAAATACCTATTATTAAATTCTGGTGACAAATGATATTCAATATTTTAATGTTAAAAATATAGAGACATAGATATAAAAATAAGAGATTACATATAAGTTAGGGGACATTAAAGTATTTGCTTTGTGAGTTTGGGCAAGCCATGTTATCCCTTTCAGTCTTTCTTAGCTGTAAAAATAGGGATGATAATTCCTTCCCTTTCTACCTTACTTATAGGGCTTTTGGGAAGACCAGTGAAATAATGGATGGAAAAATTCTTTATAAACTATAAAGCACTATCTATAAACATGTAAATTATTGTTTGATGACTGTATATGTATTGTAACATGAGAGCAATATAGGAAATTCTAGTTGATAAAAATCACACATTACAGTAGGTTGTGGGTTGTGGGCTGATCTCATTAAGTGTCCAAACATGAAGCTGGACACTCTCCAAAAGATCTCTAGGAGAGGAAATATGTCAAAACTTTTCATACATTTTACCTGTGGTCTTTAAGAAGAAAATGGACATAAAAGAATGAAGAGTAAAGCAGTGACACCAGCTTTAGAGGAGGGGAGTGGCTTTTGAATGTTACTAAAAAGCAAAGGGTTGAAAATCTTAAAGTCATCAGAACAGATAGAGGTACTGTACTTCGTGGTGTGGATCCAGCTGCTTGTAACCGTATGTGTGTGTGTGTGTGTGTGTGTGTGTGTGTGTGTGTATGTGTAGATGAGTACCCAAATAATAATAACAACAACAAAACAGCATTGAGAACCAGCATTGATGGAGCACTTGGAGGTCTGCAAAGCTCTTCACAACAGCCCTAGGAGACAGGTGACTTGCCCAGGTCACACAGCTAAAGTGTCTCAGGCAAGATTCCAATTCAGGGCTGGCTGTCTATGTACTACTCCACCTGTTCATACTTAGAGGCTGACTTGTAGTGTTAAGTGAGTTATATTGACTGTAAGGACTACAGAGCAGGGAGAGATTGCTTTAGGAAAGGTTTTCGTGGAAAAACTGGCATTTGAGTTAAGCTTTAAGGGGTGAGTAGGATTTTGACAGGGTAATGGAGGGTGAGAGGGAGATATTCTAGGTAGAGAGTATGGTCTGAGGAAAGGTTTGAAAGTATAAGATATGTTTAGGAAATTAAGAAGAGTCTAGTTTGGTTGGAATATAGGGTGAATGTAAGGGAAAAGTGGGAGGTAAACCACAAGGTTCACTTGGGGGCTTCTAGTGGCAGGCCTTGAATGCAAGGCCAAGGAGTTTGAATTTGTTGGGCTAGGTGTTGGGCAGCTGCAGAAGGGTTAATGGCTTAGGAGCAGCTAGGTGGCACTGGAGTCAGGAGGACCTGAGTTCAAATGTGGCCTCAGACACTTAACACTTACTACCTGTGTGACCTTGGGCAAGTCATTTAACCCCAACTGCCTTGCCTTCCCCCCTTCAAAAAAAAAAGAAAAAGAAGAGTTAATGGCTGAGGCTGTTGGTATTGTATAGAATGGGCTGAGAAGGGGAGAGATTTGCAGCTGAGAGACCATTTAGGAAGCCTTGACTATATCCATGGTGAGATTTCATCAGCTAGGTGTTCCTGTAGCCTATTTAGGCCCCTCTTTTCTGATCACAAAGAGGATGTTGGGCTCTTTGAGCCCTAACATCCAGTGCTCCTCTGGTATCAGGCAATGAAGGCTGAGCTATTCTGATGCCTGGGAATAGACAGGGGCAGGGAATAAATGTGAGAGACGTATAGGAAAAATTAATTTGGTAAAATGGCCAGTCTGTGCAGAGCACTATGCTGGAAGCTTTGGAGGTACAAAGATGAATGGGAATATTCCTGTCCTTAAGGAGATCAAAGGTAACACCAAGGTTTGGCCATGGATTAATTAGGAACACGTTAGTGTCCTTAACAGACCATTGAAGTACACAAAGAAGCCCTCAGCACAGTCCAAACAGTCATAATAAAGCTCACACACCTTATTCCTAGGACAGGCCTTCATTCAGAGTTTATTTCCTTGATCCAGTGAGTTACAGCAGGCAGGGCACCTGCTATCAAAGGGAGCACCATCCTTCCAGGCACCCAGGTTTACAACGTAGGGGTCATCCTGGATTCTTCCTCTCCCTTTAGATTTGGGCAGTTGTCAGTCAGTAAACATTTATTAAGGACCTACTGTGAGTCAGGTGCTGTGCTAAGCATCGAAGTAGTGGTTGCCATATTCCACCTCCTCCACATCTCTTGTGTCTGGCCCCTGCTCTCCACTCTTACCACGGGGCCACCTTACTCCAGGCCCTCCTGACCTCTCATCTAGACTGTTGCAATAGCTTCCTAAGGGTCTCCTTCCATATCACTGCCAAATCTGTTGTCCTGAAAGGCAGCCATGGCCATGTCCCTTCCTGCTTGAGGAGTTTTAGTGGCTTCTGAGAGAAGATAAACATACTCCTGGAATGTAAAGTCCTTCATAATCTGCTTGCGGCCTTTCTTTCCTGTCTCACTGCACATCACTCATCTTTATGCCCTCTGTGCTCTGGCCAGCTGTCCTATGTGCTAATCACCATTTGCAACATTACATGTCCCACCCCCCAATTTGGAATGCGCCCTCTCACCTCTAACTTGTGAAGCCCCTGCCTTCTCCAGTCAAGGTGCAGCACCTTTCCTGATGACCACAGCTCTTAGCTCCCCGTCCCTAAACCTCCTTCTACCTGTTTTGTGTGTATTATTTTGTATTTACTTCTCTACGAACTTGTTAATTCCTCTCTTTAGGAGGTAAGCCCCTTGAGGGCAAGGACTGTCTCCCTTTTATGTTTGTGCTGTGGAGCCTAGCATGGGGGAAGAGGGGAGGCACACAGGCTCCCTCCCTGCTCCCTCCCAAAGAGCCTCCCCATGTGATAAATAAAATTTTTTAGAGAGGAAAAAAAAGTCAGCACATCTAATTGACGTCATGTGCCACATGTCACACCTGTGGACCTCCGTCCTCCATCCTCCAGGAAGCAAGGATGGGCGTGTCCCCTCATCTCTCTTCATCTGAGTGCTGCTTGATCTTGATATTTTTGTTACTTTGTCCTTTCCATTTACATTGCTGTAGTCACTATGTATCTGGTGTTCTTGGCTCTGCTGACTTCACTCTGCATCGGTTCACGCAGATCTCTTTCCATGCTTCTCTGGGTTCATCACACCCATCATTTGAGATAACACAGTGATATTCCAGTACATTCATGGACCATGGCACACAGACTCTTAATAAATGACTGTTGATGGATTGATCCTACAGTGAATTAGGGAGGGTTTTGTTAGAGGCAGTGGCAGTAAGAGATGGCAGCTGGTAGTCTAATAGGGAGGGAAGAAGTGAGAAACTATAGAAGACAGAAGCAAGAACTTGAAAAGCATAAGTGGCCCATTATTTCTTGTGACAGTGATAGTGGCAAAGCAGAGCATAACTAATTGATGTGGTACTGTTGAAAGAGCGCTAACTTCGGAGTCTGGGCACCTGGGTTCAAATCCTGCCTCTGACGCTACCTGGGCGGCCTCAGGCCTGTTTCCTCATTTCTAAAATAATGGAGTTGGACTAGATGGTGTCTGGGTCCTTCTAGCTCAAGTTCTAGAATTCTTTGTTTTTAATGATGACTCAAAGTTATGAAGAAAAGGTGTGATCCACTTTAGAGAGATTTTCACTGGAGAAAGCAAAAACAATCTTAAAGGGAAGGGGAATGAAAACTTTGTACTGTAATAACTGATACTCAGGAGCACTTTACGGTTTCAGAGTGAGGCACGGTAGTAGAGATGCTGGGCTTGGAGTCAGGAGCCTTGGATTTGACTTCTGGCTTACACCACCCACCTGCCCACGAGCCAGCAAACCTAGAGAATGAACATCCTAATATTTGCTCCACCTGCCTCAGTGTTACTGTGAGGGGAGTCCCTTTTAACCTTGAAAGTAATACATGAAGTGAGTTGTTGGAATGCACACGATTGAGATTAACTCACACCAGTCCTGTGAGGCGGGGGAATGTGTCATTCCTGTTTTATAGAGGAGCAAACTGAAGCTTGGGTTGGCATTTAACTAGACTCGTGTAGCTCATAAATGGCTGAATCAGGAGCCAACCTCAGGGCTAATTACTAAAAATCATTTCATTACACCATGAGGATCTTAGATGAGAAGGTCCAGTTATGTAGGTAGCTCAGTGGTGTTACAGTACTCAAGATGGACTTTTCCTTCTTAATCCAAGGGAAGTGTGATAAGTCTGCGCACCAGAGCTTTGCAGCAAAGCCAGGCAGGTGCCTTGACCCTGCTTCCTTTTCCACTTGACCCGAATCTTCCCCTGTGTTGCCAAGCTTCTGGGAAGGCCCTGTGGTTTCATGGAGCAAATGTTGGTCTTGGAGTTGGCAAAGATCTGACTTCTGCTCCTGAATCTGCTGCTTACTATGAGACCCTGAGCCAGTCTTTTCATCTCTGAGCAGCTTTGGTTCTTCATCTGTGGTGTGGGAATAATCACGCTCACAGCACCCGCCTCACAAGATGTGGCTTCGGAGACTTTCTTCTTCCTCTTCCCTCCCCCTCCTTTCTCTTCTTCCTCCTCTTCCCTCTCTCAACCTCTGGAAATCTGCTTAACCACTTTGTCATTTCGAAGGTTCCTAGTTACCTTATCACCAAATCCTGCCTCTCCCCTTTTTCCTTTCCTGCTTTCTTCACTGACTTCTCTCCCTCCTCCTGCCCCATCAGTGTGGCAGTGTTTTTGCCCTTGACCCTCTCTTCTTCTCTCTACACGTTTCTTTTCCCTAGTTGCCTTATCTACTTTCATGGCACCAATGATCACCTTCCTGTAAGATAAATCCAAAATATGTATGTCTAGCTTGGTTAGTCTAGGCTCCCTGTGTTCAGATACATGTCAGTGTTCAAAAGAGAACACAGCTGTCTCCTAAGCTTGTTTTCATTCTACACTCACTACTTGGTTACGTGTCCCTGGCTGGGTGTCTTGTCACCTCAAACTCACTGAATCCCAAATTGAAACCACAGAATCTCAGAGGCCCTCGGGCCCAATCTGCACCTGAACAGAAATTCCCCTCCACAGCATGATCACAGTGGTCATCCAGCCTTCATCTGAAGGCTTCTCGTGCAGGGGAGCCTCCCCTTGCAGGGGCAGGGCTTCTTACTCATGAGTAAATGGAATTGTTAAGAAATTCTGAGTGGCATCAGACCTCTGCTTCTCTGTCTCTTTCACCCATTCTTCCTGGATCTCCCTTCTAGGGCCAAACAGAACAAGCCATGTCCTTCTCCCACATGAGCCCTTCAAATATCTGATGACAGCTGTGACACCATCGCTAAACTCTTCTCCATGTTACACTGTCCCAGTACACAGAACTGATCTTTCTGCGGCAAGGTCGCAAGATCCCTCATCGGTCACTTAGTCATGCAGCCTTCCTCTGGCCACTGTCCAGCTTGTCATTGGGCTTTCTCTGATTTATTCCTTGAAATTGAGCATAATTATTATAATAATTTATTGTTGTTCAGTTGTTTCAGTCATGTCTGACTCTTCATGACCCCATTTGGATTTTTTTTTTTTTGGCAAAGACACTGGAGTGATTTGCCATATCCTTCTTCAGCTCATTTTACAGATGAGGAAACTGAGCAAAGAAGGTTAAGTAACTTGAATAGGGTCACACAGCTGGAAGGTAGATGACACTGGCTTCCTGACTCCAGACCATTCTGGCCACTGGGCCCCTTAGCTAGCAATAATAATGATAACTCACATTTATATAGATAGTGCCTACTGTGACAGGCACCATGTGCTAAGCTCTTTACAAATATTATCTCTTTTGATCCTCAAAACAATCTTGAGAGGTAGGTGCTATTATCTTCATTTTACAGTTGAGGAAACTGAGGCAGACAGCTTATGTGACTTGCCCAGTATCACCCCATAAGCAAGTGGCTTAGAGGGGATTTTTACCTTCTACTCCCACTGCCCTGGGCCCTCTCTGGAAGAGTCACAAAAGACAACTTTGAAAGAACACGTGAGGCCACAGTGACTAACTTTAAAGATGGGACAACTTGGAGACAAATTAAGCACCAGAGTTTTTCCCCCAAAAAAGTATGGTAAATAAACATGATAAAAATAAAGTGATAAATCATTTTTAAAAAACCCTAAAAGATGATTAAAAAAACCACGAACACCACCCTGCAAGGAACATCCCAATGAAATGTTGACCTCTTGTGTGCTGTACACTAGACATCTCTTAATGTGGCCTAAGATTGCATTAGATTTCTATTGACTGTTCCCCAAAAATGCACCTTGGGAGGCTTCCTCTTCTCGGATGTGCATGGCCGCTTGTCCAGCCCGTCATAGTAGGAATCCCTTTGCTGTATGAGTCAGATTAGGTCCCTGCCAAGGTCTCCTAACTATCAGCTTCTCCAATTCCGTGACTCATCAGCCTGCTGACTTCTCTTGAGCTGATGGCCCACTAAGAAGCCATGATCTTTTCCAGGCAAACAGTTGTCTGGACTTGCCACTCTCCTCTTATACTGGTGAAGTTGGTTTTCTTTAACTTTATGCTTATCTCCATTTCATTTCATCTTCGTAGATTTGGTCAGCTTCTTCTAATCTGTCTGTCAAGGTCTTTTTGGATCCTGACTTTGTCATCTAACATGCTGGTCACCCTCTTTGTAACTTAAGAGTCTTTGAATCACTTGAGGCCTCAGGGGGAAGCTGGTGAGTGTCCAGGCTGGACCATGACCCCAGGCCTTCTGAACTTCAGGATCAGCTCTCCATCCACTCTGCCTCGCTGCCTTTCAAGAAGCACTTAAATGCTTGTTGAATCTTGTCTGCCTGTCCTAGCAGTTGGTCAGGAGTCTGGCAAATGTCCGTCTTCTCTTCTCTCATGTGCCCTCCCCCTCTCCCAACCAATGCACCTGGGTGAGATTGTTAAGGTGACATGATGTCACCTCATGATGAAAGGAGTATAGGATTCGCTCTCAGCCCCCATCTCCGTGCTGACATCTATCAGTGTAGCATAATTATGGACACTTATATGGTACTTAAGGGTTACAAAGACCTTTCCCACAGTTACCACATTTGATCCTTATAGTAATGCCTGGAGGGAGATGAAGTTATCACTCTTATATTGAGTAGGAAATTGAGGCCCCCCCCAGAGGTTTTGTGACTTGCCCAAGTTATCACAGCTCATAAATGCAGAGGGGAAACCCCGGCGTTGGAGCTGCAAGTCCAGTGCCTGGGCCTTTGAACCAAGCTGCCTCTGCTTCTGAATAAGACAACTGCCAGTTGTCTGGCCTTGCTGCTGACTGACAGAAGCTGCTTCAGAAACCATCCTGTTTCCTACAGAAGGTTCCCTTTTGATCATGTGAAACCTGATAAGCATAATGCTTCAAAAATAAATACAGCTGTACAGTTCCTTTGTACTTGGTTTCACCAAAAAAGTCAAGTGTAAAAGAAACTCTAGGTTCACAGTGCTCTTCATCTATTAATGATGTTTTATTTGTGGATGTGATGCTCTCTGTTTCTAAAGTGAGGGAAACGGTACATTTTTCTGTTGAATTTATTGGCTTCCCTTTGTAATGATGAAGAAAGAAAAAAGAAATCGGAATCTTAGGCTTGATCAGTGCTTCTAACTATGTGATACCTAAGTATGGGAACATAGGGAGCCATATGCTGCCCATGTTTGGAATATTCTTTAGCCACACCCCATGAAGAAGAGAATACCTATCTTTCTTTCAAGTATTAAAAAAAAAAAAAAAAGCAAGTAACACCCCTCCCCTCTTAATTATGAACTCGAAAGTAGTTTTCGAAGGAATTCTGGAATAGACTAACATTTGTGACTAAATTTTGTTTCTGGTTGGATCTTTTTTTAGGAGAAATTGCATAAGCAGTGCAATCTGATCTATAATCCTTCCTTGTTTAATAACTACTTACATATACTAACTTTGTATTGTTGTTTGTTAAATGAAGAAAGATCACTCAGGTTATTAATTTTAATTAAACCATCTGAGTGGTTTTTTTGGTTTTTGTTTGTTTGTTTTTTGGTTTTTTTTGGAGGGAGGAGGAGGGTGGCACATACCATATTGGTCTGAAGATAGGATGTGTATTTTATCCCAAAATAGGTTTTTATGAAGCCTAAGTGATTTTTTTAGCTTATGTATATACATTTTTTTCCCCTTTCAAACAATCTTATTTTAAGGCCGTGACCTATATTCAAGAGTAACCTTATCCTTGGATCAATCCCATAATTGCCTACCATAATGGTGGTTTTAGAATGAAATGCATAGATTGTCCCTATTTAATTTTCCTAATGTCTGTGCCCATAGTTTAATGTTTTGTCAAAACGACCCAACCCTCAGCTAATAATTTTGGTTTAACTTGCTGACTTTTAAAAAGTAATATTACTATTTTAGGTGTTTGGGAATAAGATGATCATCCCTTCCCTGGATGGAGACCTCTTCCAGTGGGACCGAGAACGGGAAAGCATGGAAGCAGTTCCTTTCACAGTGGAGTCTCTGCTTGAGTCTTCCTATAAATTTGGAGATGATGTTGTTTTGGTTGGAGGAAAATCTCTTACCACATATGGGCTCAGTGCACACAGTGGAAAGGTGAGTGAATAGATGGGATCTCTGTTTTGGGGATAGGGAGAAAAAGATGATGCCAGAGAATACAGTACTGAAAAAATGATCTGGAAGTGATACTTGAGGTCTTCATTTGAAGAATTTATATGTGCTTTTGTTACATAAGTTCTCATTTATTCTGACAAGCAAATGGAACTTAGCAAAAGTAATTGATTATCCTGCAGACCAAGAACAATGACCTAGGGCCTAGGGCTGGAAGTATAAATTAGAACCTCTGTGGCAGTAAGAGTTGATTGGAAAGATTTAAACTACCCAAAATTCTCCTCCTCCTTAACTCTTTAACTGTATGGTCTGTAAATCACAACATGATGTGGGTAGACTTAGGATGACTACATGCTAAAGAATCCATATCTAAGGGTGTTTTCATTTTGCCTTTGTGAGAGGACAGAAATATCTCCTTGCTGTGCCCTCCGCCTCTCCCAACCAGTGCCCCTGGGTGAGATTGTTAAGGTGACATGATGTCACCTCATGAACATCTCCTGCCCTGGGAGTCAGAAGGTCACCTTCCCCCCTGAGCTCTGCTCAGGTCACCTCACCTTCTGTGATTCTGAATTTTCTCGCTTGTGTAACGAGGGAGCCCCTAGTCAGAACTCATGTAGGGTTGTGACCCACAGTTTGAGAAGTGCTGGACTAGATGATTTCTTTGCACCCTTCCAAATCTGAGAATCCTCAGCTCTGTGATTCTAGGCGCTACTACCTAAACTGGTACCATTGCAGGGTTATTTTTTGGATGGTTTTCATTTAGTACCTGCTGAGGTTCCTTCTCTGCAAAAATTTGGAGACATTTTTAAGCTGTTACAACAGCTGTCTGACAACACCAGCAAACACTGGTGTTCTAATATCCTGGAGACTTATTTTTACTGATGTGGAAATATCCCCTAACTTACCAAAGACCTGTTTCTGTGAAAGATAAGAATACTTACTCTCTGTCCCTCACAGAGTCACAGTGAATGCCAGATGGAATAATCAGTCTGAAAGCTTGTAAAACTGCTATTGAGAAGGCAGCATAGTAGGAAATAGGAAGCCAAACTGGCATTCAGGAAGACCTGAGTTCAGATTCTACCTCAGACACTGACTTGGTGTGAGTCTGGGAAAACCACTTCAGCTCTGAGTCTCGATGTCCTTACTTCTAACATGAGGATGATACGAACAACCCCTGTCTCACAGGGTCACTGCGAGGACTAAGCTAAATAATATCAGTAAAGTGCTTTGCAAACCTGCAAGGACTTTCTGAGTTGTTGTTGCTCCTATTATTGCTTAGGGGTTTTCCCCCTAATTCCAAGGATTCCATTAGCTTCTCTGCTGTCTTGCTATGTGTACCCTTTGGATATTGGGCCTTATTTTTGTTGCTTACACTTTTCAGGTGAAGTATATTTGTTCGGCCATGGGCTGTCGTCGATGGGATGATGAGGAGTTGGAGCAAGAAGACATTCTCCTTCTGCATCGAACACAGAAAACAGTCAGGGCTGTTGGACCACGGAGCGGCCATGAGAAGTGTGTATTCATAGGAAGTGTTTTGCTATTCAGGATTTTGTGTAAGACCAGGAGTCATACATTTCTATTTAGAGCTTTGACTTGCCAGATGCTAATAGAGAGTGACCCAGGGGCACACCAGTGGAGGGGTCATCTCAGTAATGTGGATCTGGCTTCTGGTGATGCCAGTCACCATCGTTCATGCCTGCCCGGCCTAGGCTGTTTGCCTCCACGTCTTCCCAGGCGTCATCCCCCTAATAGGTGAGGGGCCACCTTCTTGTCCTCTTGACCTTGTGAAGATATTGAGAATCTCCACTGGCTGGGGCTTACTCTTGTCACACAACTCGCCCAGCTGGTCAATCAATCATTGCTTTGGTGCTATCTTTTATGCCACTTTTTCACAGCTCTTTGTAATATATTGTCATTTGCTTAACCCCACTCTGTACCTCTCCACCATACTTGGAATGGGGTCAGCTTCTGCTGCTGGAGCAGTTCCATCACTTGCATTCATTCAGCAGTTATCTTCCAGCAGAGGACTTACAAATATGGCCCTCTGTTTCTGGGAGGAGTCTGTGACCCTAAAAATAAACTTTATACTTTCCCAAAGGCAATCCAGACCACTCTCTTTCTGTTCGGTTCTGGGCTTACCTCATTGTCTTTTGCAGCCTGTCTAAGACATAAAGGCTGATGGATAGACTGTAGGCTGACTGTCTTTTTGCATGTCATAACACGGGCAATAGACAGTCTTCTTCCACTTGATTTTTTTTTGGTGTGAATAATTAGACTGAATTCTGGAGTGATTGTAGGTCTCATTCAGGAGGCTCTGCAGTGTCCAGGACTTGATAGCAATTAGCACCATATCCTGTGCAAAGAAGAGTGTCTGCAAGGTCTCGCTCTGACCTCATCATGGAATTCCTCTTCACTTGGACTCTACACTGGACGTCCTCCATCACAACACTGGCCACACCTTTGGCTTGTGCTGTAGCCCACTTGGTATTTCTGTTCTGAAGGTCACCAAAGTTACCTCTGTCATTTCATCTTTCAAAGAATATTGTATAATTTTGATATATGCATGGGAGAAACGTTCTTGAGGGAGAGCATTTAAAAGGCCATGTTTTGCTCTGTCAGCTGAAGTGCTTTTCTGTAGTTAACTGAGAAGCACAGCAGGATCTTGTACTCTAGGTTTTTTGATCGATTGTATCTTGGTAAAGACAGGGTCTGCTGTGCTGTGTAACTGGGAGCCTGCTTTTTTCTCTCCTCACGCCCCTATCACAGATGCCTTCAGTACATGAATAGAGTTATTCTCATAAAAATTTTCTATAGATGGGAAAATAGCCTACTAAATTTTTTATTTGTTTGGTTTTTTTACATTCCCCTCAAGTAACAGTAACCTAAAAATTGTAGAGTCTTTACATTATCCATTGCCACATACTAAGAGTATGGCAAGCCGCAGAGCCTGGCGCTTATGTCTCCCCGTCTCAGTTCTTGAAGTCTGTGCCTGTGTAGTCTAGCTCTGGTGGGCTCCGTCTTCTGTGTGAGACAGCCACAAGTGCAGGTCCAGGTCACAGAGTGAAGGAGGCACTTCCTTCTACAGCACAGCATTCAACAAAGGGGCCATTTGGCCAGCCAGGGCATTCATTCCCATTCCACTTGCATTTATTTGGTGTCTACTTATTTTTGTAAATGTTCTCTTCCTTGAGGGCAAAGAGTTTTATTTTTGGCTTTGTATCCCCTGACCTAGGACAGGGTAGATGCCTGATAAATGCTGAGCGATTGACCAGTTTGTAACTCTAATTATTAAGGAAGTGGTTTTTGTTGGGGTTTCCCCCCCTCCCACATCAAGCCTAAATCTTCCTCTTCTCCTAGTCCTCCCTTGGTGCCAAATAGAACAAGTCTGATCCTTCTTTTGTATGATAGCTCTTCACGTGTTGGAAGAGATCTGTCATGTACCCCTCAAGTTTTTTCTTCTCCAGGCTAAATACGCCCCAGTTCCAAGTCCTTGTCTGGCATAAACTAGAGAGAGACTTCATCATCCTGATCGCCAAATCACAACATTCTTGACATGGAGCCTGTCTGGCACTGAGTGCAGATGGAAGAAAGGTTCCCTATTGGTGATGAAGTCCTCCAGATTCTCCATATATAAGAAATTGTGTTGACTGCATCTAGCCCCAGGACATTGCAGAGCCTCTTTCATGAGATCCTTAATAGCTCAAGGAAAAGCCAAATGAATATAGAATCTTTCTTGGCCTGTCTATGATGGGCAATTAGATGGACAGCTTGTGAAAGTGAGAATGTGTCTAGTCAACCTTGGACAGTCACTATAGATGAACAGTGAACTGGACGCTTTTATCATCTCAGACCTCTCTCTTAAAGAAAGGTTCATCTTTTTAACATCCATGTTCTTCCAGGGATGCTCTGTGTTTGTAAAGAATAGGGGACCACAGTCGACATTGGATAAGATGTCATTGATCTACAACCAATCTACATTGGTTGTAGATCACTCACAGAGTTATGAAGGGAGGCATAATGGGAGTGAGTCAAGTATAGCATTTTACCAATGAAAAGCTGAGGGCCAAGGAAGATGCCATCATAGAAATATGGGGGGAAAGGGAGAGGTCAGGGTATGTCCATGAGAGAGCCCCCATATAACACTGATGTGTGTGCAGGTTTCTGGGATGTTGGTGTGTCCCGTGTTGAGGATTTGTGGGAGCAGAGAGAACGAGGAGGCTTGGAGAAGTTCTGATCTGTACCCTCAGAGATGAGTGTGCACCTTAATGACATCCCCGAGCTACCCAAGAGCTCTCAGATGAAAGGCCTCGTGTAGGTCCTACCTGGTCTAGACTGGGTTTGTCAGTGTTCCATAGAGAGTGTGATCTTTTTCATGATAGCCCCATTGAGCAGAAATGCTGGGTTAACAATACTTTTTGCTCAATTTTTTCTAACCACTGGACTGTTCTCATTTCTCTTAGCCACATAACTGTGCCTTTGGGGCCTGAAGTATAATCTTATGCCTCTTGTCTCAGAGCTATTTCTTTTGTTGATATAGTTCTTTGCAAATAGCAAGTTGCTTATATCACAAATATATTACAGTATGTGGGGATAGGGAGTGGACCCATGCTTTCATTGATCTCGCAGACTTGTGAATGATTGACTTCTACCCATGCCAATTGGCACCTTCTCCACCACATATTGTCTTAGAGGGTTACCTGGGACACTAAGAGGTTAAGGGATTTGCTCAGGGTCACTTGATCACTCAGGGTGCATGGGAGTTAGGACTGGAATTCAGGTTTGCCTGGCTCCTAGTTCATATCTGTGTCTTATGTCATGTTCTAGTGAGGCATAGAAATGAGGAATGATCAATTTGAACCGCTTGCCTAATTTTTAACTCTGCCCCGTGCTTGCATCAAGTACCTTTAAATTTAAACTTGCCTGCAGAATGACAGCATTGTTAGATCATTGTTTCCCTCTTTTAAAAATAAACCAGGCTTAGCTTTTCAATCTTGTCTGTCTGCTCTGATGCAGAATTTTACTTTCTTCACTGCAAATCTCATCAAGATGACAATGAGTGTTCCTTCTTTTTCCTGTAGGCCAGACTGTGAGTGGTAGTGATTTCGGATAACCGCTGACAACCTGGCACCTCACTCCTTCTGATGGGGTTTAGTCCATCCGGTGTGTAGTGAGGGCTGAGTCAGCATAGAACTTACCGTTCACTTTGACACGTAATCCAGCCGAGGCTTCACCAACAGGAAGTTGTTATGTCTTAAGATCCATTCTCTAAATGTAGTCTTTACTAGGAGCCGTGTAGTCTGATGATTCATTGCCCAGCCCAGCGACTTTATAGCTGAGTGACAGAGAATACCTTGTCAATATTTAAATGATTTTTTTTTTACTCTGGACATCACATAAACAGATGGCCTTCAGTGGCTTTTTTAAATATTGAAAAATTATAACAGTGTCTCGAAAGAGCCAGTGTTATTGCCTTCTTGGGATAGGTAGGTTCAGAAACTCAATGACTGAGTCATAAATATGTAGGTTTTAAAGCTAGATGGGACCTCAGAGGTCATGGGGTCCAGTTCATTTTACAGGTGAAGAATCTGGAGCCTGGAGAAGTTAGTGACTTACACAGGTTTACACAGGTGTTAAATGAGAGAGCCAGCATTCACATCTAGATCCTTTGACCCCAAATCCAGGACTGGATTTTTAACATAGAGAGATGACAGATTGCAGGTGGCTTGGTTCTGTCTAGGGTCACTTATACAATTATTCTACTGTGTTCTGCTTTTATAAAACCATTCTGAATCTGGGTTAGAATGTTTGGGTGGAAAGAGCTTCAGTGTCTGAAACTCACTGTATTCAAAATGTTCTGCTCCAAATGTAAGGTGTTAAGTCACCTCCGCAATAGAGCGGTTTTTTAAAAGCTCTTATGCTCCCTCTACTGACCTAAGTGAGCATGACAACATGTTCGAGTACTGAGACAAAATTGGTGCAATTCCTTTCATCAAAATGTAAAGCTTTGCTTTGTGTTTCTTTAAGCTAGAAGAATGGTATGCTTAGTTCTCTTATTTAAATGTGATTTCTAAAATGTGCCTTTGTGAATTTAAGGTGGAATTTCAGTGTTGGCCACTTTGAACTGCGCTATGTTCCAGAGATGGAAACTAGAGCTGGATTTATTGAGAGTAATTTTAAATCCAGTGTTAAAAAAGGAGAGTCTAAAATCATTTCGGATGTGGAGGAGCAGGAAGCTGCCCTGCGGGACACTGTGATAAAGGTCTCTGTCACCGACTGGAAGGTTCTAGCCTTCAGCAAGAAAGGCGGACATCTGGAGTGGGAGTATCAGGTATGAAAAAGGCAGGGTTAAAAGTGCCGCCATCCTGTGGGTGGGGGGATCTCCGGGCACCTAGATTCTCCTGTAATTCAGACTGCACACAACTGCATAATTTGGTGTACGATGGCCACTTGGATGGTAAAGTCTAGCTCTGACCTTTTCTTTGTTCAGTTTTGTACTCCGATTGCTTCAGCCTGGCTGGTTAAAGATGGGAAAGTCATCCCAATTAGTCTGTTTGACGATACAAGTTATTCTTCTGAAAGTGAAATTCTAGAAGATGAAGAAGACATTGTGGAAGCTGCCCGAGGAGCCACTGAGAACAGTGTCTATTTAGGTAAGAGGGATCGTGGCCCTGAAGGCCTGGGCTTTCCTTCTTCCTTTTGACTTCAGGTGTTTGTCGAGTAAGGCTGAGGGGAAGTCGTTGTCTCTGTAGTTCCTGGTTAACCTCCAAGTCTCAGGTCTTTCAGCATAAATACTGCTTTCATTTAGTATCCTGACCCTCGTTCTGATATGGCTTCTTATCATATCTCCCTGTCCCCTTATGGGAGGGAGGGGCAATGATGGGAAGGGACTGTCTTGTCTAAATGTTGTTTGCAGCTAGCATGGGGAGCTATACCAAAGAAGCTTAGTAAACGTAGAATCCACATTCATGTTTTCTAGCTTTATTTAGCCATGAATCTGAAGAAAATGCTAGTGTTCTTTTGACCAGTGTGGGACTTGAGCTTTTAATATGGTGCTTTTCACAGTTGGAGTCATTATCATTTGAAAAATATTCATGAAAATTATTTTCTAAATTTCCTCTCCCATAATTACTCCAGCAGTCTCAAAAAAAGGGGGCAGTACTTGAAGATAAACTGTCACGTTCTGCTTGTCTGCTGCCAGACAAGCCTAGAGGAAATGGTGTAACCACCCCGGGTCCATTGGCTGGTGGGGCCTTCCTCTTTATTTGATTTAATCACAACACCCACAGTGGTGTTTCAGATGTCTTCTTCTCTGCTCGTCCCCTGCGTGACCCATCATTCCACCTCCGTCTCACAAGATTCCTGTCTGTAATCTGAAGTTTGTAATCTGAAATATGGGTCAGTACCTTTGGCCCTCCAACCTTTGGAGGGAGCCTTCCTTAGGAAGTACGTGTAATATTTTGTTCAGATAAGAACAAGGTGGGGGGGAAAGGATGAAATTCCCTTTGATTGTTTGTAATGTAGTATAATTTCTCTTCTAGTGAGATTAAGTTCAGTTTGACAAACATTTATGAAGCCCCTTCTTTGTGCAGGGCTACAGAGACAAAACCAGACGATTCTCACCCTCCTGAGGGGGTACGGTGTGTACATAGGTAAAGCATATAGACATGTTCAAGAGGTAAACCACAGTAGATCGGACTTGAGAAATCCAGAAACGCAGCTTCCATATTTGTCTTTCAGTTGAACGTTTGTAGATAAGACCTGTGATACGCATCTTAGGGCCCAAAGGAGGGAAATACAAGTTTACTTATGTTCTAGATTCAGTTCTGATCATCAGCCAAAGCCCACGAGAAGTAGTATTTTCTAGTATCATCAGAATACCTTATTAGCCAGCTTGAGTTCTTTCTGTCCTACATTATTTCTCTCTGAAAAGAGGATTCTAGTGTGTCCTTCAGGGCAGAAGAACTACAAAAGAACACTTTTTCACATTGTCGGTGGGATCATTGTCATCTGGTTTCCCCTTTAGGGATGTACAGAGGTCAGTTGTACCTGCAGTCATCGGTCAGGATTTCAGAAAAGTTTCCTACGAACCCAAAGGCCTTGGAATCTGTCAATAATGAAAATGCCATTATTCCCTTGCCCACGATCAAATGGAAGCCTTTAATTCGTAAGTAATAAGACATTTACTCTGTTGTACAGTTTTAAGACTCTCACAAGTCCTGGTTGTCACCATCTTTTCTGTGGCTGTTTAGGCATTTTATAAATTTAAGACCCCCTCTGCACCATACAGAAAGACCAAGCTTTACTGATGAACCCGAGGGCTAAATGTTCACCTTCTTTACCAACAGATTTTAATGGTAAAGGGCAGATTGCGATTTTGTTGCATTGTACAGACAATTGCCTCTATACTGAATGTTGTGCTTCATAAAATCTGCTTTAACATACTGCTTAAAAGTCTGTTCACCATTAACAATTATGAAATATTCCAGACAAAAACTGCATCTCCCCAGCAAAAATTTGTACTTAACTCAAAGGGAGTTTTCATTCATGTCATCACCTACGATTGAGACTTTTCCCCTTCTATTTGTAGATTCTCCTTCTAGGACTCCTGTCTTGGTGGGCTCTGATGAATTTGACAAATGCCTGAGTAATGACAAGTTTTCTCATGAAGAATATAGCAATGGTGCACTGTCCATTTTACAGTATCCCTATGGTAAGCGTGAATGTCCTTGGAATGGAGACATTGAGTTCTCCCCCTCCATAATCTCTAAATAGCAGAAAAAAATGAGAACTGGTAGATAACTGTCTGATTATCATATGGTATTACTATAAAGGCAGATAAAGGAAAATGCAAAGAAGTTTTGGAGGTAGAGCACTGAGGGAGGGTGTTTTTTCTTGAGCATAATTTTGGCATATTTAGCATGATTTTGGGGTTGGGACCTGTAATTTTATTGAGATAGGGAACTTCTGGTTAGAAAGCACCAGCTGATGTAGATCAGCAAATATCGGCGACATCTCGTTTCTGAGGCCGCCTGAGACACCGAGAAGTTATGTGTTCACACGTGTCACAGGCCAGCTCTGTCTCCTCCACCGTGTGCCTCAAAGTCGCAGCGGTGGAAGGGACATCAGAGGTCTGCTAGTCTGTCCCATTTCAGAACAAGAAGCCCCTTCAGAAGTCCCTGGCAAGTGCTCTTTCTTATGCTTGTCTGGGTGTTGGAAGATGCAATAAAGGGGAGCCCACCAGCGGGCCCACAGAAAGGACATGGACTTGATTTTCATTAGAGGTTATATAGTCTGGTGAGAAGTTAGATGGAGGATGGTGTGTTTCGAGGTGATGGAAATGGTTGTTTTTTCTTCACCAAAACTGATAAAAAGGAAAAGGTTAATGATTGTAGGATGTTGTGTGTTTGTATTTCGACAAGACCTAAGAGAAATAACGATTTGGCTGCTTGATGCTTCGGGATTCTGTGGTAGAAGAAATGTAATGTGAAAGTTACTTATCGGGTCATCTTTGGCAAAGTCTTCAGTGAGCCAGAAGGGGAGGGAGCCGGATGTTTTCATTTATTTAGACCTGCTGAGAAGGTTCTGTGCTGAATGCGTAGACTTCTAGCAGTTGTAGAGGAGCTGCTTGAAGGCAGACTTTGAAACAGAAAGATGAGGTTGGTTCATTTTATCTTTTCCCATCTCTCACTTAGTACAAGTGATATTTCAGCTAATTTTTTTGCATGAATTTCTTCTTTCTTTCCTTGAAAGATAATGGCTATTATTTGCCATACTACAAGAGGGAGAGGAACAAGCGCAGCACGCAGATTACCGTGAGATTTTTTGACAATGCCAATTACAACAAAAATACCCGGAAAAAAGATCCTGTTCTCCTTCTGCACTGGTGGAAAGAAATCGTTGCCACCATCCTGTTCTGCATCATAGCAACGACTTTCATCGTGCGCCGACTCTTCCACCCGACTCCTCATAGAGTAAGCAGTTTAATGGGCTTTATTTGAAAAGTTTATGCCTATGGAAAACCTAGACAGATTTCCTTTACCCCTCCTTTTTATATTCACTTTGGTGTCATAGAATTTTAGATCTTATGCTGAAGACGATGAAACCCAGAGCCAGTACTTGGTTTTTATGTTGTTGGGAGTATTTCTCTTCATTGACAGCATATTATGATTTTTCAAGCATTAGTAACACTGGTTGTGTTGCAAATACAGTTGGCCCTATGTAATTAATATTTCTATTATATTGGTGTGGCCCTGTAATGAGTAGTGAGTATCTCTCCGAGTTGTTTGCTTACCTTTATTTCTGTGAGGAGTGTTTTGTAGTTATATAAACCTTTTGTATGTCTCAATAGGTTGACTCACATATATTTGGTGCATTTCGTAGTTATTTTGGATGGCATTATTTTTTTTATTGCTGATTACTAGCTTCTATTAAGTACTGTATAGAAATGCTGATGGGACAACTCTTGTTTTTTTCATTGATATCAGCAAAGGAAGGAATCTGAAACTCAGTGTCAGACTGATAATAAGTATGACTCCATAAGTGGGGAGGGTAGTGACAGCAGCTGGGCCGATTCCAAGTCCTCTGGATACACATCAAGGTAAGAGTCCAGGATCGTAATGTTTCTTCTATATGATGAGAGTCCATTATGTCTGAGAAGAAATGATAATGAAACCTAGCATAACTTGTTAGCTTCTGTGCCCCATTAGCAGCCACTTAAATTCGTATCTGCTTTTACTAGAAGATTTATTGGGTCGCATTATGTTTGGAACGTCATGTTCATCCTCTCGTGCTGCTTAATCTTTTAAGATCTATTTATTTTTCCTGATGCTGCCCACAGAAAATAAGAAGTGAGAAAATGAGAGAGCTTTGACTTATGGAAATTGAACCCTTGGCACAGTGGACGAAGTCGGGGGAGAAAACCGCATCCTGGATCAGAGGACCTTAGGGAGGGTACATTTCTCACACAAAGAACCTGAAGGATGCACAGGTTGAGCCTGAACCTGGGCCCCCTGATGCAAAAGCCAAGGTCCTCTCCCCTGCCCAGGTTGTCCCCTAATGAAGGAAACGGAATAAATACCTTGATAGAAAGTAGTGAAGTTACATCCAGAGGAAGGTGCACTTGGCCGTGTGGCTCTTGGGCTTGTAATCCAGCCTTTGATTTTTTGGGGTTAAAGGAGGTAGTGAAGACGTGGACAATTGAAATTCTCGGGTAGAGGAGCCAGCTTGGTTGTTGGGGAGCCGCTCAGTCAGCTGGTGAATTGCTCTCTTTGCCCATCTGTTCATTGTCGTGTTGCTTCTTAGCATTTAGAATAAAGACAAGCAAAAGCTGCAAGTCCTGCTACCTTCGTGTTTCAGGTAGACAGTTTTATGGGATGAAAGTTACAATTAAGATCTAAAATGAGGCACTCAATCCCCCACACATCCCGTTATCTGTTAATTCTAAATAAGTCTGGAAAGGCAAACTGGAGCATTATTGCAGAGGACTTTGTAGTTTCTATTGTATCCTCATAATAGGGAGCCACTGCAAGTACTTGAGCAGGAGAGGGGCTTGTGTTTTAGGAAGATCATGTTGGCAGCTGAGTGGACATGCTGGGAGATGGGAAAGGCTGGAAGCAGGGGGAAGAATTAGGAAGATGTGGCAGTGGTTGAGACAGGAGCTGACAGAGGTCTGGATGAGGGTGACATGGGGGTCTTGGTGGACCATAGTGTGAAACAGCATTGTGATATGGCAGTCCAAATACCTAATACAATCCCAGACTACATTAAGAAGGGCCTTCGTTGCTGGGAATAGAGGTGAGAGTCCCATTGCATTCTGCCCTTATTGGACCTTCCCTGAAATTGTGTATTTGGTTCTGGGCCAGGACATTGGTACCCAGAGGAGGGTGGTCAGCATGGTGAAGGGCTTTGATTCAGTGATGTAGGAAGATAGCTTAGGGAAGAGAAGGCTCTGGGGGAGGGGGGAGGGGAATGATAGTTGTATTTGAGTATTTCCAAGGCTCTTTATAGAGGGGGGAATCAGACTTGTTCTGTTGGACCCTAGAAGTTGAAAAGAGGCCATTTGAGGCTGGACATCAAGAAAAGCTTCCTGATAGGTAGAGGTGTCCCAGAGTGGAACAGGCTGCCATTGGAGTTGGTAGCTTCTCCCCCTTTGGAGGTCTTCAGGCAGAGACTGAGTGATGGCTTGTTAGGTGTGTTATAATGGTCCTTTTGTGTGTGGTTGGACTAGAAGGGACCACCGAGGTCCCTTCCAACTCTGTTTCTGTGATTCCATGGCTAAGTCTAAGGTTGTGAACCTACATCGATTGGAATTGTGGTGGTGTTTTCAAGAGAAATAGGAAAGTGTGGAGGAGGGAAGGGGTCTGGGGAAAAGATAGCTTCTTTTAGGAGGCAAGGAGTTTGTCATGCCTGTGGGAAACAGGTGGTAACCTATAACAGATAAGGAGCGACACATGTCTGAAACTCAGGATAAAACAGTCTGAGACTGGGTGTATCCAGTAGGAAGTCATCTGTGTAGAGGTAAGGATGGCTCACAAGAGCTTATGGTAGTAGAGAAGGCCCAGGACAGAGCACTGTGGAGCGCAGCTCTACGGGCTGGGAGACAGAAGACGGTCCAGTAAAGGAGACTGAGAAGGAAGTGTCAGACAATTAGGAGGAGAGCCCAGGGTGGTCAGAAGAGCCAAAAGTTGTGCAGAGGGAGATCCAGGAGCATCGTGACTCAGTGACTGAGAAAAGGCCATCAGATCTGAGAAGAGCTGAGCTCATCGGTAACCTTTTCTTGCATCTGGCCTTGGTGAAGATGTGAATTCTGAAACAGCCCCTCAGTCAGGCAGTCATCAAATAAGAGGTAGGGAGTGAGGGGTCTGAGTGAGCAACTACGGCGTAATCAGACGTTTGATCGTGGTGGGGCGCAGGCTGGTTTGCAGTATGTGGGACTTTATAATAGTTATAATCCCCTTCAGTAAAAGGCGATCATGATCTATTTTCAAAAGGTGGACAATGTCTGCATAATGGGCTGCCTTTCATATTGCAGCTGACATCAGCAGGACAGCACCGAGTGGTGGCTTGTCAGGGGTAGGGGCGGGTTTGTAGGGACTCACGTTTTGAGTTTAACTAGTGACACTGAGGGATACAGATGGTGGCTATGGCAGCTTTGCTCTACATGCTTCCATAGGAAGTTGAATCTATTATTTATCCTCATCGGGACTATGCTCTAGCCAATGGAATTAACTAGCTGGGTTGTCATGTAAAGGTTGTAGATGAGAGAATCCTGGAAGTTGGAGGGGACTTCAGAGGACATTGTGTCCAATGCTCTCCCACCGTACGCAATAATCCCTTCTGGCAGTGTTGAATAGGACTGGTAATTAGGAAGATCATCAGCTAAAAATAATTCTGATAGAATAGAATGAAATCCAGTTTGGGTCTGTGCACCGAGACAAAGGACAACTCTACTGAAAAACTGCCTGGCTTAAAGCAGCTGTGAGAGTAGGGAGCTCGAGAGTGTGGAGTTGAGTGGGTAATGGGACAGAAGGCCACAGGTGAGTTCTACTGGACTTTACTAGAAAGAGAAATTATTCCCAGGGAAATAGAAGCTTGTTTTCAGATTCCCAAAGAAGACAGAAAAGCATTTGCTTTGCAGAGAGACAATGAAGGACATTGGACAACTAGGACGCGTGTTTTTGTAGCTTTGGAATTCTGATAGTAATGATGGTCCATGTTGATGTCATGTTTGTCATTTATAAAGTATTTCAGAACACAGATCACTTTCTATCTGTGGGTCCTTGGTCAAGTAACTTAACATTTTGTTTCCTCTTCCATGAGATAAAGGGGAAGAGTGGATTTATAAAATCCCTTTTATGCTCAATGGCAACAATTTTACCTTCCCGACCAAAACTGACTTAAAGTTTTTAACGTAGAAGACAAGGAAGAGGGTGTAGAACTTAGAGTCATGATGACAATCCTTGATCCTATTCTTCATTACATGGAGGTGACCCTGGATTTCCAAAGGCTGAGCCAGCAGAAGGAGGCCTCTGGGAGGGCCCCCCAGGAACCTCAAAGCATGAGCTCAGTGATGGACCGCACTTATGTTGTTCAGGGGGAGCAGCTTTAAGGTAGAGAGCTGAATCACTGCCAGGCACAGCAGCTTTCAAGGACCATCTCCATTCTAGAGAGACAGTGATCTGCCTTGGTGGAGGGAGTAAGTACCCACATCAGCGAAATGACAGGTTCTTGAAGTATCGAGATCATAAAAGATAACTAGTTTAACTTTCTCTTTCATGTGGATAGCTTGAGTGAATTAAGTAGACTAGGATGGTAGCTGTGTATTTCTGTGTGGATAAGAAAAACATGATTGTGAAACAGAGAGGATCACATGTCGTGGTGGCTGTGATAAGATCCCGTCAGCTTTTAGGCTTCTTGTGGATTATCCCCGAAGGACTGAACTTGGACTCTTTGTCCCTGCATTTTTACCATTTAAAACGTGTTGTTAAAATTTCCTTTTCAGATATCTAACAGATTTTGAACCAATCCAGTGTATGGGTCGTGGAGGATTTGGAGTGGTCTTTGAAGCTAGAAACAAAGTTGATGATTGCAATTACGCCATCAAAAGAATCCGTCTCCCCAATAGGTAACGAATATTGATTTTATAATAAAGTTTGGGGCTCATTCTTTATGATAAAACCTTCTGTGAGGTAGTGTCAGATTGACTTGAAAGTGACATAGCATTCTTGTTTGAGGCTAGGAATCTGCCATCATTAGTTACTTATTGAAGCACTTCTAATAAGCCAAGTACTGGAAAGATATGTAGAAAATGGGCATTATTATCTAGAAGCCATTATTAGAAGAAATTGTCACCACGAAACCAGCCTTTGCTCCGTCCTCATCTGTCCAGGCCACTCGGCCACTCACCTCCTCTCTGGATACACCCCCTGCATTATGTCATGGTGTTCTCTCCTGGTTCTCCTCCTTCTTGTCACACTGTTCTTTCTCAGCCTGCTTTGCTGTATCTTCATCCATGTTATTTCTGTTCACTGGGGTTGGCCCCCAGGGCTCCGTCCTCAGCCTCTTCTCTTTGTACTCTCTCACCACCTCCCCGGAGTTTAATTATCATCTCTATGCAGATGATTCCTAGGTCTATTTATACAGCCCAGGTCTCTCCCAAGCCTCAGTCCCACATTACCAGCTGCCTTTTTCCACATAATTTTCTGTGTGATTTTCCTAAAGCAAGGGTCTGACTATGTCTTCTCTCTATCCCCCAAACTCCTGTTACCTACAGGGCTAATATCCCCTCAGTTTGGCACATGGAGCTTGGTGCTGCCTGCCCTGCCAGACTTGGCACACATTCCTCTCTTTCAGTCCTCTACAGTTCTGCCATGCTGGCCTTCTCGCTGTTCTTCACACACGATGCTTCAGCTCCTACCTCCGTGCGTTTGCATTGTTCTCCCCCACACCCTAAATGCTCTGCCTTTTAGTGTGCCAGATCTCCATGTCATACCCCAGTCTGTCCCTTGAGGTTTGTCCCAATGTTGCCTATTCAACATATCACATTTGATATCACCAAGATGTTTAAAAACCAGTGTGTCTAAAACTGAACTCATCACCTTATTCCAGACTTCTCTATTTCTCTCTGAAGCACCACCATCCCTACAGTGTCTCAGGTCCATAATTTAGCATTAATCTCCCCCCCTCTCCCTCATCCCTCATATCCACTCAGTTCCCTAATCTTACCCTTTCTACCTCCACAGCTTCTCAAACATCCATCCCCTTCTTGCTACTCACACATCTTCCAGTTTAACTCAGTCGCTCCGCACTTCTCACCTGGGTCATTGCAGCAGCCTCCTCACTGGTGTCCTGAACTGTCCAGGGGTTCAGTCCTTCCTCTACATTGCTGCCAGAGTTATTTTCCTTCAGTGTAGGAGTGACTGTATGACTCTCCCACTCCACCAACTCCAGTGGCTACTGTTACCTCTAGAATAAAGTATATATTCTTCTGTGCAGCTTTTAAAGCCCTGCAGAGCCTGGCCCCACTCCCCTTTCCAGCTTCACTGGACGTCATTCCCCCTTCTGTATTCTGTGATCCGGCCAAACTGGCTTTTTCTCTGGTCCTTAGGGCTCCCAACACTACATCTCTTGTCTCCTTGCCTTTGTGTTGGCTTCCTCTGTGCCTAAAATGCATCCTTCCTTCTGACTCAGCGAGTTGCCCTCTCCCTTGAAAACTGTACCTCCAATCCAAATCGATAAACATTAAGCACCTACTAGTGCCAGACACAGTGCTAAGGGTGGTGGGCACATTTAAGAAAAAGAAAGATGGTGCCTGCCCCCACTGAACTAGCAGTCCGAAGGAGAAGACAGCACAGAAGAGGAGGCAGGGAAGCAGAGGGTGTCTTGTTCTGGGGAGGGGCAGCAGGCAGGGCAGCAGATGCCAGGTGGAGTGACCAGCTTCTGCCCTCATTAAAGGAAGGCTTTGGGAGGAGTTTGGGACTCGCTCTCTGTCCCCAGTCAGAGGAGGAGGAGGAGGCCAAGGGAGGTTGTGCCAGCCAGGGCCAGAGTTAGCAGCATTGGTGGTGAGTGTAGAAGTGATGAGCTCCTCCTGGACAAGGCATCGTGTTCCATCAGTTCAAACCAGGCAGGGCAGCAGAAACAGAAGGAATGAACTTTGCCACTTTTTACCATCATCTGCATGAAATATTCCCACCAAATGCTAGTGTCCTCCCTTCTAGACAACTTTGTATTTAACTGCTGTGTGTGTGTATATATTTGTGTATTAATTTTGTATTTGTACTAAATATGTTATATATTTTTATACATAGCCTTTATATGGCACATAGTTATACACACACACATATATATACATAAATTGCCTAGCTGTGTGACCTTGGATGAGTCACTTAACCTTGTTTGCCGTTGAAGAAGGAAATGGCAAACCACTCTAGTATCTTTGCCAAGAAAACCCGATGGACAGAGGTTCACGGGGTCAGGAAGAGTTGGACACAACTGACCAACAGCAGGTACTTAATAAAAATTGGTTGATTGATTAAGGGGGTTAAGCAAGAATTTAAAAATTGTAGCGATTTATTCTTAAAAGGCTAGCATAATGATTGTAAGCTCTTAGTAGATATTGATTTGGTGAATGAATAAATTACCCAGTCATTCATCAAAAAAACTGCTTTTTGAATGAGAAATTGTTTCCCTGCCACAAGACATGGTCCCTTGTAGAAGAAAGAACCTTGAAGGTTTTTTTCCTTTTTCTTAAGACTTGGCAGTTTGAAACAGAGAAGCTGGGGTTACTTAATTTTAAGCCCCTGCATGAACTATCATCTTTGTAATTGGAGAGCGAGGTAGGGTGGCGATCTAGAAAATCTCTTTTGTTTCTTATGAATTTGTCAACTCAGTGCTTTACATCTCTGATGACAGGGAACTGGCCCGGGAGAAGGTGATGCGAGAAGTGAAGGCTTTAGCCAAGCTTGAGCATCCAGGAATCGTGAGATATTTCAATGCCTGGTTGGAAGCACCACCAGAAAAATGGCAGGAGAAGATGGACGAGCTTTGGCTGAAAGACGAAAGGTGACCTCCTCACTAAAGTTCTCTGTTTGCAGGCTTTCACTTTATTTAAAGGAAGACTGGTTTATGTCTCTTAGGGGGGAAAGTCTAAAAATGGAAAGAACAGCACATTCTTGCTCTTAGTGATCAGCTTTCTTGTAACTTTTCCTGACCACTTGTCAATCAAATCTTTTTGTAATTAACAAAAAAAAATTGATAATCTGTTGTCTTTAGATCACTTTTATTTCCTGGCTATATCCTGCCCACCACTACTTAGTGAGCCACTCCTTGTAACACAGAATAAAAAAATAAAGAAAAAGACCAGGCAGTGCAACAAAACTAACTAGTATATTGATCGTGTCTAGAAATTTACTCCAAATTTTGTGCCCCCACTGCTGCTAAGCACGGAAGCAGATACGTTTTCTCAGCTACTCTCTGGGGCCGTGTGTGTGTGTGTACACACGTATGTACATGCATTTATATACACATACATGTTTGTTTTCTTGTTTGCTTTTTGAGAACAATTCTTTTCCTTAGAAAATGTGTCCCTCTAAAATTTAGTTCCATGAGAAGCTTGCAGATGACGTTTCTCAAATATAAAGCATTCTGTGGGCTGCTTTAATTCCCCTCATTCACATATTTATCCTTTTTTTGTGCTTTCACTTTGGAAATTAACAGCGTTTTAGAAATCTTCTTTCTTAGATACTTTTGTACTGCATATTTTAAAACTGGGACCTGGTAGGCATCTTAAATAAGTGAAATCATAACAAGGGTTTAGCTTCTGCCCCCCAACATGTGATCAGATGAATTGGCTGATTTTTTGTACAAAATAAACTTTAATGGATTTGCTGCTGGCTTTCATAATGGATTCGTTTTTACCATGCTTGAGCAAAAGAGGAGTCTGATAGCCTCAGGAAGGGATCATGGTACTCTAGCTACAGTGAATAATGCAAAAGAAGAAATCTGGAATGAGATCAGCAAAGTAAATCCAAACTGTGAAGGGAGGGCAGTTTCTCTAATAATAAGGATGGGCTAACTTCAGGTTTTGTACAGCAGCCCCTCCTCAAGTGCACGAGGATAGGTGAAGCACTTCGTAATGTATTTGTTTCACTCTCTTAGAGTACTGATCCATTGGTTCTAGTGTGGCTGAAACATACACACACACACACACACACACACACACACACACACACACACACCCATTACCATATGAATCTTTTCAGAGGCTTTGGGAATTAGGCCTGCAAGTGGCTGAATGCACATGTGACAAAACGGGAGGCAAGACAGAAAAGCCAGGAATGGAGCAGTTCAGGGCTTTTTTTGGCCTATATCATCACAGGAGAAGAGGTGACACTCTTCTGGCACACAGACAGCTGCTGAGATTGGCCCTTGGGCCCAGACATGAGGGTTCCCCAGGAGGGTTTTCACCTAAAAAAAACCCAAACCCTTCCTCCTGTGGCGTGACCGCCCCTGATGATTCCTTTTGAGAGTGTGGACTTGTCCAGATGGGTTAGCAATACAAAACTCACTATTTTATGCTACTGTCTTCCATTTAAAAATCTTTTCTGTTAGTATAAGATGGTTTAATTATGTGACTGTCTGTTTTGGGGTGCTCTGTGCATAGTGAATCACTAATGCATTAAACAAACGGTGAAAATAAAAGGAGCCTTAACCTCAGAACAAACTCCCCTGCTCTTATTATCTTTCAGCACTGACTGGCCTCTCAGCTCTCCGAGCCCGATGGATGTGCCATCAGTTAAAATACACAGAATGGATCCATTCTCCACGAAGGAACATATTGAAATCATAGCTCCTTCCCCTCAGAGGAGGAGATCCTTCTCTGTAGAGGTTTCTTATGACCAGGAGAGTTCTGAGAGTCATTTCTCTCCCCTGGAGTTTTCTGTTACTAGTAACGGGGACGTGAGTGGCTCGGGAGACCCGTTGGTGAACCAGCAGGACAGCTGCCTCACAGACGGCAGCATCGAAGATGACACAATGGATGGGAATGACGAGGGCCATTCCTTTGAACTCTGCCCTTCCGAAGGCCTTCCTCCCCGAAGGTCCAGGGAGAGAACCTCCTCTTCCATCGTGTTTGAAGATTCTGGCTGCAACAACACTCCCAGTAAGGACCTCAGATCCATGGTGTTACACAACGGCAGCCAGTGTGTGCGCAGACTCTCTGGGTTCCAACCGTCCGACTGGAAATTTTCTTCTGACAGCCCTTTGTCTATTTCTCCTCCAAGACCAACAACCTTAAGTTTGGACCTCACTAAAAACACTACAGAGAAACTCCAGCCAAGCTCACCAAAGGTGTATCTTTATATTCAAATGCAGCTTTGCAGAAAGGAGAATCTCAAGGACTGGATGAACCGGAGGTGTGCCTTGGAGGAGAGAGAGAGGACTGTGTGTCTGCACATCTTCCTACAGATAGCAGAGGCTGTGGAGTTTCTGCATAGTAAAGGACTTATGCATAGAGACCTCAAGGTGTGTATTCCTCCTGGTGTCTGCCTGGTGGGGTTGGGGCCTTCTTCTTTGGATCATTTCCAGAAAGAACTGCCCCAGGAATCAGGAGCCTGGGAGGCCTTCCCTCATACTGAGAGTCAGTCGGGAGTCGGTGGAATGATGAAGTATGTGAGGCTCTGTCTCTAAAGTGCCTGATTCCATTCCAGATAATACACTGTTCTGTGCAACTGCAGGAGACATTTCTTACCACACGATTTTGGGTCCTTTCCAAAGGACCTTGCTTTTTCTCAGGGCAGAGAATGTCTGCTTGCCCCATCTCAGCTTCATGTAGTCAGTGTCTGACAAGTAGATTCTGCCCTGTTCTCCAGTGCTTTCTATGACCTTTGTACTTTTGCCCTGCCTGTGAGCGCCTCTGCTGCAGGGTCAGGAAGGAAAGTGTGTGGACATAGGACCTATCTCTTCATTTATAATTGTCAGTAGCAGTGGCCGAGGAAGAGAGCCCCTCAGAACGTTCCGATAACTTCATGCTTCCATTTCAGAAGGATTAAGTTACCCTACAGTTAAACCTAATTTAATTGTGTGTTTCCTTCTTAGGCAGCAGTAATATTGAGAGCACAGGACCGTCCACCCTAATGTTCCTGCTCTTTTAATTATTACTGCTAGTAGTAAGAATAATAATGGATGTGTATGTAGCATTTTAGGTTTGCAGAGTGCTTAGGCTACATCGCATCATTAGGCTTTCACAACAACCCCCTGCCCATGATGCCAGTGCAGGCAAGGTCTCCATTTCACAGATGGGGAGGCTGAGGCTCAGGGAATTGGGCCACATAGCTGGGAAGTATCAGGAGTGGTGCATGTGGACTTTAATTCAACAAGAATTTCTCACACAGCTCAAGATCTCCTGGCACTTCTTACTTGGCATGAGGGAACTTCTGCGTTAGCATAAACTGCCTTACTCCAAATAATCATGGCTGCATTTGATAGGTGTGGCTGGTCGGTTATCAAAATAATGTTTTTAAGTGAAGCTTCTTAAGTAAACAAGTTCCGACTGCTTGAATTTTTAGCTTGTTTTCTGGTCTTAGATTTTCAGAATCAGTTCCTCACCACTGGGTCTCAGTTCTTGCTGCTTCTCATTTCCCATGATTGCTTTTTGGCATCCCCCCATGGAGAACTAAACTTCATTTCTTGAGAGCATAAGACAGTAGAGAGGTAGCCTCGGAGTCAGGAAAATGGATCATCCCTTCCATTTTTCAAAGGAATTCACTTCAGCATACATTTATTTAACTTCTCTTATGGCATAGCATGTGGACAGAGTTAGGGTGGCAGTCAGAAAAACTTGGATTCATATCCCACCTCTGACACAGTATGACCCTGCTGGAGTCACTTAGCCTGTAGATTACCTGGGCAACTCCTGAGGACTTTCTTACTTAGTCATAATGTTCCATACACATAAGTAATTCTGAAAAAAAAAACCTCATAAAATTACATGTGTACAAGGCACTTAGAATAAGATACATTGTCCACCCACAGCCATAATGATAATAAGGTTTAGGGAACAGGTGATCTAGCAATTCTAACAACACTAAAAGCTAAGACATACCTGTGGTTGGCTTTGATACTCTTTAGCTGTATGAGTCATAGAATTTAAGAGCTGCAGTAAAGCTGAGACAGTAATTCCACTTAATTCGTTTTATAGATGAGGTAACTGAAGCCTGGTGTTTCTCAGCTTGCGATGAATCCTTAAAATCTCTCTCTTTTTTTTTTTCAAAGCTGACCCTCCCCGGACAGTGATAAGAACTTGGCAGGGGCGCTCAGGTAGCTGACTGGGTCGTAGTGGGGATAGGCCAGTAGGGATCAGGAGTCACTGCCCGGCATTGAAGGTCAGGGCCCCCCAGTGGACTCTTTGGGATGAAAGGGAGAAGACCATGGGACCAAAGAAACACATATTTTCAATTTCAGAGAATAGTAACTGGCTACACAAAGAACTGCTTATTAGGTAGAAAGAGCCGGCTGCTGCTATAAATGCACATTTCCCACAATCAGGGAAGGGTGATAAGAAAAGAATTTTGTCAAATATAATAATCTTACTGTCCTGTTTTGCCTTCATTCAGGGAGACCTGTACCAGACTCTAGTTAGGCTGGTGGAGATGACCACGTTGATCAACTGATCCTCTTGATAGTATCATGTTTGAGATACCGCCTTCCTTAATGACACACGGCAGAATGCCGTGAGGAGAGTGAATGAGCCTCTTTCCCATCGTGTGTTTGCTTTCTAGAAACCAGGTTATCCTTCCTGGAAGTGAATCTGGGGAAAGGAGCCTTCTTGTGTTTCTTGGAGTCTATTTTCATTACTTTACGAAAGGGTTTCTAGGGTTTGAGAAAAGCAAACACAGCAGAGTCCTTTTATCTTCAGCTGAGAAAAGTCTGCATTCTCATACATTCAGTTCAGCCAGCGGTTAATGAGAGCCTTCTATGTTCCAGGCTCTCTGCTAGGCACTAAGGATAGAAAAACAGTCCCCATCTATGCAGTCTAAACAAGGGGGTCTTTCTGGCACCCCCGGCACTGGGTGTTCTAGCCAGCATTGCTCCTGCCTTTTGGTGAACTTAATAAGAACCCCTCTGCTGTGGAATGGGTCTGGGAAGAGAAATGATGGCCTTGGAACATCAGTCTTGCCCCTTGTTAGCGGCTTTGGTGCTCAGGGAGGGAGAAACTTGAAACAGTGGTTAAAGTAAATTATGTGGCTTTCGTCGTTCTCTGCTTGTGAATAGATCTGAAAAGGGACCTTTATTTATTTGGGGTGTTTGCAATCTGGGGAAGTTGCTCAGGTGCCTTTATAGGCTGACTGGCTTCCTTTCTGTTTACTTCAAGGAGTTTTCAGGATGGGTTTTATTGTTATTTTAACTTGTGTATTTACAGAGAAAGGGAGAGAGAAAAGGCAGGAGGAAGAGAAAAAGTACACGTGGTCCAAAGAACAGTATAACTAAGTTCAGAAAGTATCATCAAGAGGTTGGCCTCCAGGTGATGAATTTTCTGGCCACAGCAAACCCAAGGAGACTGTCTACTGATGATGTAAAGGGGTTGTACTTGCTCTCAGTAGGAATACACAGGGTAGAAGGATCCTCTCACAGATCTGTTGAAGTATGAGATTAATCGAGCATCGTTGAATCAGTTTTCTTTTTGTGGACAGGCCACCATCCAAACCACCACCCATTCATTCACAGTTGAGAGTGGTCTGTGCCTTGGGTCAGGTCCTCTCTTCTTTGCAGTAATCTCTCTGGGTGTTAATTTTCCATTGTTTCCCTCTCTCCTGTTCTTCTGTTTTCCCAGCCTTCCAATATATTCTTTACAATGGATGATGTGGTAAAGGTTGGTGACTTTGGGCTGGTGACTGCCATGGACCAGGATGAGGAAGAACAAACGGTTCTTACCCCAATGCCCGATTATGCCAGGCACACTGGACAAGTGGGGACCAAACTTTACATGAGCCCAGAGCAGGTAAGATGTTTTTCCTTTAAGAACAATAGCCATAATGTGATTGGAAGGAGCAGCTTAAACTAGTGCTTCTGATGGGAACCAACAGTAGCAGGCTAGTGCGTATCCACTCTGTAAAGTCATGAAACCCTGATATCTGTTTATAAGTGTGTGTGAAGAGCCTTACACACCATGTACCCAGCTTAAAAGTGAGAACTTGGTCAAAGAAAACCCCTCGGAGTTAGGGTAAAAGACAGAGATGCGCTGCTGAAAGTCCTGAGGCCCCTCAGAGTGGGTCCAGAAAGCAAAGAGCTGGGCAGCGTGGAACGGGCTGGGCCTGCTTCACTTCTTTCCCGCAGCTCTGTGCTGTGCTGGCGGCTGCTGGGGCACCGCTCTGGCCAAGGTCTGCTGCTCAGATCTAAGGTGGCCCTCGAGGAAGTTTCTCAAATAGCGGGCTCACTCTCTATGGGTTATTTGACCTAGGCCATAGGAAGAGCAAAAGACTCATTTTCATGGGCTTTTTTCTTTGAAGCAAGGCTTCTTGTTATGAGTGGCGTTGGTCTGTGGAATGGCTGCAACGCATTCGTAATTCTCACCACTCGGGGAAAGGATTATAATGCCAGGTGTTGTCCCCTCCCTGTCCTCGTCTGTGATTCTGGGTGCTAGGAAGCCAAGCCCAGAGTCTCTTCCTGTGGGGTGCTGAGTCTGTCTAAACTCTGGGGGAACATGAAGGTGGCTTCTTCTTCTTTTCCCTTGTGCCCTCATATTTGCTACATTCTGTCAGGGAGTTATTTTATGTCTTTGACCAGCGCTATGATTTCATTGATGTGGGAAACTTTCCAGGTGAGGAAAATCCATTCATGTTTTATCCTACATAGTCTTAGAGGCTTGGCCAGAGCCCCGAGAGCCTGTGCCTTACCTAGGCTTACACAGCCAGCCTTTGTTAGAGACAGCACTTGAACAGAGACCTTCAGTCAACAATCAGCTGGCATTTATTAGGCACCTACGGTGTGCCAGGCCAGGCACTGTGTAGGCACTGGCTGTATGAGTATGAAGAATGAAAAGGCCTGACTTCCAGAGTGCTCACATTCTAATAAGTGAGACAAGTCCCTTCTAAGTATATGCAGAATCAAACCAAACAGTGGAGTTTGAAAGGCCAGGAGCCATGGGGAAGAGGAAGGCTTGCTGTCCAAGGTGCTGCACAGCTCTGTTTTGAAGGGATAGTGGTTCTGTGAGGGCTGGGGGTGAGGAGGGGTGAGTGCTAGGCATGGGGCAGCAGGGCACAGACTTGGGGGGACAGGGAGTCGTGCAGATTGCGGACGGATCTCGGGACACAGTCAGACATAAGAGGAGACCTGTGAGAGAGGCTTCTGGACTCTGGGCTGACGCCTGCCATCACTCTTCACGGCCTCATGTGTGGGTCACTCTTTCATACATCCACAGAGCAGTGAATCTCACACATGTGTGAAGGCCACCAAAGCTCCTAAGGAAGAAAAGAAGCACAGTGGAAATGGGAAAGGCATCGGCAGCTTCGGTCACTAAGAAGGAGCGGGGAGAGGAAGGCAGCTAGGGTTTGTCTTATGTCACTAGAGGAAGGGGGCTAGTGTCACTGTGGCTGCCAGTGTAAGAAATGCACCTTCAGGGCCTTCAAATGCTGGCCAGAGCTGTGGGCCCCCCTTCAGCCTCCTCCTGTCACCTACTTTCTTCTTTGGGGCTCATGCACCCAAATCTCTGTCACCTTTTGAAAACAAAAACAAAAGCAAAGCCTCACCCCAGCCTGTTGTGTTTGAACATCTCAGTCATGTCACTCTTTGTGGTCACCTTTTGTGACCCAGAGACACTGGAGGGGTTTGCCACTTACCTCTCCAGCTCATTTTACAGAGTAGGAAACTGAGGCAAGCAGGGTGAAGTGACTTGCCCAGGGTCACACAGCTGGGAAGTGTCTGAGGCCAGATCTGAACTCACGAGGATGAGCTGTTGGGACTCTGTGCACTCTGGCTCCACCTAGGTGCCGCAGAGTAGTCTTTTAACAAGAGCACGGTAGCTTGGAAGAAGGTCTCTAGTGGGACAGCCAAGGATCTGTGCTCCTCCCTGGCTGGGCTCTTTAGCGTTTTTACCAGTGACTCAGAGTGAGCGTCGTACTTGTTGAATTTGAAGGTGGCACAAAGCTGGGCCGGGTAGTTGAATGTCGGGATCTTGATAAAGAGCGACAGCGTTAGGTCAAGGCTGATGACATTGCAATAAAGGTTTGGGAATCATCGGCATAAATAAAATGGGAGGTATGGCTGGGCAGCCATTTGATTAAAAAGGCCTGATGGTTTTAATGAACTCCAAGTTGACTGTGAAACACCAGTGAGATATGGCAGCCCCCAAAGCTAAAGTCATTTTAGGCAGCGTTGAGGAAAATGCATGTCCAGGACCAAGGAGATGGCAGCCCAGTGTATTAGGCCCTGGCTGAACCATGCTTGGAGGGCTGTGTTTGGTTTTGGGCACCACGTTTGAGGAAGGGCGTTGACGAGCTTAAGAGGCTGCAGAAGAAGGTGTATTAGATGGTGAAGAGCCCTGAGGTCATGCCAAATGAGGACTGATGAAAAGAACTAGGAGAGTTTAGAAGCTGCCAAGAGACAAATTCGGGCTTGATGTTGGGAAACACTTGCTCACAATCACAGCGTCTGCCCTAAAGTGGAAGGGCCTGCCTTGGGAGGGAGGGAGGAAGCTCCCAATCACTGGAGCCACTTTTCTGGCAGGTTGTGAGGGGCTTCATGTCAAGGTATAAACCAGACTGGAAGATTCCCAAGACTCTTCCCAGCTCTGAGCTTCTGAGAGGCCGCATGACCCCGGGAGAACATACTTGGAGGGTTTTTAGCTCCTAGCCATATGATTAATGGAAATAATTAACTGTCCTTGCTGCTCTGTGCGGACCAAGAAGTGACTAGAGATTCCACAGATGTTATTGATGCCTTTTTATTCATTGATTTCCTTATTGATTTTGTCTTTTTCACTAATTCCCATCTCACATTGGATTTCAGATTTATGGGAATACTTATTCCCATAAAGTGGACATCTTTTCTTTGGGCCTGATCCTGTTTGAACTGCTGTACCCATTCAGCACTCAGATGGAGAGGGTCAAGGTGAGTATTTCTTTTAAAAATAGTGAAATGAAAATATAAAAGATATAAAAATAAAATCAAAGGAAAGATTAAATTCTTGAAGCTAATTGACATTAGAAATGAAACATGACAGAAAGGAGAGCAGTTATGTGAACAGTTGTAATGGTCGTCAGTCTAGAATCATTTACACAAATTCTGTTCAATTTCAGTTAAATCTTTAGCCTTTAAATTATGGCTAGTTGAATTTGTTCCCATAATCTTGCTTCACCTCCCCACAATTTAGCAATTTGTTGAATACATGCTGTGTGTTCACGAAAATGTGTGAGGGAGACAGAGATATCAACCTGATTCTCACCCATCAAGAGATGTGCCATCTAGTTAGGGAAGGGAAAGGAACACATGGAAAACAAAAGAGTAAGGACTAAGTGTGGTGAGAAGGTCAGTAGTCGGAGACAGGCCTCAAAGGATGGGTCTGGGGAGTCACGAGGACAGGTCAAGGTGTGATGACATTCCTTCTTCAAAGCTTGATTGAGTCCTTGCCAAGTGCCAGGAACAGTGCCAGGCTCTGGGGCTCCCAAGACAACAGGGAAGCCGTCTGTCCTCCAGAGCTGACCCAGGAGCAAGGGTGAGTCTTCTAGGAGGTTCACTGGCCCTTTGAGAGAACAGGGAGTGTATCAGCGTCCCAGTGACTGCAGGGCAGCGCCGTGAGCTCCCCAAGAGCCTGCCTTAGTTAATGATGCCATGGGACAGGAGCAGAGGCCTGGAGGAGAGCCTGGGGGAGGGATGCAGGGAGAGAGCAGAGCAAGCAAGCGGGCAGCCAGATGTGGCCGCAGCCAGATGTGGCCACACCTCGAGGGCAGCCGGAGGACTTGGGGCTTCACAGGGTGAGCAGTCCCCCAGACTGGCGCAGGCTCCTGAGCAGGATCTGCCCAAGAGAAAAATGACGCCTGCCCTTCTTCACTGGGTGTGGAACATGGGAAGCTCGGGGTCTGTGTTAGTTTGGCTGAACTACTTTTTTCCTCATTCTTCTCACTTTTATTTCAAGGGGTGGTTCTCCAGAGATGGAAGGTGTGGAGGAAGGGAAGAGAACTAGCTGCAGGAAGGAAAACAAGTAGCAATAAATGGCTGAAAAGGATTAATTGGGTTTGTGTTTTTCATCCCCAAGGCCTAAAACAAAAGTAACGTTTTCAAAACAGAATTAATTCACTCCTAGCCCCATGGAAGCAGGGGCCGTGTTTCCTCTCTTCTCTAGGGGCCACACAGGTCTCTATCCCCACAGAGCCGGGCTTTATTTGTTGTTTACGGTTTGTTTACCTTGCTGCAGTCTTCTGTAGTGCTTGCTTCAGTCCGCACAAGTTCATACAAATTTTCGCGTGTTTCTCTGAATCCTGTAGGAATAGTCCGTTGTGTCAAAACAAGCCTCTGACCCTTAGCTGCTTTGTGTTGTCACCTGCTTTTTCTTACCTCCCTCCTTTCAAGTTCCCAGAGAGCTTAGGCAGGAAGTGACTGTCACCTGGTGGAGTGGGGTCACTTGCTGGTCCCCAAGGTTGCCTCTCCTCTGGCCATCTCCTCACCAGTGAGCCTCTGCTGTTCCTTTGCTGCTCAGTCAGCAGGTTACCCCAGAGGTGGGAGGGTACGTGTCTTCCTAAATTCTTCACAGTATTTTTACTGCATTTTGAGATGCGGAGTGCTTGAAAACAAAGATGTCTCACCTCAGGCTGCCTTCTGTGGCTCCTCATTCATAGTCCTGGCTACAGCAGCCTCATTGCCCACTTCAATAACTTGGTGCTGTGAGAGTGGTCTCCTTCTGCTTTCATCTCCTTTCCTGCCTGTCTTCAGCCCCCTTCACCAAAGAGATTACAACCCCACCCCACCCCACCCCCCCCAGTGTGCATCAGACCTCGATCTGGCCAACGCAGCCCTAGGCGTTCGGGGATGGGATTCCCGGACAGCAGCATGTGCTCAGAGTCTTGCCTCCAGCAGGACAGCCCCTGAGTACCCTCCCCAGGTGACAGTGTGTGCAGCATCCCGCCTCCAGGGGCCCCGCCTCTCCTCTCTTCTCTAGGGCCCACACAGGTCTCTGTCCCCACAGGGCCGGGTTTTATTTGTGGTTTACTGTTTGTTTACCTTGCTGCAGTCTTCCACAGCATTTTGCTTAGTCTGCTTGCTTCCGTCTGCACAAGTTCATACAAATCTTCACATGTTTCTCTGAATCCTGTAGGAACAGTCTGTTGTGCCCACATGCCACAATTTGTTTAGCCATTACACTTCTCTGCATGTTAGCAACAGGACCCACAGGCCAAGAAAGGCCTGATTCCAGTGCTTAAAAACATAAAGCTAATCTTCGAAAACCACTTTTATTAAGTTTAAAACAATGAGCTCAAAGAAACGTTGACAAAAAACCTGACTCATCAAATCTAGGCTTTCCCTTTTGTTCTTTTCAAAATTCATACATTTCTAAAACGCCCTTCACTTCTCTAAGCCAGGGCCAGGCTTTGTCAGTGCCTGGACCATGCTTGGCCCACATGGAGACTCTTCTAGTTTGTTGGAGTTTCTTCCTTTTTGTGTGTCAGCAGTTTAGGTTCCTCTCTTAGTGTTGTCATGGCTTATGTGACTTGGCATTCTGGCTTATCCTTTAAAATGGATGGATAAATAAATGCCCATCCAGTTCCGCCAGGACGTAGGGCTCAGAAGAGGAGGGGATTGCAGAGACCCCCTAGTCTAGTGCCCTCACTTTTCATGTGAAGGCACTAAGGTCTAGAAATGTGAAATCACTGGCCTACTGTCAGAGCCTGGACTTGAACCCAGGGCCTTCAATTCTAAACCCCCTGTGCCATGCTGGTGGCTCTGAAAGCTAATTTTCCTCATTAGGGAAGGAGGGGAGGGGAATAAACATTGCACACAGCTCTCTTGTGCGGGGCAGCTTTACAAAGGTTGTCCCATTTGATCCTCAAAACCAAAGATGACAGTTGCCCATAAAGTGTGGAATATAGTATTGACACGAAGGTTAGTGAGCAGACAGCTCAGGAATGTGTCTTTCTTTTCTGGGGAAATCCCTGAGTGACGGACTCTGGCAAAAAAGCCCTTTCATCTCTCCCGCTGTCCTGGAGTCAGTGCTTTTCCTGCCCCGCTGGGATCTCGTTACATTGCCATTATTTGCCTGGGTTTGAGCTTTTGATGCAGTGTAGATTGGAACTCTGCAAAGCAGCCAGACAGACGATTTGGGCAGGAAGAGATGTCAAGTTTTCCTTTGATTTCATTTCACACCTTTCCTCGGGGTCATTCTATCCATTGAAAAAGTTTTGTGTTCAAAATGGTTAGAGTTAGATCTATGATGGGACAAGAAATAAAAGGATGAAAAGATACTCAGCACTTTTTTTTCTTTTTCAGACATTAAGCAATGTCAGGAATCTCAAATTTCCACCACTGTTTGCTCAGAAATATCCTCAAGAAGTAAGTATATGTGTGCTCCCTCATCCCCCTTGTTCTTTAGAAGCCCACGATGGTAGAGCTGGAAGGGGCCTCGTGAGATCATGTCCAGGAGTATGGAACTAGATTCTAGTCTCTCCTTCCCATTTTTTAGATCAGCAAATCAAGGCTCAAAAACTGAAGTGACTTGTCCAAGGTCACTGAGTCAGCACCAGCAGACCTGGGGCGAGAGCCCAGCGCAGTGATTTTCCCGTGGCATCGTCCTGCCTCCCACATAGAACATTAAGCTGCCTGCTCTGCTCATTCTGGGAGAATCATCATAAATATTTGCAGGACACACGCTTAACTTTTCAGAGCGTTTCATGCTTTAGCCTTATAGGTGGTGCTTATTCCACTGCTAGTCATTCTCCCATATCCCACTAAGCTTCTCCCCTCAGCCACATTTGGGTTTCTCGTCGCATTCCATAATGGAATGTTTTTAAATGTATTGAGTTCAAAAGCAATGAAATAAATACTTGTATAAAGTGCTCGGACTTCCCTTTCCCCCTCCCAGCCCTGAAGCCGGTTGTCGTTGGCTCTTGGAATCATTCCGCTTTCATTCACTTTTGCCCACGTTTGCATGAATTCACTTTTGCTTTTGTCCAGCGTCTCCTTTCCCCTTGACTTTCTTCAGTTTGCCTGGTGATCCCTGCCCACCCCGTCTTTTTTTTCTCGAGTCCGAGGCCTGCTGTCTGCATCGCCTTCGTCCTCTCCAGCTGCTTCTCCCTCGCCTCCCTTCATCTCCTAAGGACGGATGTTAGGACAGATTGGTGCCAAAGCTGCCCTTTCTGCCGCAGCCCCTGTCCCACATCCCTTTTCTCCCCTCTGCCTTCTTGAGACGCTCTTTGTTCTTCAGGAAGGCCCCTTTCTTCCCTCCCCTTTGTTTTCCTGACACCATCTAACATCTACAACATCCTGGTCTGGCAGACAGGACTGGAGTAATTAGCAAAATGGGGAATGGACAGGGTGAGGGCCTTGCTTAAGTTCCTGCATCTAACTAGTTGTGGCACTGACAGTTAATTAAGTTCATTGTGTCAGCTGTAAGCTAATAGTTTTCTATGCCGTGGGCAGGCCCATCTGCAAATAGGCTACTTTCTGCAGATCTGCCTTAACATAGACAGGCCGTTTATGTGCTCAGAAATCTCAAATACATAAAGTTGGCGAACAATCTGGCTTTGATGGTCCTGGGCCAGTTCTCCGTCTTCATTCTCCCTTTGCCCTCCTATTACACACACACACACACACACACACACACACACACACACACACACACAATTGAGCCCATCCTTGCTTTAAATAATAGAAGTTTTAAGTAAAGTATTTTCACTTATTGCCTCTTTTTTCAGTGAAAAACTTGAGACCATTCACCGAGAGCTCCTACTTCTCCCTTCCTCATCCTCACATTCCTCTACCCCCTCTACCATCCTCTCTCCGCTCTCATCTTCAGTCTCTTCTTATCCATAGGCTCCTTCCCTGTTGTCTACAAACATGCCAATGTTTCCACTGTCCTTAAAGAACTTTCACTTGAGTCTGCCGTCACTGCTGGCTGCTGTCCTGCCTCTCTCATCCCCTTGTCAGAGAAGCTCCTTGAGAAAACCATCCACAGCCTGTGCCCCCACGTCCTCTGCTCTCCCCAATTCTCGGCTCTTTGCAGCTGTGGCTTGCAGCAGCCTTATCTTCAGGCTGAATCGGCAGATCTGATCCTTCTTGCCCCCTTGAGCCTTTGACCCTGTCAGCCACCTCCCAGGTGCTCTCTCCTCTGGGGTTTCATGACACCGTTCTCTCCAGGCTCTCTTCCTACCTTTCCAAATGCTCTTTCTCGGTTGCTGCTGTTGTTTTCTGGCTCTTCATCCAGATCGTGGCCACTGACTGCGGATGCCCCCAAGGCTCTGTCCTGGCTCTTTTCCCTTCTCCCTCCATGGTACCTTGTTTGGCAGCCTCATCCGTTCCCCTGGGTTCAGTTTTCATCTCTGTGTATCCACCCCTAACCCCTCTCCTGAGCTCCAGTCTCACGGCACTGACTGCCTTTTGGACATCCCAAATCGGATCTCCCAGAGACACCTTACACTCAATATGTCCAAAGCAGAGCTCCTCCTCTGTCCCACCATCGTCACTGTCTCATTATCATTATTATTGACATTATTATATCCACCATTAGTATTCTTCCCACCCTCCCTGCTCTTATTGTGGAGGGTCCCACCTTCATCCTGGTCTCCAGGCTGGCAGCCCTGACGTCACCCACGGCTCCGTATGCGCACTCACTTCACTGTCATACTCTACTGTCCACACTCATCAGCTCGACTTGTACAGCACCTCCGATGGACGCCCTTCTCTCCACACAGTCACCCGCAGGCCTGGTGCAGGCTGTCACCTCCCCCCCCAGACCATCACAGTGTCCTGCTGTTTGGTCTCTCAGATGCCAGAGTGAATGTTCCTGGTCATCCTCTTTACGTCCAGTGTTCTCACCCTTTACAGTGACAGCTGTCAGCCAGCACCCTCCCCTCCTCTCCGTCCGGCTCCAGTGCCGCTCTCCACAAGGGGCCTTTTCCATTCTGCCTCTGACATGCACCATGTCTGTTTGCCTGCTGTCTCTGCTGTTAGACTGTGAGCTGCCTGAGGGCAGCGGCTGGGTTTTGGCCTGCCTTTGTATCTGTAGCTCTTGGCACAATGCCTGGCTTCTAGTCTGCCTAATAAGAGTGTGTTGGCTACCTGACTATGAATTGTGGTTGTGAGCTGTAAAGATCCTTTGAAATCATCTCATTCAAACTTCTTATTTTGCGGATAAAGAAGCCTGGCCCAGTGGATGGAGTCAGGAAGACCTGAGCTCAAATCCAGCCTCAGAAGCATGCCATCTGGGACTTAGCCTGGGCAAGGCACTTAATCTCTCTCAGCCTCAGTTTCCCCCTCTGTAAAGCAGAGGTCAGACCACCGCCTACCTTTCAGGGTTGTGTATCTTTGAAGAATATTTCACAGCCAAAATGGAAGCTGCATTCAGCCTTTATTCAGGGTTGTTGTGAGGATTGCATGAGATAATCTTTGTAAAGCACCTGGCACGGTGCCTGGCGCATAGGAGGGCGATATGCATGTTAGTTATCCTCATTGGCTGTTATTAGTTAAGAGGCGAGTATGCAGTATGGAGGCAGAGGTCACTTGGGCCGGAAGTGGGTCAACTGGCGTTTGTCTCCAAGCCTCAGTACTCCAGGGAGGGCTCTTCCTCCACAGTCTTCCCCTGCCTCTGTCTGGGTCTTCGAGCAGTACAGTTGTCTTTGTCTGGAGAGCTGCCACTCTTGATTGTGACAGGAAATCTGTCCTTCCCTTCATCCAGTGTTGCTCCCTTCAAACCCTTCTCCCTTTTAAAATTGTCCTGGTTCATTCCACACTTTCTGCACCTTGGACTTTCTGCCCCTTTGTTCTTTAAACACCGTCAGTGTCTGGGCGGAATGGGGGAGGGGGGAAAGAGAGAGAGAGACACTCCCTGTTTTACCCCTAGCCAGCCTATCCAGGCATAAGATAGAGAATTAAGACAACCCATTGTATACCCAGGACTTTGGGCATTCATTTGAGATAATTTCACTAAAACCTATTTATTGGTATGATTTTTTAATGCCACACTGCATTAAGAGTAAGAGAGTAAGTAAGAGAGGAGCAGTGCTTTTGAATACAACTGTTCCTCTACATTTCTAGCAGGAAGAAGGATCAGAAGTGCTGTTCCTTGAAGGAACAGCAGAATGGAATATTTTCTTTTAAATGTTAGGACAATGCTATGCATACATGTTTCTTGGTGAATTTTGAAGATTTTAAATGAATAGCCTGATAGAGTGGGAAACCTTGGACTCTGAGCTCCACCCAGGTTCTCCTTTCCTTCTTTGTGGGCCCACAAAGGTTGTGCCAGTGGAGAATTAGGTCTGGTAGGTACTGCGAGGACAGGGGCCCGTGGGCATGGGCTGAGATTCAAAATGTGTCTGTCATTACTGGGTTAGCCTGGCTTATGTTGGAGAGACTCACCATGGCCATGGCTAACATATGAAGCCATTTCCTTGGGCACATGATGGCAAAGAAGCTCACCCACATTGACAAAAGTCACAAATCCTGTAAAGGTGAAGTCTGAAAACCTGGGTTCTGTTTCAGTTCTGTCTCAGCCCTTTATCAGTGGATTCTGGGCAAGTCGGTTGGTTAACCTCGTAGGGCCATCTGAGTTGGAGGTGCTGGTTATACTGCCCACTTCACACACTTCTGAGGTTCCAATTGTTAATAAGAATTTGTATTCACCTGCATTTATAAGCAGCTTTGTCACTGAGGACACACACAGCAGGGGGTAACACGGTAAAGATAGTGCAGAATAGGAAGGGAGGGCTGGGATAGGTCAGTGTGTGAGGCAGGTCCTCAGCAAAGCCCAGGTATCTAGCCCCTGCCTGCCCTGCAGCTTCCATTCTGTGGGGTGGGGGAGAGGCCATATGGGAGCTGTCGTGAAGGATTCTGAGGGGCTGAGATGAGGAGGGAGTGAATTCTAGGCACGAAGGGTCTATTAGCGGGTAAAGATCACATGCCAGGGAAAACTAGAAGGATCACGGCCAAAGACAGGGACAGAGTCAGACTTCATACAACAGCCCAAGTTCTCCAGCAGGTTGTGAAAATCTTTATGCATTTGAGGGCACCTGGTTCAGCCATTGGGCATTCATTATCAGAAAGCCAGACGCTGTTGACGGACATGAAACCTTGCTTCCTGAGCTCACCTTAATTCTTTTACCCTAAATCTTGTTTCCTTAATATTTCAGTACACGATGGTTCAACACATGCTTTCTCCATCTCCTACTGAACGACCTGAGGCCATGGACATCATTGAAAATCCTTTATTTGAAGACTTGGAGTTCCCGGAGAAAACTGTGCTCAGGCAGAGGTCTCGCTCCCTGAGTTCATCAGGAATGAAGCATTCAAGGCAGCCAAGCAAGTAGTGGCATCCTGGCAGCCCCGCTGATTGTAGCCCTGCTAGACCGGCCTGGCCCTTGCAATGTCCCCAGCCCCAAGAGCCATGTCCCACCTACTTCTTAGACTTGAAAACCGTGTTCTCGGGCTATTTAAATTTGGCCTGTTCTGAGTAAGGCAGATTTAAATGCCCTTCTCAGGCAAGGTGTGAGAATGTGGATCAATGTGTGTTCTTCAGGCAGTCCCTGAGTGTCTCTCCAGATGTCCCTTCTGCTTCAGTCCCTCCGGCCTGGCTGGCCACTCTGACCACTCCTGGGGTCTTTTGTTCTTTTACGTGTTAGGATCTCTTTAAAGCCCACCACCCGGGGAATAGAGAGAGATTCATAAATGTATATAAAATTACGATATTTTTATAGCACAGAACAAGGTCTCCACATGCCATGATTCTATTGTTCTAGAAATTTACTCTTTGAGGACATAATGGTAATTTTGAAACTGGGCTTCCCAAAAGCAGACTCCCTTTTTGTCCTGGTTGGGTCAGTTAGGAATCTGCACAGTTTACAGGGCAGGTAGCACAATGGTAGAGAAACCTCTGTCCAAAGCTAGTTTTCTAGGGGTATCTGTGGTATTATAGTTCCATATTTTAGATGGTCCTAAGCAAAGGTTAAAGATGGTTTATATTTGCACTCCAGTAGAGGGAAATGAAGCTTTTGATATAAATGGCCATAGACACTAGGGTTTTTATGGAGGCAGAAAAATCTTAGTAAGAAATGAACATATATTACAGCTTAATTCTTAGAATTATGAAAAATGTCCAACCTAGTGAAATCATATGTCTTAACATAATCTTGTAGATTGGTACTTTTTGAAACCTGATTGTAGACTACTGCTTAATTATCTAACTTATCTGCCTAATATGGTTTTATTTTTCACTGTAAATATGTTCATTTTTATTTATAAAAATGCCGAATCAATCCATTTGGGTTGGTGGTGTACAGAACACACATAAAAGTGTGTTAAACTATTGTGACTTCTTTCAAGTCTAAATGATTTAATAAAATTTTTTTATTTATGGCTTGTCTTTTACTTTGTGAAAATCACAAACCAGAGGACTCTTAAAATTTCCCAGAGGGAATGACAGGGCTGATCACACCTCTGCCTACAGGAAGCCCTGGTGCTAGGGCCCAGAGGCACATTTGGAAAGAGATCCCACAGCTTCGAGAGAACTTCACTTTCCTTTCTCTTGTGAGGTTCTCAGAAGGCACCAGCACCAGCACCAAATATGTTTATTGGTTGAGTGCTCAGCCCAGTGCAGTCAGATACAAATCCTTTTTCCTCTGTGTGGCTTCACTTGGTGATCTCAATCAGCTGCCGTGGATTCAATCATCATCTCTCTCTGTTCTGGTGACTGTCAGACCTACTTGCTCAGCCCTAGCTTCTCCACTCACCTCCAGCCTCACATTTCCAACATATCCGTTAGACATCTCAAACAGGATGTCTGGTAGACTTCTTAATATTTAATATTTTGTTTTTGTTTTTTGGAGGGGGGGAGGTAGGGCAATTAGGGTTAAATGACTTGTCCAAGGTTATAGGCTAGTTTTGTGTTAAGTGTTTGAGGCCAGATTTGAACTCAGGGCCTCATGGCTCTGGTGCTGGTGCTCTATTCACTGCACCACCTAGCCGCCCCTCCGGTAGACTTATTAAACTCAATGTGTCCAAAAATGAACTCCTTCTCTTTCCCTCCAAACCTCCTCTCCTTCCAGACCTCCCTATTGCTGTTGAAGGCAAGACCATCCTCGAAGCCCCCAGCCCAGCAAGCTCAGCCTCATCCTTGACTCCTCACCATGTCTCACCACCCCCATATCTGATCCCCCTCCAGCTGGACCTTTGTGGCATCTCTTGAACACCACTCCTGGCCACCTCCTCTGACTTGGCCACTTCTCTGAAAAAGAGAGGGCCTCATTCCTTGGACTGCCAGCATAGCCTGCCACAGACCTCTCCCCAGTGCTGCTCAGCCACTGAGGTCATTTTCCTAACAAGCAGGTTGGGCCACATCACCACGTAGTCAGTGAACTCCAGTGGCTCCCTATTGCCTCCAGGATCAAATCAAACATAAAATGCCCTGTTTGGCATGCAAAGCCCTTTAAAGCCTAGCCCCTCCCCCCTGTCCAGTCTCCTCCTCTGTCCCCCACCCTCTTGGCTCTGGTGGCACTGGCTTCCTTGCTGTTGCTCACACAAGACCCCCTCATCCCCTGGCTCTTGGCATTTTCACTGTGTGTCCCCTGAGCCTGGAATGCTCCCCTTCCTCCTCTCTGCCTCCTGGATTCCCTGTTTTCTTCAGATTCTAGCTAGTGTCCTCCCTTCTACAGGAAGCCTTTCCCAATCCCTCTTACTTTCCTCTGTTGACTATTTCCTGTTTATCCTGACTATAGATCGCTGGTATGTGGTTGTTCATAAAATAATCGCGTTTAGCTGTATTTGGTTGTGCCCAACTCCTCGTGATCCTTTTGGGGTTTTCTTGGAAGGGATACTAGAGTGGTTTGCCATTTCCTTCTCCAGTTCATTTTACAGACAAGGAAACTGAGGCTAGTAGGGTTAAGTGCTTGGTCCAGGGTCACACGGCTTTTAAGTGTCTGAGGGCAGATTTGAACTGGGGTCTTCCTGACCGTAGGCCCAGCGCTCCAGCCACTGGACCACCTAGCTGCCGTATAATAACCACAGCTGCCTGCTGTGTGCCAGCCTTTACGATGATTATCTCATTTGATCCTTGAAACTCCGGGACGTAGGTGTTATTTTCATCCCATTTTTACATCCGAGGAAACCAAGGCGAACACAGGTTACGTGAATTGCCCACAGTCCCCCAGCTAGAGTCTGAGGCCATATTTGAACTGGGTCTTCCTGACTCCAGGCCCAGCCTTTAGGAGCTCTGCCACTTGCGGACTTGAAAGTCGTCACCATCACATGCTGATGCTTTTGTTTGGTCAGAATTGCTCCAGAAAATGGTCTGCCAAGGGGCTGCAATCTGGGGCAAGGGATAGAGAAGGAATGATAGATCATATTGCCTTTAGAGTCCTTTCTCAAGCTCTAAAGGTGAAACGTTATTTCCACTGCCTGGTCACCCTCACTTCCCAGCAAATCGCCGTTTTGGTGATGGATTTAATGCTGACACATGATTGGCTTAACCCACTGCCACTCAGAACTCCTGAGCTCAACTACTTCACCATCCTCAGCCCCACTGAGAGCAAGGATTAAAAGCATCCTGTACCATGCCTGACCTAATTAATACTTGGATTAAATATCCTGACTCAATGTATGTTTGAATGAATGAAAAACACCTTTGTCGCCCCGTGGTTGATCTAGTTACTCCAACTGTGTCTTAGGCAAAAATCTTTCATTTAGCCTGAGTTACCGGTGTTAAGTACTTCTTACCATATTGTTGCCTTAATTTGCTAGTTATTTTACCAAAACAACTATTACTAGAGACCGAGCACAAAAAAATTGATAGTTAATGTGTTTATTTCATTACTATGCATTACATTTGTCTCAACAGTTTTAAGAAAAATTATTTGGTGACAGGCAGTCTAACAGAAAGGAAGGCATCCTGGGCTCAGAAGAAGCTGTCTTGGAGAAGAGCTGGTGCCCCAAGGATGTCCCTATTTCTAATTTACGGCACTGAAGACTATGGAGATTTCCCCTTGGATGAGATTAGGGACCCCCTTGCAGTTGAGCTAAGATATTTCTCTCCCAGTGGGACAGTGTAATTCACTGAGTATTTCTGTAAATTTTCAGCGTGCAAGGCAGATTGAGTACAGCATAAACACAGTTCTTTTCCAAATATGAGTATTTGGTATAACGTCTCCTACTATCTAATCAGTCTTGCTAAAAGAGATACCAAACAGCTTCTAGAAGCTAGTGTAATTCCAAGGCAAAACATAAGCCACATAATTTCACATGATAGGAACATGGCGGGTGATATGGATATTTCCTCTTTATCAGAGCAGAGAGCCAGAGCATTCATGCCTTGTCTATCTGTGTGTGTTGTCCTTGCTCATAAGTTTGCTATGGGACAGATGGAGTCCATCTGTATGCTGGGGGCTTCTCCACTATCCCTTGACATAGTGAGGCTGACAGTGAATGTGGGTACCCTTAATAACTTCTGCTCTTCTTATTGGAGGGCACGAGAACAAAGCAAAGAACTCCCCAAAGCTGCCATTAAAGAAGGCACCCAGGCCAGCCAACTCTTCATTTCCCACCAGCTCTGCTCCTTGGCTCGGACTCTCCATGCCTATGCTCCTAGGAAACCTCATCCCCAGGAAACTCATCTTTTGAGATTGTATCAACTTCAGGAAATTAAGCATCAGGAGGAGAGAATGGGCACAAATGTCAATGGGATTTAAAATACAGAATATGAGGAATTGTTTCACTAGGGTAGAGGAATAAGGTCCTCCGGGCTGAGTTGAGATTAGACAAGAGGAAATTTTTAGTGGACCCAGTCAAATGATGAATGAATGGATGAAATGCGTGTTATGTACACTGTGCTTTAGAATGCTTAAAGATCCTTTCCTATGAGAACTGCTGAGAAATTGTCGATCTTCTCTTGACTTTTGCATAGCTCAAGAATTGATCTTATGTGTATATCATTCTAGTCTGTTTTATCATTTCTTCTGTACCTCTGCCATTCTTCCCTTTTGGATTGTAGACTTCTTGAGAGCAGTTAACTTGTCTTGTGAATCTTTGTATTCCCCTTGGCTAGGTTGCACAATGGATAGAGCATGCCTGAATTCCAATCCAGATCAGACACTTACTAGCTGTGTGACTCTGGGCAAATCACTTCACCCTGTTTGCCTCAGTTTCCTCATCTGTAAAAATGAGCCAGAGAAGGACATGGCAAACCACTCCAGTATCTTTGCCAGGAAAACCCTAAATGGGGTCATGGAGAGTTGGACAGGACTGAAAAATGACTGAACAACTCAGGTTACCATCTCCTCATTTCACACCCATCTGCTTTCTTCCAGATTCCTCCGTCATGACCTCCCTTGCCCTCCTCTGCTTTTCGGCTTCCTTTCGTATGTTGTTTTCCCCATTAGACTGTAAACTCCTTGAGGGCAGACTCTCTCTTTTATAGCATAACGCCTGCCACATAGTAGACATTTAATAAATGTTTACTGATTAGCTAATTTTACAAAGGAAAGATAAACCGATCAAATACATTAAGAGGTGCTGATAATTCCAAAACTATCCATTCCAGCCAACTGGTACAAAGCATCTTAGCCCGAATCTCATCTGGGAGAGGATCAAGGCTCTACAAAGCCTGGGAGAGATTCATTCCCTCAATTCCCTTCCCTTCCTAACCTCTTCAGGGATTCCCTTCTTCCCAAGGGGTTGGGAATGGGTCCTTGAGTCCCTTCCAATACTCTCTGTGCTCACTATATCAATATTCTCCTCCCCCACCAACAAGTCATCAAAGAGATCACATCACAGTGATGTCCACTGGTAATTGTCTATAATACCTATCACCAGTTCATCCTTTTGTTTAAAAAAAACACCAAGGGTGGCTAGGTGATACAGCGAATAGGGCGCTGGCCCTGCAGTCAGGAGGACCTGAGTTCAATTCTCAGCCCCAACCACTTAACACAAGAAACTAGCCATGTGACCTTGGGCAAGTCTTTTAACCCCAATTGCCCTGCCTTGCCCTCTCCAAAAAGCAAAACAAAACAAAGCAAAACAAACCACCAAATCTTTTTTTTATTACGTGCATCTCAATGCAAGGTTTATTGAATGGAATATTTTTGTTGTGTGACAGAAAATAGTCTAAGCCTTCTTGGTTTCCAAGTGAGACTATCACTCACCCATTTCTTACCCCTCAATCTCTTATACGCAAAAGGAGTGAATAAATTTTCTTGAGGTTTGAAGCCCTATGTGACTTTGTTGGGATCCACCATGGCTTAGACCATTGACTTCATAATGAGCCCCATGGAACTGTCATGGCTACATCCTCCATCCAAGCCCCAGAGAAGATATCTCAAGCACTCCTCTACTTTCCTTTGACATCTTATTTCCCCTTCCTGTCTTCTGCCCCTCTCCCATATTAAAAACAATAAATCAATGGCTAGTAATTAATTTTGGATTGCAAATTTACTTGGTCTCTTCTTAGGTTTTGAAACTTTTCCAAGTTCTCCTGGTCTTGTGGTCATTGAATTGCCCCTTGCCCCATTTTCTGGTCTTAAACTTCTTCAAGACCACCTGTTGTTTTCTGCTCCCATAGGCTGGAATGTAGAGGCTAATAAGCCTCTCTATGATAAGAGAGAATGAAAGTTTAGTGTGTGTATGTGTGTGTGTGTGTGTGTGTGTGTGTGTGTAGGCAAGGGCCTTGAGCCACTCACTGTACCTGTCCAGAGAGCCAGCCAAAGCCAGCCAAAATGCGTCAGGATCTAATTAAGTCTGTCATTTAACCACTTTTATCCTTGTGCCTAGACAACTATATAGTTTAAGATTAGGAAACTCTTTTTCATTCCTGTTAAATCCCTGATTATTATGTAACCCCAAAACTCATTTTAAAGATTCCTCCAGCAAAACTTCAAAGATGCATGTAGGGCTGAAGGTCCTCTGATGCACCCATGAATGGCACAAAAAATGAATCAACATTAAAGAACAAAAAGGTGAAGCAGATAGGACCACAGGCTTTCCGTCTTTGCTTCACATTCACACTCTTATTTTATGTATTTGCCAGCAACAAAATCCATGGCTTCCCCTCTTCCCTCACCCCTCGCTTTTGGCTTGCACAAACAGACTAGGGAGTGGCAAAGTTTTGCTGTAAAGAATATACAGGGAGTATTTTAGGCTTTACTAACCAAGAGGCAAAAGTGGAGTTATGATGTCAGAATACTCTACTGTATCTTCCCTTAATATTTGCCTTTGAACTTGTCATTACACAGCAGCTTAACCACTTCCATTTGAAGGTTAGCTGGAAACTCCTCAGTTGCACAGACAAATGGATTTGAAATGTGGACATTTCTTTTGTACTTGCACTGAAATCCAAAAAATGCTGCTGGAACTGTAGTTTGAGCTCAGAAAAATATACCCACTGCAAACTTGTGTGGGAATGAAGATCTCACTTCTTTGACTTTTTTTTTTTTTTTGAATAAAAGTAGGTTTTAATTGTACAAAATGTTTCTTGCATGTTGCAGTACTCTAGGGAACACTGGAGAATTTGGGTTTAAAAAAAAGTTTACACAAAATGTTTTACTACTTTCACTATTGTCCTCAAAAAGCTCTTCAAAATTTCTGAATTGTATCTTTTGAAAAACAAAGAACAGAAGCCATAAATAAAACCAAGTCATTGAAAGAGTGTCCATAAGCTATTTCTTAGCATATGTAATCTTCATGGCATGGGATGGTGTGATCTTAAATCCTTGTAAGGCATCTCTGGCAGCGCCAGCCTGTCCATCA
>CM053585.1:28696964-28717915 GCA_028646515.1 Pseudochirops corinnae | reverse complement strand
CAGCAAAAGTGCCACGCATTTTAGAGATTACATCAGAGTCTGTTTTTGCATATTGAATTCGCATTGGTTTACCATAAAACGGAAAGCCTTGTAACTGTCTCAAAGCATTTGTGGATGAGCCAAGTTCTTTAAATATAACAAAAGCTTGCCCTCTCATCTTCATAGTCTTTAATGCCACAATATCCACTACATGACCAAATTGAGAAAAGAGTGCATACAACGATCTCTTCAATTCTTCTTTTTTGATTTTATCATTCATATTGTTGATATAAATTGTATGATTTGGTCTGATATCCATGTTTTGTATTAATTTTCAGAGAAGCCTAGAAGGCTTTAGCTACCTCTCCCAATGGTCACTCCGCGCCGAAACACCCTTCTTTGACTTTTGATAGCATGAGAAATGTGGAAGCAGTTTGACATGATTTGTGATTCAGAAAACATTGGTTGTTGTCAAATTGATTTGGCCACAGTGTAAGTTTCACATATAAACACTGTTTTGCCTTGTAATTTTAGACTGAATTCTTTAAGAAACATTATCAAATCTATAGCCAAAACAAATTTCCAAAGCTATTCAGTGTTTGATAGTAGCGGTCAAGAGCAGTTCTTCTGGTTTAGAAAAAAATTCGATCTTGACCCTGAGCTCAAAATATTGTGATTTTTTCCTTCTTTTTTAAAATTCTTCTTTTTACATAATGAGTGTGAAAAATGCTGTTGAGTTTTAACTGTCGCTGTGATTTGTAGTGGCTAGCAACAGTGAGACGGAGAGCCATGAGGACATCCCATATAGTTTCTGTCACCAAGATTCAACTCTGCCCTTATAGCACAAAAGTAGCCATAAACTAATGAGCTGAGGGAGACTGTATCCTGACAGAACTTTATTTACAGACACAGAAATTTGAATCTCATGTAATTTTCACGTCGTGAAACAGTATTCTTCTTTTGCTAATTTTTCAACTACTTAAAATTAGAAGGTGAGGGTGATACAAAAACAGGGCCACAGGCTGCTTGGCCATGGCTTGCTGACCCTTCTTAGATGACAGGGACAGCTGAAATTGCTTTATTTCTTGTGCATGTTATTCTTTCGGAGAGATTTTATAGGTCATGAGGAGCGGAGAAAAGATATAATTCTCTGTCTTGTTTGTATCATGATCTCATAGTCAACCTCTATTTTTTGCAAGCTTATTTAATAATAGGTAGCCTTTATAGAGTACTTTAAGGCTTCCAAAGTGATTTAATAGTGATTATGGCTAGTGTTTCTATAGCACTTTAATAATAATAATAATTAGCATTTATTTGGCACTTTAAGGTTTTCAAAGTGCTTTAACAGTAATAATAGCTGACATTTATGAAGTGTTTTAAGGTTTACAAAGTCCTTTTGATGCCATTGGGCCTCTTCAGGAAGAATGAACAACAACAGTAATAAAAACAAAGCACTTTAAAAATATCTCATTTCATCCTCACAACAACCCTGGGAGGTAAGTGCTGTGATTATCCCCGTTTTACAGATGAGGAAACTGAGGCAGACCGCAGCCACATGGCTAATCAGTATCCGCATCACATTTGAACCCAGGTCTTCCTGAATGCAGGCCGGCGCTCTATCCCCTATGCAGCCATACAAGTGGGAGGGGCCGGGGGTGGGCTGGTAGTGAGGACGGAGCAGTCAGCCTTAGAGAGGGCGCCAAGAGACGCGGCGTGTTCAAGAGAAAGCTGTGCTTCGGTGAGCGCTAGAAGATGCTGAACATGAGAGGAAAGGGGAGTTGGTAACCAGCAGAGAAGAGTTTCAAAAGGTACAGTGGAAAGGGATGGGGACAGAGAGGGCTTGGGATGATTGATTACTCTGGGAAGGAGGCCAACTCACCTCTTGTATTATTTTTGTTAGTGAACCCCAACACACCCACACACTCACACACCAGTCCTGGGTAGTCTATATGTCTATAGCTCTGTACGTCCAAGTACTGTCTACCCTGGTGGGAAGGTGGACCCCAGGAGAAGTTATGGTGGATACAGGTCATGGAGTATGAGAATCCAGGAGTTGCATGTGAGGGAGTGGGCTGGTGGGAACAAAGGAATTAGGCAAATATTCCCCATTTACTAATGGCAATTTTCTGGTTGCCCCAGTTCCATCTCTGCCTTTTAATGCAAGGACACTGAGGAGGGCTAGAGCTGAATCTGCTGTGGGCAGGCCTTGGGGGATGGAGGTGAGAAGGTGCCCTTCACCTCTGATTCTCTTCTTTCCTTCCCCAACTCTGTGGTGATCCCAGGTGTCCTGTATGGAGCAGGTCCCCAGACCCATTAGCCAAGAGAGAGAGAAATCTCAAACCCCTGGGATTTCTGGCACTTCCCCCTCACCATAACACACACACACACACACACATGCACACACACACAGTACAAAGCCCCAGCTGCCTCATCCTAGTTCCAGCTTTGGTTATTAGACAAAGAAGGACAAGACATCTTCCAGATGGAATCCAGCAGGGTAAAAGCTTTGTAAAGTTGATGACTCGATGGTGTTTATACCATAATTTGTCCTTATTTTCTTATCTTCCCAGCCCCCAACTCCCTAAGAAAGTTTCTAAATCCCAGCTGTGGTCGGGTTCGAGGGCAGCCAGGTGGCACAGTAGATAGAGTATAGGACCTGCAGTCAGGAAGACTCATCCTCCTGAGATCACATCTGGCCTCAGACACTTACCAGCTGTGTGACCCTGTTGGCCTCAGTTTCCTCATCGGTAAATGAGCTGGAGAAGGAAATGGCAAACCCCTCCAGAATCTTTGCCAAGAAAACTCCAAATGGCACCACAAAGAGTAGGACGTGACTGAAACCACTGAACAACAAAAATGGTCAGTTTTGCTGACACCTGCCTCTGAGACTGAGGATTCAAATTCCCTAAAACTAGGCAAACAGCCATGATGGGAGAGTGAAAACAGAAGTAACATTTCTTTCCTTTGAGGTAAGAGGGGTTAAGTGACTTGCCCAGGGTCACACAACTAGTAAGTGTCTGAGGCCAGATGTCAGGTCCTCCTGACTCCTGGTCTGGGGCCACCTAGCTCCTGAAGTAACAGATCTGTTGTTCTAAGGATCGAATGAACAGGTAAGGTGTTGAGGTTTGTGTGGTCTGGCTTTCTGGCCATGCCTGAAACTCTCTCCTACCTCTTCTCTACCTCTTGGCTTCCTTCAAGTCTAATCTAAAAGTCCACAGGAAGCCCTCCCCCATCCTTCTTCATCCAAATGTCTTCCCTCTGTTGGTAATTTCCAATTTATTCTGTCTCTCTCTTCTTTGTACATTTTTGCACATTGTCTTCCCCCCAGCTCCTTGAGAGCAGGGGCTGTCTTTTGTCTGTCAAACTTAGCTCAGTGCCTGGCACTCAGTTGATGCTTAATAAATGCTAGGTGACTGATATATGCATATATACATATATAGAGAGAGAGAGACAGAAAGAGAGACAGAGAGACAGAGAGAGAGAGACAGAGAGGGAGAGACAGAGAGAGAAAGAGAGAAAGAGAGAGAGAGACAGAGATGGGGGGGGGAGAGAAACAGAGAGAGATGATGATAATGACGATGTTTCAGTGGCAGTGAGGGAAGCTGATGCTAAATACTGAGGATACACATGCAAATGGTAGACAGTCCCTGCCCTCAAGTCCTCAGCTTTCTTCCAAATTGGTGGAGACACCACTTACTGAGAAATGATTTCTGGTTAGCTGACAGGTCGGGCAGTAAGACTGGAATACACTCTTCCGGGGAGTCAAGAAAGCACCGACTTCATCATTCCGGAAGCAGCAAGGCTTGGGTCAGGAAGGGTAGAAGGAGGGAAGCCTCAGCAAGCACTTCAGTGCCAGGTGGTTATGAAGATTTGGGAGATGGTACCTATGGGGGTCTTTGGCCAAGGTGAAGTGGGCGCGTGAGATAATCACTAAAGATCCACCCCTAGGGCTGGAGTTCCAGATGTGAAAGTCAAGTCCTCCAGAGCTTGGTTTCTGAAGCAGGGCATGGGCTCTGGTGAGGAGCTTGCTGATCCCAGTTAGAAGCCCAACAACACACAGGGTGGAGATTGAGACCAGTGCTGGGCTCCTCCTATCTGCTGCATCAAGAGGGAGTATCCCAGAATGCAGTGGGTGTGCTGATAGGCACAGTGGATACAGGACTGTGGCTGGAGTCAGGAAGGCCTCAGTAAAATCTAACCTCAGACACTCAGTAGCTGTGTGACCCTGGGCAAGTCACTTTACCTTTGTCAATCTCAGTTTCCTCAACTGTAAAATGGAGATAATAGCTCCCAGGGTTGTGAGAATCAGATGAGATAATATTGTAAAGTGCTTAGCACAGTGCCTGATAGTAGGTATTTAATAAATACTTGTTTCCTTCCCCATAAAGAGGGTGATCAACTGTCTCCAAGTTGGCTTAGCCCATATTTTGTCCCAGAAGCCATTGCCAGTTGTTTCTTCATGGTGCACTCTGACTGATCTTTCTTTTCTTTTGAGTTAAGTCAATAAGCATTTATTAAACACCAACTGTATGCTACACACTTTACTTAATTTTTTTTCTTGTAGTTTTCAATTCAGTAACTTTAGCTCTGTCACATGAGCTGGAGAAGGAAATGGCAAACCACCCCAACATCTTTGCCAAGAAAACCCCAAATGGGGTGATCAAGAGTTAGACACGACCAAAAACCAAAGAGAGCCGTCAAATATTCAAAGTGTTGTCAGCGGAAGAAGGAACGGACCTTTTCTCTTGGGCGCCGCATGGCAAAAAGGCAAATTTTGTTTAAAAGGGGGGGAAAACCTGCTGACGGCGTGAGCAATCCGCAAGAGTCCATTTGCCTAATGAAACGTGCTGGAGACCTTCGTAAGGGAGCTAAGAGTCATGAATCCTACGAAGCGCCATCCTGCCCAGGGAAGGCTGGACCAGGCGGCCTCTGGATCTTCCTCTCGGCATGTAGCGGGTCCTTCCAACCTGGATATTTTGTAACTGATTCATTGCCCGCTTCAGAACGGGGTTGGACTCAGAGCGGCCACAAGAGGGCAGCAAGAGACCAGAGAAAGACCAGACCAGCCACAAATAAAGGACGTTCACTGGGAAGGTGGTTTCCAGTGTTGGCAAGGGGTCCATGGGCTAATTTTTTTTACCGTGATAATAGCTAACATTCCTATTGTGTTTTGAGGTTGGCAAAGCACTTTCCACGTGTTATTTTAGTTGATCTTCACGGTCCTGGGAGGTAGATGCTGTTATTATTCCAGTTTTTACAGACGAGGAAACTGAGGTGTCATGCCCGAAGCTAGTAAATGTCTGAGGTAGGATTTGAATTCAGGTCTCCCTGACTGGAATCTAGCACTTTCTGCACTGCACCACCTAAATGTCATACTAATGAGACCTCCATTGCACTATGTTCTGCCCTCTGGGATAAAGCAGGACAAATCAAATGGCTTTTTGAGAAGACATCCCCTAAAATACCTGAAGGCAGCTTGATGGCCCCTCTATGTCTTTCTTTAGGATAAACATCCTTGGTTCCTTCAGCTTCTCCTCACATAGCATGAATTTAAGATCTTTCATCATCCTGACCACTGTTCCATCAATCCACTAAAATTCAGAGGGATCAGGAAAAACTTCTCATAGAAGATGGGGTTTTAGTTGGGATGTGAAGGAAGCTAGAGAAGCCTGGAGGGAGAGATGAGGAAGGAGAACATTCTGGGCACCAGTGACGGCCAGAGCTTACAAGGCACAGAGCCCAGAGATGGAGCATCCTGTTCATGGAACGTCAGGAGACCTGTGTCACTGGATGGAAGAGTACATGGAGGGGAGGAAGGTGTCAGAAGGCTGGAAAGGTGGAGGGGAAAGGAGCAGGTTAGAAAGGGTTTGAGACCCCCCAAAAAGAGAATCTTATATTTAATCCTAGAAGTGGTAGGGACATACTGCAGTTTACTGGGAGAGTGGGTGGGGTTAAATGGTCAGACCTGCCTCTTAGGAAGATAGATTCAGCAACTGGGTAGATGGCAGACTGGGCACCAGGTGGCACAGCAGATAGAGCACTGCATTCAGGGAAACTCATCTTCCTCCTTTCAAATCCAGCGTCAGACGCTTATGAGCTGTGTGACCCTGGGCAAGTCACTTCACCCTGTCTCTCTGTTTCTTCATCTGTAAAATGAACTGGAGAAGGAAATGGCAAATTACTTCAGTATCTTTGTCAAGAAAACCTCAAATGGGGTCATGAAGATTCAGACATGACTGAAAAAATGAGTAAAGAAAAAACAGGATGGACTGGAGTGGGGAGAGACCCATGGCAGGCAGACTCCCCAGCAGCTACAGCAATAGTCCAGGTATGAAGCGATGAAGCTTCCTCCACAGGGTACAGAGTCAGAGGAGAGAAGGGGTTGTGTGTAAGAGATATTGCAAAAGCAAAATCAACAGGTTTTGGCAAGATATTGGGTATTGGGGTGAGAGAGACAGGGGTGGGGGAGAGAGACAGACAGAGAGAGAGAGAGAGAGAGAGAGAGAGAGAGAGAGAGAGGAGAGAAAGAGAGAGAGGAGAGGAGAGAGGAGAGAGACAGAGAGACAGAGACAGGAGACAGAGAGAGAGAGAGAGAGAGAGAGAGAGAGAGAGAGAGAGAGGTGTAGGAAAGGCAAGGATAACACCTAGGCTGGGAGTTTGGGGGACTGGGAAGATAGTGGTCCTGGATAGTTATAGAGGAAGGCAGGTAGTGATAGGCAGCTGGATTCTTTACTAGCTGTGTAACATTGGCCAAAGACAATAAACAGACATGAAAATAGATATGAAATAGAAGAACAAATATTTCAGTAATCAATCCTTATCACGGATGACTCTGAAAATGTCATATTTGTACCTCAGCACCTTGGTATCCCATGTGCTCCCTGAGGAAGTAGAAAGAAATAGCTAGAGAATGAAATTGGGGAAAGTAGCCACAATTGACCAAATGCACCCAAAATACATTTGTGCTGGAGGTGATATAATTTTAAAGGAACCTGATGGTCTATTTCCAAGACATCTCAAAGGAAAAGAGGTAAAAAAAAAAAAAAAAAAAAAAATTAAAAAGCTCACTATATTTTAATGCAAAAAAAATTAACTAAGAAAGATGTGTCATATGTATACAATCCTTATGGGAAAGAATCATAAATTAAGTAATGAAAGAAGTTTGAGGCCAAGCCTACCTTTTTACAAATGAGGAAATCAAGGCAAAATAAATGTTAAGTGACTTGCCTAGGGACACACAACTAGTTGGTGTCAGAAGTGAGATTTGAAACCAGTTGTTCTGACTCCAAATAGCCTCAATCCACTCTATTAGGCTGCTTCTATTGTTATTAGAGCTATTATTATCCCCCTTTTTTGTCTTTATTTATTTGTTTGTTCACTTTTAGTTTACAAGATTCAGTTTCACAGTCCCTTGAGTTTCAAATTGTCTCCCCGCCCCCCCTTCTCCACGGCAGCATGCAAAGAAGTATAGGATCTGCAAATACTTTCACATTGGACATTAGTCTGGAAGTACAGAAGGATTGTAACAGGTCAAAACCAAACATGGAAAAGAAAGAGAGTATGTAGTTTACTTGAGTCCCCACTTAAACTCTGATCTTTCTAGATCTTTCTCTGAATGTAGATATCTCCTTCCATCCTGAGTCTTTTAGAGTTGTCTTATAGCTGTGCATTGCTGAGAAGAATCCAGTTTATCAAAGCTCGTCATCACACATAAGTTGTGTCTGTCATTGTATACAAATTTCTCCTGGCTCTGCTCTTCTCACTTAGCATCAGCTTGTATAAGTCTCTCCAGGTAAATATGAAGTCCATCTGCTCCTCATTTCTTATAGCACAATAGTATTCCATTACATTCATATACCACAACTTGTTTAGCCATTCCCCAATTGATGGACATCCCCTTAATTTCCAATTCTTTGCCACGACAAAAAGAGCTGCTAAAAATATTTTTGTTCATATAGGTCCTCCTCCCACTTCTCTGATCTCTTTGGGATACAACCCTAGAAATGGTATTGCTGGGTCAAAGGGTATGCAATCATTTATAGCCCTTTGGGCGAAGTTCCAGATTGCTCTCCAGAATGGTTGAATCAGTTCACAACTCTACCAACAATGCATTAGTGTTCTAATTTTCCCACATCCTCTCCAGCATTTGTCATTTTCCTGTTTTGTCTATTATCCTCTTTTTACAAACTGAGACTGAGAGAAGTTGAGAGATTTGCCCAGAATCACCCAACTAACAAGTGTCTGAGGCAGGACTTGAACTCAGGTTTTCCCAACACCAAGTCCAGTGTTCCATCTACTACACCAAACTGCCTTGTCTATTAATATGTTCAATTAATCAGTCAATGCCCATTACCAGTCAGGCACTTTGCTAAGCGGGATAAAAAAAGAGGCAAAAGACAGTTCCTGTTCTCAAGGAGCTTACATTCTAAAATGAGATACAAACAAATATATGCAGAGCAACCTATATACAGAATCAAAAGGAAATAATTAACCGAGGGAAGGCACTAGAATTAAGGGGGGTTGAGTTATTAAAATTCAACACGTCTAAAATGATATTTCCCGCTGAACCTGTGCATCTCCCAGGCTTCTCTACTCCTTTTGAAGGTACCACGATCTTTCTAGGCAGTTATCTTTGATTCTTCCTTCTCCCTCACCCAGATATCCAGTCACTTGCCAAATCTTTATCAATTCTGTCTCCAACATCTCTCACTCTCTTCCATCCCCTTCTTTGCACTAACATAGTTAGCCTCTGCCCCAGGTTAAGCCCACCTCACCTCTCACCCAAGCCACTGGACACCCTCTTATGTATCCCCCTGCTTTTACCCTCTCCAGTGAAATCATCCGCTTCCAAAATCTTCTGGCTCCCTTTTTGCCTCAAGGATAAAATACAACTTCAGCTTAGGATTTAAAGCCCTCCAAACCCTGACTCTCATCTCTTTCTGGTCATCTCTCCCTCCCTTTCACATACTTTCTGTTCTAGTCTTTAGAGGAGAGGCTAGCCCGTTGGCTGTTTCCTGCACGGGACATTGTCATTTCTTCCCCAGGCTGTCCCCCTTGTTGGGTCACTCTGCATCCAGTGCTGAGCTGTGTTTAGTCTAGTGCCTGGGAAGAACATCCCAAATGGAGAGGAAACCTTAGAACAGGAGCTCTGAAGAGTCAAACAGGAGTTAGCAGAGACCTAATTTATCTGATAACTGAGCTCTACTGCCTTCTCCTAAAGGAGGGGCAGTAAAGTTTTGGCTCTTCTCCTGAACCCACAATGGAGGCAGCACCAAAGCTGAGGTACTCTCTGGTCCCTAGAGGGACAAAACCACAAATCATACCTCTGGGCACCAAAATACCTTTTTTGGGCTACCTCTTTAACAAGAATCAGCCTTTGTTTTTGCCTCCACTGAGGCACCTTTGATATTAAAAAACCTGATGAATGGCTCTCGACTTTGTCAAAATCCTGTAAACTGCCACTGGTGTAACTCAATGGACCAATTCCTGGGAAACCTCAATCATCAGCTTTCTCTGAGTTCCAATGATAATGACTCAATAACTACTGAATAAGTAATGAACCTATAAGTATCAAACAATCCACAAGCATCTTTCCTTTCTCTTTCCCTTTCCCTCCCTCTGTTCATTATTTTCTCTTTCCTTCCTTCTTTCTTTTTTCTTTCTTTTTTGCCCAATATGTGCTAGGCTTTTAGGGTACAAAGACAAACAATGAAACAATACCTGCTTTTAAGAAGCTTACATTTTATTTTTCAAGGTCCTACTAAGTACCAAGTATAGGGCCAGGAGAGATTTATCCATCCATCCATCCATCCATCCATCCATTCAACAAATGTTTATTAATGGTATCATGTGCCCGGCATGGTGCTGGTGGTTAGGGATAGAAAGGCAGAAATGGGACAGTGCCTGTGCTCAAGCTCACATTCCATTTGTGGGAGGGGGAAACCACATCCTTGCTTAAAGTAAAATACAAAATATATGCAAAGTAATTTGGCCATTGAACACATTCCTACTTGGTCTTTGCACCTCTCTAATGCAATTATAGGAGCCGCTAGATGACCCAGTGGATAGAACTCAGGCCTGGCATCAGAAGGACTTTAGATCAAATCCAGCTTCAGATACTCATTAGCTGTGTGACCTTGGGCGAGTAACTTAAACATGCTTGCCTCAGTTTCCTCATCTGTAAAATGAGAAGAAAACAGCAAACCACTTTAGTGTCTTTGCCAAGAAAACCCCAAAAGGCACAAAGGGTAGGACATGACTGAACAACAATGATGCAATTAATGCACAATTGTGTGAATTAGTTATCTGTGTGTCTCTCCAGTTTTACCTAAAAAGAGAAGCTTTCTCTTTCTGCACTGCAGTAACTGTGGAGTAAGTAAAGTTATAGTCACAGTCCTTAAGAAGCTTATAATCTAGTAACTGGGAAAGGATATCTACACAATTGCTTATGATGCATTTGCTTCCTTTAGGACATGATCCCCAACATTTTTTGACCATGTACCTCCAGCCATAAAAATTTCTGAGCACAAACTACCACTAGATGTTCACTTGCTTATTTATACATTTTATACTGGTCAAGTCAATCAATATTTTTAGGAGCTTGATATGTTCCAGCAAGTATTTATTAATTACGTAGCTATAAACTGGCATTTACAGAGCACTTTAGGGTTTGCAAAATGCATTACAAATATCTCATTTGATCCTCACAACAATCCTGGGAGGTAGGTGCTATTACTATCCTCAGTTTACTGGGGAAGAAACTGAGGCAGAGAGTGGTGAAGTTTTCAGTTGTGCCCGACTCTTTATGGCCCCATTTGGGGTTTTCTTGGCAAAGATGCTGGAGTGGTTTGCCATTTCTTTCTCCAGCTCATTTTACAGATGAGGAAACTGAGGCAAACAAGGTTAAGTGACTTGCCCAGGGTCACACAGCTAGTAAGTGTCTGAGGCCAGATTTGAACCCAGGAAGATGAATCTGACTCCAGGTCCAGAACTCTATCTGATGAGGTGCAGGCTCTGGAAGCCCCCTTGCGCTCTCCTTGAATCTTTGAGGTACAGCCAGAGTATGTGGCCAAAGTATTTAAGCTTCAGCATTTGACCTTCCAATGAATCATATGCATTAATTTCTTTAATTATTGACTAATTTGATTTCTTCGCAATCCAAGAGATTCTCAAAAGTCTTCTCTGGGATCACAATTCAAAAGCATCGATTCTGTGGTGTTCAGCTTTCCGTGTAGTCCAACTCTCACCATCATACAACACTACTGGAAAAACCATAGCTTTGACTCTATGGACCTTTGTTGATAAGGTGATGATGTCTCTGCTTTTTAGTATGCCGTACAGATTTATCATATCTGTTCTCCCAAGGAACATGTGTTTTTTAATTTCATGGATGCAATCACCATCTGCAGTGATCTTTGAGCCCAAGAATATAAAATCTGATGCTGCTTCTATTTCTTCTCCCTCTGTTTGCCTGAAAGTTATGGGACCAGTTGTCAAGATCTCAGGGTTTTTTTTTGGAATTAAACTTCAAGCCAGTTTTTATATTCTCCTCTTTTCACTCTCATTAAGAAGTTTCTTAATTCCCCTTCACTTTCTGCCATCACAGTGGAATCATCTGCATATCTAAAATTGTTGATATTTCTTCTGGCAACCTTAATTCCAGCTTTAGATTCCTCTAGGCTGGCATTTCACATAATGTACCTGGCATATAAGTTAAATAAATAAGGTGACAATGTACAGTCTTATCATAGTCCTTTTCTAATCTTAAACCAGTCAATTGTTCCATGTTTGGTCCTAACTGTTGCTTCTTGACCTGCATACAGGTTCCTCAGAACTGATGACCACTGAGAGGATGAGATGCTACCTGTCTTCCCATCTTCTGATTGACTGACATAGTAGATTCAGGACCAGCCTCCCTTGGAGGGGTGGGTAGACCTAGCCTCACTCCCCACTCCACTTCCCACCTTCTACTTTGGAGATCACTGCCTTCATGCAACTGGAGACTACCAACTCTAACTGGTCAGACTAGGAAGGAGACTTTATTATTCCCTTTTTACTGATGAAGAAAATGAGGCTTGGGAAAATTATTCCCACTGGAATATAGTAGAGTACTTGAAGATACCACTGTGCCATCTAGAACCCTTCTCAATTATTATTTCTCTTAAAATCTTTTCCTCTCACATCTTTTCCATCACCTGGAGTGGCTCACTGAAACCTAGATTTCTCCTGAAGACCCACATCTGTAGGTACCCTCTCCAAGGCTCATTGCTGCATCAGTCACCTCCTACTTAGTCCCCACTGATGCTTTCAGACCCTTCCTCTTCTTCCATCACTAAATAACCCACTCCTACCTTTGATCTCTCAAATATGCCCTCTTCTTTCCTCTGACACTGCCACTATACTGGTGAGGGCTCTCATTGCCTCATGCCTAGACTATCGTAGTAGACCCTGGTGGGTCTGTCTGCCTCATCTCCTCTCTACCCCAATCCATACTCTACTCAGCTAACTGATCTTCATAACATACAGGTCTGACCATGTGAATCACCTCCTCCCTATTCAATAAACTCTAGTGGTCCCTTATTACCTTCAGGATCATATATAAAAGTGCTTTTCTGTTTGGTGTATAAAGCCCTTTGTACCTGGCCCCTTTCTACCTTTCCAGTCTTATCTTACTCTCCTTCACTTACTCTCCTATCCAATGACACTGCTGTCATTTAGGCAAGCTAAAGGAATACAGGGAACAGGGCTGTGAGTCGCACTTTCAAGTTTTATTTAAATTCTGACCCCTGCCCTCCAAGGGAGTGAAACAGTGAATGTTGCATAGTATTCTCTCCTACTGGCTTTATGTTGGACTCTCAAGGTTGCTATAGGTAAAATGGTTTTGAGGGTCCCAACTGAAATGGCATAGGTTTCTGATCTGAAGGGAATTGCCTATCCATCAGTTCCCTCTGTTCACAAATCTCAGAAAGTGGATAATTAAGTTCCAGGGGTTTTGGAAATCTCTTAGACTGATACCTAGTTTTGCATTCTGAGATCCTTTTTGGGTCTAAGGAAGGGTGGTAATCGCTGGGGCAGATTCTGAGCTGTGCCTGAGGGGCATTCTGGGCTAGTTCCTGGGAGAAGGCACAGGGTTTTAGGTCTCTTGCTGTCATTTGGGGACTCCTGAAAGCTGGGTATCCTTTCATCAGCATTGATGTATTTGTGGGAACAGGTGGGCAAAATTCTTTCCGCCATAGTTGGGCTTCGACCTTCCGTTGCTGTGGAACCAAAGCAGATACAAATAAAAGGCTGAGAGGAGGAAGAGGTTACCTATTTCACATTTTTTTTTCCAGGCTCCTACAACTCATTTGTCACCCACCTTCTTGATGCTTCTCAAACATAACAGTGCATTTCCCACCTCCGAGTCTTTGTCCTGACTGTCTGCCATGCCTGGAATCCTTTCCCTCTTCACCTTTGTCTTCCTTTAAGATTCAGTTCAAATCCCACCTTGTGCCTTTCTTTATACCCTCCCCCACCCCAGCTGCTCACTCCTTCAATCTGAGATTATGTTCCATCTATCCTGTATATAACTTGTAGGTCCCTGGTTAATTTATATGATGTTTTGCCCTGTAGAATAGAAGCTCCTGGAGGGTGCAGTCTCTGCCTAAGGGGTTTACCTTTTTTTGTATCCTCAGTGCTTATCACAATGCTTGGCACATAGCAAGGGTTTAGTAACTGCTTGTTGAGTGACTGACTGAGCTTAAAAAGGGAAAGGTTATGTGGCTGCTAGGTGGTATGGCACAGTGAATAGAGCATTGGCCTTGGAGTCAGGAGGACCTGAGCTCCAATCCAGTCTCAGACACTTAACACTTACTACCTGTGTGACCTTGGGCAAGTCACTTAACCCCAAATGCCCAGCCTTTCCCCCTCCAGAAAAAAAGCAAAAAAAAAAAAAAGTAATAGGTCCTCTCATGATGGAAGCTCCCAGGCTCTCCAAGAATCTGGCTGACCTCTCTTGAGAAATCTTCACCTTGGTTTCCAAGGAGGAAAAGTGTCATGGTGTAACTACCAATAGTCTTGAGGTTTAGATCACCTTGCTCTAATAAATTAGCTATGCTTCAGGTTGGCCAAGTCAATAACTTTTCTGAGGCTTAGTTTCCTCATCTGTAAAAGAAAAGGTTCAGCCAGAGGGTTGATTTCCTTCCTTCATCAATGCAGGCTGGTAGCTTGTCCACAGCTTTAGAGAGTTGTCTAGAGCACAGAAAAGCTAATTGGGGTCAGAAAACCCAGGATCTTCCTTGTTCCAAAGCAAAGCAAAATGGAGAAAGCAACATATATGCAAATAGGTGTATACCAGAAAAAGTCATGATAGCAACAATAAGAAAAAATGGAAGGAATAAGCATAAACAAAAGGGGAAATAATACGATCACTTATTTGCAGATGAAAAGGCTTAGAGAACATCAGAGTAAACTAAAATACCAACACCATTAATGAATTCAGCAAAGTTGCAGTATATGAGTCATCAGCCTCTATAAATTACCAACAAACCCCAGCCTGAAGAGATAAATTCCATTTAAAATAACAACAGCATGTATATAATATTGAAGGCTCGATTCACCTTCAAGACACACATGGGAACTATATAAATATATCTCTCAAACACTTTTAATAGAAATAAAGACAAGTCTAAATAATGGCAGAAATAATCATTGTTCATGGATAGGCTGAATCAATATAATAAATATGACAATATTACCCAACTTTATTCAGTCACATCACTTAAACTACCAAAGGATTCATTTGTAGCATGAGAAAAAAATAATAAAAATCATCTGGATGAACAAAGGTCAAGAATCTTAAGAAAAGTAATAAAAAAATAGAATTGAGTAAGGCTAAGAGCAACAGATCTCAAGCTATATTACAAAGCAACAGTCATCAAAATGGTTATGTACTAGCTAAAAAAAACCTGATAAGTAGAAGACATTAGGTACACAACATACAGAAACAAATAAACCTAGTAACTTAAGTGTTTGATAAACCCCCAAACACCAGCTCTTGGCTAAGGATTTACTGCTTGTTAGAAACAGCTAAAAAAAAACAAAAACAAAAAAAAACCAAGCTAAAACAAAATCAGACAGGAGTCTGTCAGAAATTAAGTTTAGATCAACAGTTCATATAATATACTCAGATTAGCTCCAAATGAATATATGATTTAGTTTTAGATGGAAAATGTCACATGATAAAAAAAATTAGAGAAATAAGGAAGACATTTTATTTTGGATCTATGGATAAAGAAGAGTTCATGATCAAACAAGGGTTAGGGGAGATCACAGCACTACCTTCCTCCATCCTTCCCCTAACCATTAATTGGGCAATAGTTAAATGAGTTGTGGTATGTAATTGTGTTGGAATACTACTGTGCTGTAAGAAACAATGAGCTGGTTGACTTTAGAAAAACACGGAAAGATTTTCATGAAATAATGAAGAGGGAAATGAGCCAGAACCAAGAGAACATTGTGTACAGGAACAGCAATATTGTTCAAAGAATACCGTGAATGACTAAGTTATTCCAAGTATTATACATATTCAAATCAACTACAAAGGACCTATGAAGGTGCTATCCACCTCCAGAGAAAGAATTAATAAATGCAAGTATACAGAGTATGGTTTTATACACACACATACACACATATACATATATGTAATCTGTAACAAATGGCGGAGTATGAAGTGGAGAGGAAGGGAGATAGTTTGGAACCTAAAATGTTACAAAAAATAAATTTTAAAAATTAATTCCATTAAGGTTAGAATTATAAAAAAGAAGACAATATGGTATCAATTATAGATGTGAAATCATATAAAGCATGTTTCTGAATTAGCCATTTCACAAAAGAAAGAAAAACAAAGTGAAAAATTGTTACTCTCTCTCTCAAAATTCACCAGTTCTCTCTCTAGAGATGGATGCCCTGTTTCATCATGAGTCCTTCAGAATTGTCTTGGGTCATTATATTGATCAGAAGAGCTAAGTCTTTCCTAGTGGATCATGACCAATTGATTCTAGTATAGTAACTCTAAGGTTGAATTAAGCTATTAATATATATGTTATGATCTGGGTCTAAAGGGCCAGAGACTTGGAGTTCCAAAACCCAAATAGTTTCAAATCCTAGTTCTGTTGTTTACTGTGAAATCCGGGAGCAAATCAGCCTCTCTGGGTCTCAATTTCTTCTCCCATAAAATGAAGGACTTGTACTGGATATCCCCTAAGAGCCCTTTCAGGTCTAAACCTTGTGTTGTTGTGACATTTTGGATCTTTGCCCCTCTAACCTTTGTGGCTGGGGCCTCTTCACTGGCACCTGTCACAGACTTGGAGACCAAGCTCATCCTAGACATGAGAACGTCATCAGCCTTCCTGCCCATTCTGCTCTCACCTGCCCTTCTGTTACCCTGTGACTCAGCCAAGTCCTTGCACCTCAGCACCAAGGAATTGTCTTTTTTGCCTGAGAGCCTGACTTGACTTTCTTCCGGGTTATTCAGGGCTGTGTGGCTACCTTGTCTCTTTCCCATCTTTCAATTCTAATTCTGTCCCTGAACCTCAGCCCTAAGGTTGGAATAGAAACTCCTTGAGGGCAGGGATTTTTTCCTTTTTTTTTTTTTGGTTGGTCTTTTGGTCCCAAATACCCATCATAGTACTTAGCATTGAGTGGGCAATGAATCAGCATTTGACTCAACTGAGTTGACAGATTGCTGTCAGAATCATTTTTTCAACCTTAATCAAGAAAAGGATTGAATCCAATGATCTGTAAGGTCCCTTCCAGCCCTGAATTCTGGGGTGCCAGTATGTTCAGGAGAACCTGCCACTCAGCAGCTGTGTGACCGGCTCTGCTCTGATAACTTGTCCCATCTGGGGAGCTTTTCATGTCCTCTGGGTCCCAAGTGTTTCTTCTCAGCCCTGCCCTGCTACTGACTAAGTCTCTCTCAGTTATGGGAAATATGTGGGAATGCTGCGGCTCCTGAAATTGTGTGTGTGTGTGTGTGTGTGTGTGTGTGTGTACATAATTAAGTTCTGTGTACTACTGATGGAGACTGCCTAATGCCACATGGTGGTGGTATATAATATTCTGCTGTACCTAATGAGATGAAGATCAGATACTTATTTCAATGAAAAAAGAAGAAAAGAAAAACTATGGAGGGGGGGATATGGATGGGGAGAGGGGGACCAAACCCCGTGGATGTCCCTCGAGTGTACCTCCTCGGGATTTTCCAGATAGGGTGTGTATTTGCTGAAGTCCTTATAGTCGACCATGTAGGAACTTTTGTACATACTCAAAGACAGAGATGCCTGCAAACATATAACAAAAATAGAATTAAATAAAGACGAATGCCACCTGATGGGCTCCTCAGCACTTGAAGCCTGGCGCATAGTAGGCACTTCATAAATGTTTCTTGATGGATTGGAAAAGCCAACTGTATCCGCCGCCAGATCAGACTTTTATCGTCACTGTCGGGACTTCTTTTCTGGATCCATGGCGTAGAGAAAAGACTCCCCGCTGTGAGTTCTATGTTCTCCCCTTGGCCCTGGTCATTTAGCAGCCGTGGGGCATTAGGGAGGTCCCTGGACTCCTCCGGGTCTTTAGAGTGGGGAGAATGTCCGTACTACCTGCCTCATGGGGGTTATTGTGCGGACTGAATAACAGCAGATATTAAATGTTTGGGAAACCAGAAGTCACTGTAATAACCCTTCCTCCTAGGCCCATTCCCTGCCCATGGAGGCAGCTGGTGGCTCAATGGACAGAGCAGTGGGTCTGGAATCAGGAAGACCTGAGTTCAAATCCAACCTCAGGCACGGCCAAGCTGTGTGGCCCTCAGAAAGTCACTTAACCTGTCTGCCTCAGTTTCCTCAACTGTAAAGTGGGGATAATAAGAGCACCTTCCAGGCTTGTTAGGATCAAATGAGTTAATAACGCTAACTTACTTGGCACAATAGTAAGTATTATATAAATGCTCATTCCTTCCTTCACCACCCCTAAGAAATAATCTACATGGTGCACTGGACTCAGGCTCAGGAGAACTGGGTTTAAATCCTGTCTGACCCTTAGGATCATTGATTTATTAATTAATATTTATTATTAGCTGACATGAGATTGGAAGGTCCCCTAGGGCAGGGGCTGTCTTTTGCCTCTTTTTGCATCCCCAGTGTTTAGCACAATGCCTGGCAGCTAATAGATGCTTCCTCAATGTTTATTGAGTAATTGATTACAGCTGGAAGGGATCCATCTAATCCCCTCATTTTTCTAGGAGACAGAGGCCAGAATCACACTGTTAATAAGGCAGAATTCAAACTCAGATCTGCCTAATTCCAAATCCATAGTTCCTCTCACTATATCACTTCTACAGGCTGTGTCACCATTGGCAAGGCCATCTATAGGATGGGAATAGTATCTACAGAGAGATTACATGGAGTGGTAGCTAGGGAAACCACGCAGTCAGGAAGACCTGAGTTCAAATTCTGCCTCTGACGCATGCTGGCTGTGCGACCCAGGCCAAGTCATTTCATTTCCTTGGGGCTCTAGGCAACGCTAAAACTACAATTTGAAGAATAGGGGAAATTACTTAGTGGGGGAAGAGAGTATCCCTGTACTGATGAAATCATGGCTCTAGTTTAAAAAAAAAAAAAAGGGGGAGGTATGTGACTGGACCTCAATTCCTTCACCTGAAAGAGGGGACGTTACTAGCCCCTGTATCACAGAGTAGTTGTGAGGATCAATACGTATCTGTGAAACGCTTTGCAAACCTTCAAGTGTTAGATAAATGTGAACTATTAACATCTGCTAATCCAGCACCCTCTTTTTACACATGAGTAAGCTGAGGCCTGAAGAAGTCAAGGGATTTCACCAAGGTCCCCATAATGGAGTGTTAATCTCCATTTTCCTGCCTGGTATAAAATGTACCAGTTGTGTAGGAATGTTTCAGAGTTCACTGAAAGGATCAGGTAAGATCACATCCCGATGGGCAATCCCTGAGATGTCTGAGCAAAAGGGAAAGGAAAGTCCTGAAGACTCACCTGGCTGGGATATGACATACCCTCCATGATGTATGGAAAACCCTAGGAAGAAGATAAGTTAGATATAGCAAGTAGACAGAGGCCAGGAATTGGGGGGAAAGCACACACCAACCACCTTCATCTCAACTAAGCAAACCCTCTTTGACTTGCCCATTTCACTGTCTACCTCCAACCACTTTACCTATCAGGCAAGGGAGAAGGTCCAGGCAGGTGAGTGGTCAGCCACAGTGGAGGTGGGCAGTGGGCAGCAGGAAGGAACCGAGTCACAAGAACTAGGGGCTCAGAGACAGACCTCCAGTTCTTGGAAGGCCTGTGGCCAAAGTGTCAGGTACTGGGGCAAAATTCCCACTCTGGGATCAGAAAGTAGGATGGTAGGTGGGAGGTCCATCTTGAGCTGGCCAGTGGCAGCAGTAAAGACTGGTATGGGGCAGACAGTTGAATGGCACATGGACTGAATGGCAATTGACCAGGAAACAAAGAGATTTGACACAGGTTTGTCCTATGTAATGCTCATACTGCCCATCTAATCTGCCAGTAAACCAAAGCGCTAGATTGGGGTAGTAGGCAGAGCCAACTGAATCAGGGATTCCAAAGAGACCAGGCCTGGAATCAGAGCTCAGGTACAAGAGAAGCCCCATAGAAGGAGCATCTGGTTGTGGAAGTCTGTGGGTGGATAGGAAAGGCTACCTGGATGGCAGGTTTGACTGCTCTCCAAGGGGACTATGATGTGAGGAGGCCGTATCCAGGGAAATGACAAACAGAGCCCTGCATTGTGACATCAGGCAGAGAACATAACTGGGGCCCGACCTGTAACGGTACAAAGCACTGGGTGCGTTAACAGAGGTTTTGGTGCCGTGATCAACTCCCAGGACCTGGATCAAAAGCCACTGACAACGAACGGTGTGTTATTCCAATACATCTCTATTCTCCTTCTTTCTTTTACTTGATTTAGAACACTGGGAAAATATCAAGCTGCTAAAACAAAATTAAACTGAATCATGACTACAAACTCGGCCCAACGTCATGGGCCTGGCCTTCCTGTTAAATCTAGACAAGCTCTGATAGGCTTTACTGAACGCTTGCCCACGGCTTCTTTCTCCCTCCAATTTTCATGTCGATGTGTAAAGCGGATTCTTCTCCATGGTGCTCCCCACCAAAGAAGCCCAGCTCACCTCATCAATGCTTGTGGTCCCTTCAGATTCCTTTCAGGTCTGTTCTCCAGGCTGACTAGCCGAGGAATGTAAAATCCGCTATCTTTCGGTTTAACATTTATTTACCTATTTATACTAATAATAACATAATAATATATTATGTCATGGTATACATGTATATTAATGTATAATGACTTGATAGTAGCTCAAAGGTTTACAAAGCACTTTACAGATGTTGTCTTGATTGATGTTTGCCTGGCCTACCTCCAAAAAGTAAGTAGCTACAAAATTCGGAACCGGTCTATGAGAGAAAGACGGACAATCAAAATAGAGGAAAGTGAGGGCGTGTTCCTCAATTGGGGAATGGCTGATAACGAGATTGGGATGGACTCTTACTGTGCTGCAAGAAATGACGACAGGTTGGTTTTAGAAAACCATGGGAAGACTTGCAGGAAGTAATGCTGAGTGAAATGAGCAGAACCAAGAGAAGGTTGTGTTCGGCAACAACGATGTTTGAAGAACAGCCACAAATGACTAAGCTGTCTGAGTAACATGAACATTCAGATCAATCGTGGAGGACCTATGAAAGAACACGCTCTTCACCTCCAGAGAAAGAACCAATATATGGATAGATGTATTGTATGGTTCCACATACATACACTCATATACATATTATATATGTATATAATATATGTTATTAATTATAACACATTACGTTATATATAACTATATACACTATTAATTATGCTATATTATCTGTTATTAATTATAATATGTTATA
>CM053585.1:28680725-28696464 GCA_028646515.1 Pseudochirops corinnae | reverse complement strand
GTTATTAATTATAATATAACATGTTATTAACTATAATATATTCTATATTATTGTGTTGTTAATTATAATATAATATATTATGTTATGTTATTTATTATAATATATATGCTATTAATCATAATGTACTATGTTATTAATTATAATATATTATATTTTATATATCATGTGTACATATATATGCACATGTATGTATGTTATTAATTATAATGTGTGTTATTAATTATATTATATTTCCTATATAGTGTGTAGATATATGTGTATATACACATATGTGCATACGTGTGCGTATATACACATGCATGCACACATGCATACATGCATACATGTTTTCTCTAGTGCAGGATTGGGATGAAGGGAGACAACTCAGAACTCAAACCATAACCAAAATATAATAATTTTTTTTTTAGAGAAGGAAAAGGATTATAACAGAAGAGAGAATTTCAGTAGGTGGAGTTCCAATCACGGGTAAGAACTCGCGGAGAAGGCAGGACGGGTTTGGACCCAGCTGCTGCTCCAGTTGGGCTAGAATGTCGGGTGAAGAGTAGGAGGAAGAAGTTGCAGCTGGGTGATGAGGGTTTGTATTTTTTCTGATAGAGAATAGAAGGACCCTGAAGATTTCTGAGCAGGGTGGTGACCACAGTCAGGCCTTTGATTTCGGAGGATTACTTGCTAGGGATTTATTTAAGGAACTGTTGCAACAGCCCAGGTTAAAGGAGTGGGTGGGTGAGACACGATGGCAGCCTTGGCAAAGGGTGCTGGACAGGGAAGAAAGAGGCAAAGATGGTCCATGGCAATCTGCTATTGTTTATACAGGTTCAGACAGTGTTGTATGACTTAGTGGGGAGGCTTTGACCAAGCGATTTACCTTCTCTCTGCTTCCAGGTTTCATCTATTAAAAGGGTCTGCAAATACCTGCTCTCTTTTCCTCAAAGAATTATGTCCAGGCTCAGATGCAATAATACATATGAAATACTAATGGTTCACGTTTAAAATACATCCCTTTTGGGATGGGGGGGATGATGGAGGGGAGGGCAGATTCGGGTGGAGGGTAGTTAGAAGCACACACTTCTGAAAAGGGACAGAATTAAAGCAGAAAATAGAATAAGTGGGGAGTGGGATAGGATGGAGGGAAATATAGTTAGTCTTTCACAATATAACTAACATGGACATGTTTTGCGTAACTACACATGTACAACCTATGTTGAATTGCTTGTCTTCCCAGTGGGGGTGGGTGAGAAGGGAAGAAGGGAAAGACTCTGGAACTCAAAGTTTCAAAAACAAATGTTAAAAAAGATTGTTTTTTACATGCATCTGGGAAATAAGATATACAGGCACTGAGGTATAGAAAGCCATCTTGCCCTACTGGAAAGTTAGGGGGGGAAGATGGGGGAGGGTAAAAGAGAGAACAGATTGGGGGAAGAGGTATTCAGTAGGCTAGCTATTGGGGTGGGGGTAGGGGAAAGACAGAGAAAAAGTGTGTAACTCAAAATCTTGTGTAAATGAATGCTGAAAACTAAATAAATAAATAAATTGAAAAAAAAATAGCCCTTTTCGTCCTTCTCTTTGCAGAGGTAGGGGCCTATGGGTGTGGAACACAGAGTGTTAGACTTGATTGATGTGCTGGTTGATTTTTTCTTTCTTTGGTGGTCTCTGTTATAAAGAATGGTTCTCTAGGACGTATTAAAAAAATAGAAGTTGTTTAAAAATATATCAATAAAATTAAAATAAAATTAAAAAAAAATTTAAATAGTACCAAATGGGGTTTTGCAGGAATCTAGGATGTTTGCCAAAGTTTAGTACCCAAAATATCAAGAGCCAGTTAGAATCATCATAAAATGTTATTCCTGTGAAGGTTTGGATGGGAATCCAGGGAACCTGTGATGCCCCAGTGGGAGCCATCTCCTGTGGATCTCAAGATGCATTCTGGATCCTTGGTGAGTGGTATATGCTTTTCTGTAGTGATACAGAGAACTCCTGGTTGCCCCCCGCCCATGACTAGAGGGAAGGTGTATAGAGGGCAGGGCCTTGAGTGAGGAAGACCCGAGTTCAAATGTGGCCTCACACGCTTACTAGCTGTGTGACCCTAGGCAAGTGTCAGTTAACCCCTTTGCTTGAGTTCCCTCATCCATAAAAAACCCCAAATAGAGTTATAAGGAGTCAGAGGACTGACCAACAACAGATCTGAGGGAAGGAGATGACTGGAGGCTGAGCGTGTTCCTGACGCCCCTCCTCCCTCACGCTGCCCCGCTCCTGAGCCTGGGGCCTGCTCAAGAATCCCTGTATCACCCCAGCGCGGTGCCTATCCCTCAGCAAGGAGCCGCAGCCCATGCCCAGCTCCCTAGAAGGCACTCTGGCAAACCGGGGTGGGGGGGGGCTTCTCTTCATTATTCTAGAGACACTTCCAGAGAGGATCTTTAGGGGTCACTAAGTTCTACTCCCTTATTTTGCACATGTCTTCAAGAAACTGTAGTCTAGGGGACTGATAAGGCTTGCCCAAAGTCAGATTCTCCCCTGGACTCGATAGCTGTCGTCGTCTTTGTCCAAATCAGGAATTTTTTTACCCATGTTGCTTTGTTGTGAGCTCCTATCCCTCCTCCCTCAATTTCCCCCTCCCCCCCAGTTCCCCTGAGGTTCTGAGGAAGGGACAACTGGTCTAGGAGCCTGTACTGTCCCCGAAATTAAAGTTGTTGCTGTTTTAAGATGAAGGCTTCCAGCCAGAGGCACTAGAGTGCCGAGGGATAAGTAGGCGGAAAGATGGGGTCTGCTTAGAGAAAGTGGGCTCTAGGGAGCTGCTTCCTCCTTACGACAGCAGGGCAGTGCCTTCCTTAGAACACAAATCTCCAAGCCTGGGCTTGGGGTCAAGAAGATCTCGGGTTAAATCCTTTCTCAGATGCTTAATGGTATGACCCTGGAGACTTAATCCCCATGAGCCTCAGTTTCCTCATCTGTAAAGTGGGGATGATAATAGCACTCAACTCACAGGGTTGTTGTGAACACCAAATGAGATAATGTGTGTGAAGTGCTTTGTATACCTGAAAACATCACATGAATATTAGCTCTTTTTATTGTGTTCTTACAACTTTTTTTAAAGAGAAGACAGTGTCTGCAGGCTGTAGACCAGTAAATTCTATTTGCTGCTCCTCCTCTCCCAATGGGCTTTTCTGAAAACACCTTTTTGCCCTTTCTCCCCTCAGTGAGCATGTGATTACTATTCCTGAGTCACGGAGATCTCACCCATTTAGCATCTAGGGCTTGGGGACTTAACTGGGCAAGCCTACACTTCCTCTACTTCCTCTTTTGGGTCCTGTGATGCTTCCTCGCTGTGTGGCCCTGGGCAAGTCACTTAACCTTCTAATTCAATGTCCTCATCTTTAAATTGGGAATAATAACATCTACCTTCCAGGGTTGTTGTGAGGATCCAAGGAGACTATGTTTGTGAAAGCACTTAGCCCAGTCTCTGGCAAACAGAAGGTGCTTAATAAATGCTTGTTCCTTTCCCCTCTCCCCTTTAGTAGATCTGTAGTTTTAGGGAAAGCAAGAATTGGCTGAGAACAAGGACAGCATCCATCTGCTACCTAGGCCTGGGCTACTTGAAGAGACAATGCCTGTGATGACTGGCTAGTTAATGGCTTTGCAGGAATTGTTCTGTGTCCCAACAAGGCTGGGACATTGGCCTCAATGTCTCTTTGACTCTGCTCTATATCTTGTGGACCCCAGTTTTGGCACAGAGTAGGAGGCAAAGCTGGAAGGAGAAAGGCCTTGGCTCCTCACCAAGGCTCCCATGTGGCCCCTGGTTCTTGGCCTGCCTTGGGTTTGTTCTTCCATTTGAGCTGAAGGGAGAGTGGAGTCCCAGCATTCCAGAATCTGGATTTTTTCAGCCAGTTCAGCACCAAAGGCCAGAGGAACAAGGAGTGACCATCAGGATTCAGCCCAGGGTAATTCAGACCAAGATTCATCCAACATTCCTGTCTCAGTTGTTCAGGAAATTAGTGTTCAAGATTATGCAGGCACAGTGTTGAGAGTGAGCCTTCTCTCCACAAAGATAAGGAGAGATATGGGATAGGGAAGAGTATGTCCCCAAGAAGAAAGTTTGTATGGTTGTTCTTTTTATAACTTTGAAATAAATACCCCTTTGTAAAAGCTAATTGATTTTAGTTAGTTAAATGGAGCATTACTAACTGGTGACTAATAATGAGGGAGCAGTGGTAGGGGCCCTATCCTATGGCATTAGAGAAGAGAGATCCCCAAACCCCTCAGGGCACCCCAGGACCCTGGGGGGAGAGACAGCCAGCCTGATTCTGGGATTGTAGGTCAGAGCATACAACATGAGGTTTCTCCTTCTGGAGTGGGGCAGTAATCCAACCACCAAGTGATGGAAGGTGGACCTGGAAGACCTGATGGCTATGGACCTCGAAGACTAAATCCTTGAACCTTTGAGGAAGTAAAAAGTTTATGGTAGTCCTTTTATCCTGGAGCCCCACTTTGGGGAGGGGGGGACATATCAGCCTTGTATCTTAAAAGTCCTTCTCAGAAGATACTTCTCCAGCACCATTTAACTACCACCTTCAATATCCTCCGTGGGCCCATGGTCCAGCAAGAAAAGAAGACACAATGACATATGTAGCCTGCGTGCCAATTCTTCACCCCAACAGCAAAAGGCAGCTAAAGAAACTAGAATTTTTACACTTTAGAAACATGAAGTAAAAGAAATTTAAAGAATCTTCAGGGTGTGTATGTCCTATGGATCCAAGTGAGAATGTAAACGGTGCTTTTTGGTTCATGGCAGCCCTAGGCACCCAGTCCTGGACAACCTGAATCCGGTGATTGATAGCTCAACTCAGGTCACTGGTATCTCACCGTCTCAGTGTCAGTTCCAGAGTTTGTGATAAATAATACTGTGTGTTCCCTACAGTGTAACAGAAGGCTCCAATCAACAAGCAGAAATGGATTAATCACTGTGGTTCAGTCACTACATTAAGTACTAGGATTACAAAGAAAGGCAAAAGACATAGACCCTGCTCTCGAAGAGCCCACAGGATAAAGAGAAGGACAAAATGCAAACAACTAAATACACACAAAAAAATACTGGGGGTAAGAGAGCACATTACAGCATCTTGTTTTGCTCCCACAAAAGTTATTGGGGGATAATCGACAGCTGCGTGGAAGCTTGCTTATCTTATTTTACTAACCCAGGGGGAACTAGAAAGGTGGGAGGTGTGACAAATTGCTCAGACCCTAGAGGTCATACCCCAGGCACAAGCATTCTCACTATCATGCCTGTGTAATCTGCATAAAGAGGGAATACAGGGAAATAAAGTGAAGAATTTGAGGAATTTGAACTAACCCTAACTCTAACAGGAAAGACAGAACTGTATAACCTCACTCCTGCTTCTGTATCAGTGTGGGTGTTCCTAGTGAGCACCTGTAGAGCCTATGCAATATTCACAGTGCCCATGATCACTATAAATATACTTGCATGGTACTTGATTGTAAAATATAGCAGACTCTCTATACAGAAGACAGAAGCAAAACATTTATTCAGACAAAACCCCAAATCTGAAAACTAGTAAGCCAATTCTATCATAGTAGCAAAGAAGTTAATAAGCCATAACAGCACAGAGAGCCACAGCATACTTTAGCCTTCACACAAAACAGTATTTTTAGTCACAAGCCTGACTGACTCCCTGGGACATGTGCTCTTCTCCCAACAGTCTAGTCTAGCTCTGACTCCCAGCTTTCTGTGGGCTCTGCTCCACCCTGCATCAAACTCCTTTCACCACAGGCTCCATGTGACTACATTCAGTCTATTAGGGGACAGAATATGTTTTCAAAGCAGGGAAGATCTTCAAATTCCCATGACCATTACAGCACCATACCTACTCTCTTGTGGGAAGCATAATAAACATCTTCCTCTGCCCACTCTGTTTCTGAGTTCTTTCATAAGAAGGGGTTTGCCATGTTAAGGGGCATATCACATGGATCTTCCTAGGGGCACCCATGGAAACAGTGGACTGCAGAAGCTCATCCGGGCTAACTCCCTGACCCTGCCTGGGAAATCCTATGATCCCCACAAGTGTTTCTCACACTGAGTAAATGGGAAGAAACTTCACAAGAAAAGCACTAGCAATGTATGCATGAAATCATCAAGAAAAATCAGACTTTGGAAACCTAGAAACATTTATACTGATACCAGTTATGCCAGGTAACTGTTTTTTTTTTTTTAATTTTTTTATGAACTGAAAGCTTTCTGTCTCAGCCTCCTGTGTCTAGGTACCTTTCCTAAGACAAGCCATTAAGAATCATGTATCCAGAGGTGAAAATTGGTTTTACAAAACCATTCTTAATGCCTATAACCTGGACCTAGCTCAGGGGTGGGCTCTAGTTTCTAACCTCTATGGTGAGAAATACTAGCAGTTTGGGATTCTGTAGGAACAATGGATGTTCCAAAAACAGATGTTGCACAGGACGTACAGGAAGGTATGAATCAGGATGAGGGACGAAGGGCAGAGTGACCCTATCCAGTCATAGCGCTGGAAGAAATCTGTAAGTTTTCCTTTGGAAGAGGGCTGGGCTAAGCTGGCTCAAACCAGATTCCTCTGTACATAAGCCCCCATCTTCCCTCCATGTGGTGTGAGGGCGCCATAGAATGCCCTAGCACAGACTTACTCTGGGTCAGACTTGCTCTGTCCTGCTTGCCCAATGCAAGCATCCCAGATACCTAGCGGGGCTCCCTAGGAGTCTGCCCCATATGGCGAGCTTTTAATGAACTTTTAATAAACTTTGCTTTTCTTTGGCTGAGAGAAGACTTGAGTCGAATTCTTTCAGCAGGACACAGAGTGTTGGTACTTTGGGGTCTCGAGTACCCCTAGCCTTTTTATGGGTAACCTCTTCAGAAGCAGCATAAAAGGGCTTGTATTTGCCTGCTTCTCTGCAGTCTTTTGAAGAGGCCTCACATTTAAACAGGAAAGAAGAAATGTAAAAGGAAGGTCCCAAAAACTTTCCTGGCTCCCCAGTGAGTACTGTTCATTCCTAGAGTAAGTATGTTTCCAGCATCTATGTTAAACACATTTATTTTTAATTTTTATCATTTTTATTTATTTGCATATACTTTATATGCACAGATAATAACACGTGTATATGGGTGTGTGTTGTTTGTTATTCAGGCACTTTCAGTCGTGTTTGGCTATCTGATCCCATTTGGGGTTTTCTTGGCAAAGATACTGGAGGGGTTTTTGCCATTTCCTTCTCTAACTCATTTTACAGATAAGGAAACTGAGGCTAACAGGGTTAAGTGACTTGCTCAGGGTCACACAGCTAGTAAGTATCTGAGGCTGGATGTAAACTCAGATCTCCCTGGCTCCAGGGCTGGCACACTCTCCACTGTGCCACCTGCCCGCCCAGGACTCTTGTGACCAGAGGCTAAAAATCATTTTAGAATAATGGTTTTACAAAACCATTCTTAACGCCCATCCTGGAGTGGGGAACCTACGACCTTGAGGGCACACGTGGCCCTCTGGGTCCCCAAGTTCGGCCTTTGACTGAATCCATTTGGATTCAGGTTCCTCACCTGTCTGGTACGTTGCAGGGCTCAATAAATGCTTGTTGATTGAAGAAGCAAGCAAGCCAAACAAAACCCACACCAAACCACTCCAGCCGGGAGAAGGCTGGCAGTCAGGAGCCTGGCATTCCACCCTCCCTAGCTTGGGGACACTGGCTAAGCCCCCTCTCTCTGGGCGTTTGTTTCTTCCTCTGCATAAAAAGGGGGCAGGACCAAAGATCCTTGGGCTCCGGCGGCCAGAACATCCGAAGGCCTCAGGATCCCGCTGACTGCAGGATATGGCTGGTGTTCACACCGCTAATTATCAGAGACAAAGGTAAAGCTGGATTCTCCACATTACACTGTATGCAAATTGGGCATGTTAATAGCCGGGAAATCACTGAAGGACATTCTTCTCAGAAACGTGAAACTCCAGGCTTACATTAAAGGGATTACACTTCATTTCCTTCTTAATTCTGCTAATGCTGCCTGGGAAGCCCTCAGGCCACAGATTAAAGCACTTACTCCTTTAATTAGGAGCAAACCTTCCCTTAAAGTCTGACACACAGATAGAGAGTAAACAGTACTAAGGCCTTTGTGCTAGGGAGGCCAGAGGTATTGATCTTCTTCCAATATAAATAAGCCCCAGTGGGCTGGGCCAGAGTGTCCTCCAGTGCCTAAACTGTGTCTTGGGCCTGTGTTTACTTAGTCAATATGGTTTTTTTTTGGGGGGGGGGGGGGGGAAGAGAAAGCCATAAATTTGACAGTTCAGAAATGTCCCCTTGCTTCGAGGCAGGTGGGCCTTTGCTTGTGCTGGGCCACTCACTGGCCTTCGAGTCAGCAGACCGGGTTCCATGCTGGGTGTCCTTGGCAAAGTGGACTTTCTCATAAAAATACTTAACAATCTACCTAACGAGGGCTGTGGGGATTGAATGATATAATGAATGTTTAAAAAACAAAACAAAACAACGTTTTGTACAAATATTTTTTAATGTTAGTTTTTAGAACAAAATCTTATTAATTCATTTCCATTTGCATCCATTGTACTGAAGAATATTAAAATGTGAAAATAGTGTTTATAGTTGTACAAAGCCTACAGAATCCAGGAATTAAGAATCACTCTAAGAAAAATTCCTTGCCCTCTTAATCTCTAGTAATAGTCCAAACGGCTTGTTGTTAGGAAAGGCACTGATCCATAGAGAGCCTGAGACAAGGAAACATTCCTCTTACAAGGAATTTTTCAAAACAGTTGCCTGGCATATTTGGTTTCATTTTAAATGTTTCTGAGTTAACCAAAGCATGATTTTTCTTGATGAGTTTGTTCTCACATATACAGCAATCCCTCTGAAATTACCTTTCAACTAATCCATATATACCATATCTTATATATCTTATATATTATGTATATTATATGGGTATATATTATATATATATATTATATAATCTATAATCTTATATATACCAGTGGACAGAACACCATATACTTGGAATCAGGAAGACCTGAGTTCTAATCTTGCCTCAGACACTTACTAGTTACAAGGTCCTGGGCAAATCAGGTAATGTTTCTACCTGAGTTTCCTCCTCTATAAAATGAGGTTACTAATACCTCCCAGGGTTGTTATTGTGAGGACAAAATGAGTATATAGATCACACACACAATATACACAAAATGAGTATATAGATAGATCACACCGCGCGCGCGCGCACACACACACACACACACACACACACACACACACACACACATTGCTTTACCAACCTTTAAAAGCTATATAAATTCTAGCAGCTCCTCTGACATACAAATCTGTTGTCTCCCTCATAAAAATGAGGGCTCCTTTTTTTTTTTCTTAGCACAATGCTTGGCACATAGTAAATATCTGGAACTCAAGGCTAAAATAAATAAAGTACACTTAACCCTGATTGCCTCCAAAAAATAAAGAAATAGGTGGTGCAGTGAATAGGTGGTGCTGTGAATAGAGCACCGGCCCTGAAATTAGGAGGACCTGAGTTCAAATCCAGCCTCAGACACTTAACACAAAACTAGCTGTGTGACCTTGGGCAAGTCACTTACTTTCCCTCTCCCAAAAGCAAAATAAACAAACAAACAAATAAATAAATAAACAAAAAAATAAAGAAATAAAATAAGGTTATATGTAGTAGTTTGAAAACCAAATTTCATGCCAGCACCATTTTTTGAATTACCTTTTGTGTGTTTAACACGAGGACTGAGACTTGGGGGGATAGACGTCTTAGATCTGGGCCTCAGTTACCTTCCCCTAGCTCACTTCCCAGTGTATTTGCTCGTATTTGTTTCCAATATGAAGACCACCTTTATTTTCCCATTTCATATCCATTATCACTTAGGTCAGTGGTTCTCAACCTTCCTAATGCCGCGACCCTTTCATACAGTTCCTCATGTTGTGGTGACCCTCAGCCATAAAATTATTTTCGTTGCTACTTCATAACTGTAATTTTGCTCCTGTTATGAATTGTAATGTAAATATCTGATATGCAGGATATATTTACATTGAACATAACCCACAGGTTTAGAACCAATGATTGAACATTGTTTGCTTGTTGACTGGGGCATTCCGTGATGAGGTAGGGATGATTTGTTTCAGACCCTGGGATTGGCACCGAGATGCTAAGATAACAATCCCGTTTGTTGGGGTGTCTCCCCTGATCCAGTTTGTCCTATTCCTCCCTGGGCTGGGGCGGCTCTGACCTATGAGTGCCGCTCACATTTTCACTTGGATCTATAGAACATAATCAACCCGTAGATTCACCAATGACCTGTAAGTTTCCTCTCCCAGTTCTGTATCATTGATCCTTTAGTCTATGGACCTTCAGGATACTCTCCTTCCTCCCTCAAAAGTTTGATACTCAGCTCTTAGCCTTCTTGTTAATTCAAGTCCACTCCATCTCCTGACTTGGGGCATTTCTGCTGGCTGTCCCCCATACCTGGGAGGCTCTCCCTCCTCATCTTCTCCCCCTGGCATCCCTGGTTTCCTTCAAGTCCCCGATCAAATTCCACCTTCTATCAGAAGTCATTTCTAATCCCTTCTTTCTGTTGATTCTTTCCATTTATTCTATATATTTTTATATGTAGTTGTTTGTTTCTTGTTTCCTCCATTAGATTGTGAGCTCCAGGAGGGCAAGACTTGCCTTTTGCCTTTCGTTGCATCCCTAGTGTTTAGCACAGTGCCTGACATGTTTGCATTTAACAAATGTTTGACTAACTGTGCCTTTGATAATCCTAGCCCCTCACTTCCTTAGGTGGTGTGTGTGTGTGTGTGTGTGTGTATGTATTTGTGTTGTCTGTATAGGTTATGTGTATATACATGGGTTTGTCTAGATAAAGCTAGATAGGGCATTAATAGATATTTCCAGAGGTTACTCTGCCCACTTTTCTCCTAGAAAGTCTTTGATTCCTTCCAGTAGAGGAACCAGGAGATTGGCATCCCAAGAGGTCCACTCTGCTCTCCTTACAAAAAGAGTACCAGGTTAAAATTCTCTCTCTCTACTTTCCTCTCTAAATATTGCTAATTTAGAGGAAATAATTTAGGTTCAAGCTACATTCTTTATTGAGATCCCTTAAAGGAGAAAAAGTCTTCCAAGTTATATATCCAAAGCTTGACTCTTCTTCATGAAATGCTTAGTTTCACAAAGACCACAAAGAGGGAATAGCAAATCCATTTATCCAAGCTGATAGTACACAGAAATCAGAGAAAATATGTGGATGAAAATACACCAGGAAAAAAAAAAGAGTGAGTGTGCTCTCCCACTAGAAGTAGGATTTCAAAGGAATCAAGAGAAAGTCTCAGATCTCTACCTAGGGGAAACTCCTGAAGTCTCTAGTATAGGAAGCTCAGGATAGGGACATGATTGAGATTAACTCCTCTACATGTTGGCTTCTTCCTAGAGTTTTTCTCTCCCCTGAAGAGAATCTGGAAGTCTTTGTCTTCTCTCTTGAGACTGGAAGTAAAAAACCAAACCAAACCAAACCCAAGATCTCTCATCTCTAAAGCCTTCACCAACTCCATCCTTTGTGCTGGAGTGGAGCATTGAGTAATAACTCTCCACTAATGACATGAGTTTCATGCAAACAGACTGAGCTGTGGATTGCATTTAACTTCCTCAACTCACCTTTGATTCATCTATTTTGACCACACACAGGAGGGACCGCACCTTCTACATCTCTCCTGTGGAATTGTGTCCCTACCTAGATCCTTTGGTGAATCAGTTCAACGTTACACTCTCCTCAAATCCCTCACAATCTCGTGCTATTGTTGATCATACTTTGCCAAATCCCAGCCTTGGATAACTCATATGTCTTCTCTCATGCATATGTCATTGAACAGAGCTAGAAAAAAAATCAAGAAACTGCTGATTGGGTCCACCCCAAATTTATGGAGGGTAATCTCAATTCTGACCTCACCAGAGGAAGAGATTCCTTTTATATCTCCCTAATCAATTCCCCCATTTGCCACATCAGCCATCTCAACCTTTTCATCCCAAAGCCTCCTTGAACACTCTGAGGCTCCCTCTCTCCTTATCCTCTCCAATGAGCATCTTGTCTCATATTTCACTGATAAAAATTGAGGTCATTTGCTAAGAGCTTTCTTTTTCCTCCTCCCCATTTCACATGGATGTCTTCCCCCATTATCTCTTCTTTAATTCACATCACTCACGAAAAGGTGACCTTTCTCCTCACCAAGGCAAACCCCTCCATGTTCATTCTATTCTGTCTTCTCCAGTGTATTGCCCCCTCTATCATCCTTACCCCATCTCTAATCTTCGGTCACTCCCAGTCTGCTGGCCCCTTTCCTGCTGCCTAGACACATTTCTTTGTCTCCTGCTCTGAAAAAATTCCAACTTCATCCTCCCACCTTTGCTAGTTATCAGTCTGTATTTCTCATCCCCTTCTCAGTCAAATTCTCTGAGAAAGCTGCCCCTACTTCCTCTGGCTTCCAACCTCGGCACTAAGGTGAAAATACACCCTCAGATACATCATATGTGTGATGACCAACCTTGATAAACTGGAGTCTTCTCAGCAATGCACAGTTATAAGACAACTCTACAAGTCTCAGGATGGAAGGAGATACCTACATTCAGAGAAAGATCTAGAAAGAACAGAGTTTAAATGGAAACTGAAGCAATCTACATGTTATCGTTCTTTTCCATGTTTGGATTTGTTTCTTTTTTCCCATTGTTCACTCCATCGGTTACAACCCTTCTATACAACCAGACTATTGTACAATGTGAAAGTATTTGGAGATCCTATACTTGATTGCATACTGCCATGGTGGAGGGAGAGGGAGGGGAGAAAATTCGAAACTCAAGGGATTCTGGAACTGAATCTTGTAAACTAAAAGTAAATAAACAAAATCAATTTTAAAAAAGAAAAGAAAATACCCACTCAGAAGTCCTTGATAACTTCTTACTTGCTGAGCCTTTTCTCAATCCTCCCCCTCAGTCTGCCTGCAGCCATTAGGGCTGTTGATCACCCTAGCCTGAGATGGGAGCCTGTGAAAATGTCTGTGACCCTCTCCTCTAGAGGATTTTGTTCCAATTGCTCTCTCCTGATTCTTCTCCCACCTGAAATATGGCTCCTCTGTATTCTTTGCTGGATCTTTATCCAATAACCACAGGTGTCTCTCAAGGCTCTGTCCTGAGTCTTCTTTCTTTCTTTATACCATTTCTCTTGGTGATCTCATTACCTCTCATGGATTAAATTATCTTCTCTGTGAATTGATATGCAGGGTGTCCCAAAAATCTTAGTGCCATTTAAGCTTCTTTTTTTGATGGAGCAGTGGCTGGAGCACTGGGCCTGGAGTCAGGAAGATCTGAGTTCAAATCCAGCCTCAGTACCCGCTAACTGTGTGACCTTGGGCAAGTCACTTAACTTCCATCTACCTCAGTGTCCTAAACTATAAAATGAAGATCATAATATTAATCGATCTCAAAGATTTGTCATGAAGATCAAAGGAGATAGTATTTGTAAGGCACTTAGCCTAGTGCCTGGCACATGGTAGGCATTTAACAAATGCTTATTCCCTTAAGAAGCTTAAAATTACACTAAGATTGTTATTACTCTCAATATTCAGTGCTAGCCTCTCTCAGAATCTCTTGTTTTGGATCATTAACCAGCTTTTGCACATCTTAAGCTGGACATCCTGTGGGTATCTCTAACTCAGCATGTCCAAAAGAGAACTAATTTTCTTTCCCCCCAAACCCTCCCCTCTTTTGAACATCCCTATTTCTGTTGAGGGCAACACCCTCCTTCTGGTCACCCAGACTTGAAATCTCAGTGTTGTCTCTGGTGGCTGCTCTCTCTTTCTCTCTCCCTCCAGATGCAATCAGTTGTCAGTCCTTGTCCTTTTCCCCTTTGAAGCATCTCTCAAACACGTGCCCTTCACCTCCCTGACTTGGCCCTCACCACTTCACACCTGGATTTTTGCCACAGCCTGCTGATCCGTCGCCGTCTCATTTCTCTCCACTCAGCTGTTAAATTTATTTTCCTAAAACACAAGCATGACTGTATCACCCTCCAATTCAAAAAATAGCTCCCTATTACCTCCCAGATCAGATGGAAAACCTTGTTTGGCTTTTAAAGCCCGTCAAAACCTGGCCCTATTTACCTTTCCAATGTTCTTATGACTTACAAACACCCTGCCCTCCCCCAAACACATTCACATCTCCTAGATCTGGGGACACTCACAGGCCATCCCACTGCCAAGCTGTGAGCATTCTTACTGGCTATCATCCATACCTGGAACCCCTCCCTCCCCATCTCCACCTTGGGCTTCCCTGGCTTCCTTCGAGTTACAATTAAAATCCTTCCCACCTTCTGCAAGAAATCTTTCCCAGTCCTCCTTAATTTTAATGCCTTCCCTCTGAGACTTTGATGTTCAGTTGTTTCACTCTGATTCTTTGTGATGCCATTTTGGAGTTTTCTTGGTAAAGATCCTAGAGAACTTTGCATTTCCTTCTCCAGCTCATTTTATAGATGAGGAACTGAGGCAAACAGAGTTAAGTGACTTGCCCAAGGTCACCCAATTAAGATGTTTCTGAGACTGGATTTGAATTCATGAAGATGAGTCTTCTTGACCAAGGCTCTATCCACTGGGCCCCCTAGCTGCTCCATCCTTCTGGAGACTGCCGCCCGCCCCCAATTTATCCTGTACATTCCTAGTGGGTGCAAAGTTTCTTGTTAGCTTCTTGAAGGAAGACCCTGTATGTGCATTTCTTGGCATCCTTGGGGCCTAGCACGGTGCTGGCCCATAGCAAGTGTTTGGTAAATTCTAGTTGACACTGATTTCCCTTGGCCTCTCTCTACCTTCACTGGCTACCTTCACTGGCTTCTCACAGCTTACTCACCTCCGTGGCCTCTACAGTTACCAACACAGACCTGCTGCTGCTGCTGCTGCTTCTCATAGCCGATCCTCCATCTCTCAGCTCCAGGCCTTTCACTGGCCACCATTCATGCCGGGAATGTTCCTCCTCCTCCTCTTTGACTCCTGACTTCCTTATGTTCTTTGAAGACTCGGCTCAGATCTCTCCTTCTTCCAGAGGCCTTTCCTGGGCACCTTCCCCCCATGACCAGGACCTCTAAGAGGACCTTCCATCTGCTCTGCGTATATCTTGTATCCAGCTGATTGGCTGCATGTTCTCACCCATTAGATTGCGAGCTCTGTGAGGACAGGGGCCGTGCTTTTGTCTTTCCCTGTATCTGCAGCCCTTAGCACAATGACTGGAATCATGTAAGTGCTTAAGAGAGGCTTGTTGATTAGCCATCTGAACTTTGGTAAGTCCCAACCTCTCTGGGTTTCAGTTTTTTGACTTGTAAATTTAGGAGATTGGATTCGAAGACGTCTAAGGCCCCTTCAGTTCAAAATGCCGTGACCTTTATGAACCCTTGTCTCCTAACTCCCATCCAAGGCTATTCCACCCCTGGGTGAGCCTGCTTGACCACTTCCTCCGTGTCTGTCATTAATCGCTACAGGGAAAGGCTTGGGCTGGGATGGAGGTGGAGGGTCATTGCTGGGCAGTGTTAGAGATGCAAAAGAAAGAAAGGAGGGAAGGAGGAAAGGAAAGAAGGAAGGAAGGAAGGAGGGAAGGAAGGAAGGAAGGGAGGAAGGAAGGAAGAAAGGAAGGAGGAAGGGAGGAAGGAAGGGAGGAAGGGAGGGAGGGAGGAAGGAA
>CM053585.1:28664807-28680225 GCA_028646515.1 Pseudochirops corinnae | reverse complement strand
GGGGGAGGATGGAAGGGGGGGCAGGGCAGGAAAGATAAAGAGCTTTTTTTTTAATGACCAAAAGAAGAAATAGCCTCAGAGTCCAATAAGCTAAAATTGTCACCTTAGGGTGTCAGGTTAAACTTAACTCTAGGGAGAGGGTTCTTAACTCTTCTTGTACCTTGGCCTCCTTTAAAAGTCTGGAAAGGCTTTCGAAGGGACCCTGAGTGACCAACAGTCACCACCCTGGTGACTTTTAAATGCATAAAACAAAATGCACAGAATTACAAAGGAAATCAACAGTACTGAAATCCAGTTATGAAAATATTTGAAAAGAGTTCATGGACCCCATCTTCAGCACACCTCTTCTTAGGGAACTGGGAGAGTGGGGATGGGGAAGGGTAGACAGAATTCCTTGGGGGCGGGGTGAGGGCTGGTGGCAGGTTAGCCAGAAGCCACAGTTCTGGGATGCAGCAAAGACTAAAGAAGGGGAAACCCTCTTCAGATTGGGTCTGTATTCAGGTTTCCCTCCTGAGATTTTTTCTTTATGGAAAATGAAAGGAAAAAGTCTGTGAATCCAAAGCTTCTTTGAAGGTGTATAATTTCCCTGCTGGGTTGGGAGTGAGTGGTCGGTCCTGCCTTCCCCTTGGGCAACTCACAGTCCTTCTATCACCTTGTAGACATGTGTGACCAACAAAGCCACCACACTGGTGCCATTCTCAGCATTGCCATGATTAGCGGCATTGGTCTTCTGGCCATGAAACTCCAGGGAGACCGTCTACACCTGGGTCATGCTTGAAGCCTTGACAATTTGCGCTCTGCTGGCAAAATAGCTGAGAATTCGGGATCCTCTCCATTTTATAACAAGGCATTTGGTCACACAGGTGTTCTTCACCTGGGGTCTGGAATGTTTTTAAAATTATTTTGATAAATATATTCCAATAGAACCAATTTTCTTTGTAATAATACATACTTTATTTTATGCATTTAAAAACATGATTCTGAAAGGGATCCTGAGGCTCCACCAGACTGCCAAAGGGCCCAGCACACAAAACTGGTTAAGACCTCCTGCTTTGATGGAGTCCTTTCTGCTTTAATTAGTGACATTTATTGAGAGCTTACAATATGCTAGTAAGGCTGTGCTGAGGTTAAAAAGGCCAAGATGAGACTCTCTACTCATGAGACATTTTCAGTTCAGCTAGGAGACATGTGCCTTCACCAGCATGTGCACAGTTCAGTCAATTAGTCAGCCAGCATTTATGAGCAAAGCAGCGAGGTGATAAAGGTGATAAAGTGGACAGAGTACTGGGCCTGAAGTCAGGAAGACTCATCTTCCCGAGTTCAGATCTGGCCTCAGACACTCACTTGCTGACAATTTATGAAGCATGTACTGTCTAACAGGGAAGCTGGGTGGTGCAGTGGATAGAATGCCAGGCCTGGAGTCAGGAAGACCTGAATTCAAATCTAGCCTCTGACATTTACTAGCTGGGTGACCCTGGGCAAGTCACTTCACCCTTTTTGCCTCAGTTTCCTTAACTGTACAGTGAGCTGGAGAAGGAAATGGCAAACTGCTCCAGTATCTTTGCCAAGAAAACCACACATAGGGTCAGGAAGAATCAGACTGAAACACCTGAATAATAACAAAAATTATGTGTTGGGCATTGTGAAAAGTGCTGAAGACACCCCCCCCCCAAAAACACAAAAAAACAGTCCCGCCCCTCAAAGAGCTTATAGTCTAATAGGGGAGACAACATGCTGATGGGTACGGGCAAATAAGTCACAGACGAGGTAGACTGGCAATAATAATCATAATAGCAGGAATGTGCTAGCAGTTAGGGGGATGAGCACGAGCATCTTGCAGAATACAGGGCCCTGAAGGAAGCCGAGGAGGGCACCAAGGGGAGCAGCCAGAGAAAATGCTTGGAGTCAGGAGATATGAAATAGATAAATGATGATTTGGGGGGAAAGGCACTAAGAGGAAATTGGAGGAAGTAGGAAAGGCAATAGGAAAACCTACAGGAAGAAGATGACCCTTGAGTCAAATGCTGAATAAAGGTAGAGATACAAAGAGATGGAGCTGAGGAGAGAGGTATTCTAAGCATGAGGCACAGCCAGTGCAAAGGTGTGGAGATGGGAGATGTAATATCATGTGTGGTTCAAGTATGGCATGTACGAAGAGGAGAAATTTGTAATAAGATTGGAAAGGTATTTGGGGATCCAGTTGTGAGGAGTTTTAAATGCTAACCAGACAGAGGACTTAATATGTGAGTGGCAGTATGTGGTTGGGAAACTGGACTTGGAGTCTGAAAGAGTTGAGTTCAAATTCCACCTTAGATACTTACTACCTGCGTGACCCTAGGCAAATCGCTTCCTAACTTTGTTTCCTCATCTGTGAAACGAGGGCTTGGACTGGATCTGTGAAGTCCCTTCCATCTGATGAAGATATCTGATGTCTCTGTGCCTCGGTTTCCCCTTCTTTTAAATAAGGGGTTAAACTTGAAAGCCTCTGAGTTTCCTTCCAGCTGTAAATCTATGATCTTGTGATCTGAGGAAAAATAGCTGAGGGAAATGACGTGATCAAACCTGTCCTTTGGGAAAGTTATCTTTCAAAGGTATTTATTACTGGCAATGGTTGCCCATATTACAGGCAATGGTTGCCCACGGGTTATCACAAATTATTAGCAGGATCTAAATGACCTTGTGGTGCCTCTGCCACATCCTTCCAATTCTTCCAAATGCCTTTTGAGACTTGGGGTAGGGGTCAGTGCAGGGCCGGGGCCACCGTCTAGATGTTGAAAGGGCAGAGTGGTCAGCAAGTGACACTCCCATTCGATCCCTGCCTGACCCAGGACAGAGTGAGTAATCTGTCAGAGGATCTCTCCTGCCATCACCACATGGGACTAAAGTGCACAGGGGAGAATCTTCTTTCAGGAGTTGTGTTGATGGATTATTCAGTCATTTTGAGGTCAGCTGCCTAGTAGGTCTTAATAGCACAGACCTGCGAAGGAGGAGACTGGGGGAAGGCATCCCCTTACTGAAGGATTCTGTCCCAAAGCCTCTACACTGAAGTGTGAGTGATCATCAATCCCTTCCCCCCGGGGGGAAATCTTTCATCATTGAAAATGGGCTGGCCAGAGAATATTTGTGCAAAACATTTTTGCAAACACTTAGTAAAATGGCCCAGCACCTGTTCTTCAACATTGGTGTCAGAAATAGTTAGAAACTTTAATTACATAAAGACATTGATATAGAGAACCAAGAATAATTAATAGTAACATACTACCAGAACAATAATAGCCTTAGTAAAAGAAATGAGAAAAATCCAAGCCAACATTCAGTACTCTTGTGTCTTTCATTCACATATTTATTCCTTTACTGATTCAGGCAGTATTTATCGAATGCTTGCAGTGTGTAGACTTCTGTCCCACCAAGAGAATGCTTATATATTACCTAGAAGAAGGGGGGTGTTGTACAAGGAGTTCTGCTTGAGGAGAGACCCTGAGTGCCAGGGGGCTTCACCACCTCCCAGGCAAGTCATTTGAATGGTCTGAAGTCAAGCACAGTGCGTTCCAAATGGTACACTTAATGTTTATTGGAAGAAAGAGGAGAGGAAGGAAGGATGGAAGGAAGGAAGGATGGAAGGAAGGAGGGAAGGAAGGAAGGAGGGAAGGAAGGAAGGAGGGAGGGAAGGAAAGAAGGAAGGAAGGAAGGAAGGAAGTGATAAAGGGAGGAAAGGAAGGAGGGAGGGAGGAAGGAGGGGAGGAAGGAAGGAAAAAAGGGAAGGTTGAGAGAGAAATGAAGTAAGTAGGGGAGGGGGAGGGAAGGAGAAAGGGAGGAAGAAAGAAAGGAGGGAGGGAGGGGAGGAAGAAAGGAAGAAAGAGAGGAAGGGAAGGAGGGAGGAAGAGAGGGGAAAAAGGAAGGAATGAGGGATTTACTGCTAGACAAATGCCCATTTCCCCTCAGATTAGCTGATTTTGGAAAGCTGCAATAGAATGGAAGGTAAAGAATTCAACAACTGGCCTCGAGTCATGGGGCCTCACTTGGAGTTTCATGAGCATTTTCTGGCTGGCCTTCCTTTATCCTGTTCCCACAGGAACTTGAACTCTTGCCCCAGGAGGGACCCTGGCTCTGGATAAGCTTTTCCCTTAGGTTGCCCTACCCTGGCCCCCCCATACCATTTCCTGGCTGTCTCCCACTTGTGCTGCCCCATCTTCCTTCCACAGTTCTTGGCACATAGAAAGCACTTAACTAAGACTTTTAACTTCATTTCATTTCATCCTTCCTGAACTCCTCCAGGCAGCATCATCTGGTACCTTTGGATAACTGAACTCAGATCTGCAAAGGGGAAGGCTTCAGGAAATTTTATTTAAACAAACACTTAGTAATTGCCTCCTTTAGACAGAGTGCCAGGGGCTGGCAACGAAAAGACGAATAAGGACGTGACTTGTTATCTCTGAGGAACTTATAGGCTAATGGTGAGGGAGCTGGTAATGATGGATCCACAAACAGTGATATAAGGTGAATTAGGATAAAGAAAATGGACAGATTCAGAAAAAAGCGCTCTAGGAATGTTGAAAGAAGGAGAGGTCACTTTTGGCTGGGAGTGGTGGAGAGGTCAGGGAAGGCTTTATTGAGGAGATGACACCAGAGATGAGCCTTGAAGGATGAGGAGAACTTCAACAGGTAGAGAGATAAGAAATTAGGGGAGACAGCTTCTGTGAATAATGCCCCGGAACTGAAGAAAGCTGGGGAGGAACAAGCAATGACTATTACCCCAGTTTGTCTTAGAGTGTGTGAGGGAGCTGAGTGACAGGGAAAAAAAGAGCTAGAAAGGTAGGCTGGAATGAGATGGTGGAGTGCCTGAAAGGCCAGCCTAAGGAGTTGGTATTTGAATTTAGAAGCAAAGGGAGTCACTGAATGCTTTTAAGGAAGAGAATGAATGGGTCTTCTTGTAGCAAAGCAACCACCTTTCGCTGTAATTTCCTACATCCAACTCTTCTTTGTTCAAAGGACATCCACCTGATTGGTAGTTTACAAAGACCTTTCATGTTAACCATAAGATTTCAAAAGATCTGGAAAGGACCTCTGAGGTCATCTACTCTGACTTCTTCATTTTACACGTAACGGAGACATGCACAGAGTTTCTCTAGGTTTCTCCCCAAATGGAGAGATCAGGGGGCCAGCTTATGGGAGAGTCATCAATCCACATAATGGAAGCGTGAGAGATTTGAACTTATTAAGACATTCTCTAACTGGTTCCAGTCTACCAACGATATAGTTATGAAAAGACTTTTTGATTGGTTAAGTAACCCAGAGCTGAGTAACCCTTACAAGAGGTGACTAGAGCCTTGGCCTCAGGCTCTTTGTTTTGCCTTTCAATTAACAAGATTTTAAAAAATTTTTCCAGTAACAAGTTTTTTGTTTTTTATTAATCTATCCCTCCCAATACTCCCCCCATTGAGCAAATTTAAAACAACAAATCCCTCAATACATAGTTATATAGTCCAGAAAAACAAATTCCCACATTAGCAATTTCTAAATATATATACATACATACCTATATATATGTACATATATATATATATATATTGCATTTTCAATTCATCATGTTACTGTCAAGAAGTGAGGGGCATATTTCATTTTCATTCTTTTGATATATCATGGTGTTGATCATAGTTCTAAATTCTTTCACAGTTGGTTTTCTCTATCAGTGTATAAGTCATTTTTCTAGCTTTGTTCTCCATCAGTTTATAAAGGTCTTCCTAGTTTTCTCTGAAGTTGTCCGTTTCCTCTTATCTTATGGCACAATAATATTCCATGACATTCAAATGCCACAATTTAACCATCCCCCAATAGGAGGACACACTCTTAATTTCCAATTTTCGGCGACTACAAAAAAAAGAACTCATAAATATTTTTATAAATATAAATCCATTTCTTCTTTTGCCGATTTCTTTAGGGAATAGAGCCTGGTAGTGGTATAATCGGGTCAAAGCATATGCATAGTTTGTCACTTTCTGGATGTAGCTCCAAATTACTTTCCAGGATGACTTGGATCAATTCACAGTTCCACCAACAGTATACTAGTGTATGCTAGTGTTTTCACACAATTCCTCCAATATTGGTTATTTTCCTCTTTTGTCATCTTTGACAGGCTGATAGATGTAAAGTGGAACCTGAAAGTTGCTTTAATGTGGTTTTCTCAAATTATCAGCAACTTACAGCATTTTTTCATATGCTTGTTAGATTGGATTTCTTCCTTTGAAAACTGCCTATTCATATCGTTTGACTATCTGTTGGAGATTGGGACTCAATGTTACAAATTCAAAGTTCCTTATATATCAATTAATTTTAACTGACTCTCTAAGGTTTGCTAAGTATAGCATTTTATCACCTACAAAAAAATAATAGTTCTGTTTTCTCTTTACCTATGCATATTCTCTCAACTTTTTTCTTGTCTTACTTATTGTTACATAGTTGCTATATAATATGCCCATTTCTTTACAATTTACTACATTAAATAAAGGTCCCTTTATTCCTATGCTTGCTGGAGTTTTTAAATAGAAATGAGTCAGGAATTTTATCAAAAACTTTCAGTATCTATTGATAAAATCATGTGGTTATTATTACTTATATTATTAACATGGTTAATTTAAAATCTTGCTTATGTTGAACCAACTTTGCATTGCTGGTATGAACCCCACCTAGTCACAATACATAATATTTCTAATATGTTTTTGTGGCCTAATCTTTTAGTTAAAATTCTTGCTTTAATGTTAGTTGAGGATATTGGTCTTTTGTTTTCTTTCTTCATGTCTGCTTTCCCTGGTTCAGATATCAAAACCATATTGGTTTCATAGAAAGAGACTGGAATATGTCTTTCATAGAAAGGCATATCTTCTTTTTTTCATATTTCAAACAGTTTTTATAGTTTTGGAATGAATTGTTCTTTGACCATTTTGTCAAATTTACTTGTGATTCCATCTGGTTCTGGATTTTTTCTTTAGGATCTCATTCATGACTTTTTCCATTTCCTTTTGTGGTGTTGGGTTACTTAAATAATCTCTTTCTTCTTTTGTAATTTAGGATTAGCTGCTTGTCTATTTTATTAGATTTTTGTTTTTGCTTCAAACAATCAGCTCCTAGTTTTACTCATCAATTCAGCAGTCTTTTTGCTTTCAATTTTATTAATCTCTTCTTTAATTTTCAGAATTTCTACTTAGTTATTTACTTGGAAATTTTTTAATATATTGTTTGCATTTTTAAAATTATATGCCCAATTTAATGATTTGACCTTTCTCTCTTTTGTTGATAAAAGCATGTAGAGATAAAAATTACTCCCCCAGAAGGGGAACAGCTAATCATACTATGATACATGAATGTAATTGAATATTATTTTGATATAAAAAATGACGCATGTGATAAATACAGAGATTCATAGAAAAATCTATATGAACTGATGCAGACTGTAGTAAAGCCCCCCCAAAAAACTCAGCACACTATACACAAGAACTACAACAATGTAAATAAAAAGAACAATATACCAAAAAAATTAAACGTATTTGTAACAAAATTTTAAAGATGGAGTGCGACTTGAATATGGAGCAGGTGAAAGATGACGTGAGGGGCAGGACTAGCAAGGGGGAAGGACTTCCTGGAGTGGATGGGATTTGAGCTGAGTCCTGAAGGAAGTCAGAAAAAGGAAGGGATGGAGGAGAGGGGGTTGAACATTCCAGGAGTGGGATGTAAGCTAATTCAAAGTCACAGAGAAGGGGAACTGAAGGGTCCTTTTTAAGAAACAGCAGGTAGAATCAGGAGAAATTTGTCCACAATCACAGACACAACATATGTGTGACGACTAAGTTCAATAGACTGGGCTCCTCTCAGCAATGTAAGGTCATAGGACAACTCCAAGAGACTCATGACTGAAGGAGATATCCACATCCAGAGAAGGAGATGCAGAGTCTGAGCACAGACTGAAACAAACTACTTGCTCTGTTTCTTTTTCTTGTTTTGTTTTGTTTCCTCTTTCCCACTGACCATTCCATCAGTTACAATCCTTCTTTATAACCTGACTAATGATTAATGGGAAGATATTTGCAGATCCTGTATCTGAGTGCAGGCCGCCATGATGGGGGAGGAGAAGGACGGGGAAAAAATCTGAAACTCAAGGGACTGTGGAACTGAATGTTGTATACTAAAAGTAAATAAACCAATTTAATTAAAAAAAAAAAAAAGAAACAGCAGGTAGGAGTAGAGTGCATGGAGGAGAGTAAAGTTTAAGAAAATTGGAAAGGTAAGAAGAGGCCAGCTTATGAAGAACTTTCAATCCTGAGCAGAGGAGGTTGTATTTGATCTTTGAGGCAACAGGGAACAATGGAAGCTCATTAAGTTGGGGGATAAGGGCAGGGGTGACATGCTCAAAGCTACATTTTAGAAAAATAACTATGGCAGATAAGTGGAAAAATTTGAGTTGGGAGGGATATTTGAGGCAGGAGACCAGTTAGAACCATTCCAATAGTTCAGGTAAGAGTCAATAAAAATCTGACCTAGGGCTGTGGCCATGTGAGTAGAGGGAGGGTGCATGTAAATAAAGTGTTGTGAAGGTAGAAACAGCAAGATTTGGTAACATATTGAATATATTCACTGATCCTTTCATAATACATTTTAGAAATTTAAATGTTCTAGTTTGGTATTTGAAAATTCAGTATGTGGGGGTGGCTAGGTGGTGCAGTGAATAGAGCACAGGCCCTGGAGTCAAGAGGACCCGAGTTCAAATCCGACCTAAGACTCTTAACGCAAAAACTAGCCATGTGACCTTGGGGAAGTCACTTAACCCCAATTGCCCTACCTTCCCCCTCCAAAAAGCAAAAAAAAAAAAGAAAGAAAGAAAGGAAAAAAAAAAGAAAATTCAGTATGTGAAATTCACTAGCCTATAGTTTAGAGAGACCACCTCGTTTTCCCTTTTGAAAATTCAACCACATTTGCCAACCATAGTGTAGTGGGACCTCTCTCATACTCCATGATCTTTCAGATATCTGCTATAAGGATTATTTCTTTTTTTTCTTCCCCACTGGAAAGGAGGTAGTAGAAAGAAGAGAAAATAATGCTTATTTAAAATACACACAAACACATATACACATACAATTTTTAAAGTTATATTAAAAATCAGATGATCATAAAATAATAGGTTATGGAGATGTCTTAAATCTTATAAATCACAAATCTGGAGCCTGAATGACTCATAGAAGCCATGTAAGCTCACTCCTCATATTTTACAGAAAATGCCACTAACATAAGTCTAGAATGCATGCTTCCAGCCTCAGCCCAACGTCATGGTGGTAGTATGTTTAGCATATTATTATTTCTTGTCTTAACCTTTTATCAATGTCTTATATTAAGATTGACACTGTCACATTATTCACTTGTTTTTCATGGTGATATTTTTATTTTTTTTTTTATTTTTCTTTTGCTTTTCTTCGTAGGGGCAGTTAGGGTTAAGTGACTTGCCCAAGGTCACACAGCTAGTAAGTGTTAAGTATCTGAGGGCAGTTTTGAACTCAGGTCCTCTTGGCTCCAGGGCCCATGCTTTATTCACTGTGACACCTAGCCACCCCATGTTGATATTTTTAATAATGAAACAACCTCTTGCCTCCAGCTCTGATTCCAGGTATTGCCTGTTTTCCACTAATGGGCTTGATCAGTGAGAATTACCTAACACTGATAACCTACTTTAGACTCACTAATATGGTGAATTTTAATTCTTTTTTCTTGGTGTGGGCTTCAAAGGGGATAAATTTTGTTGTTGCTTTACTATGTTAAAACTCGGCACATTTATGTAAATTATGTGGTGATGAATGAGCAGAAGACCTCTATAGTATTAAACAGTAAACACAAAAACATGTTCTAAAGCAGGCCCCAGTCACAGCAACCACAGACCACTCTTTTTTTATGCATGATTCTCACACATCTGGATGCCTGATCTTCCTGTGTATATCTGTTTTAATATATTACTGGGTTTTGGGGATTCCTTTACTCTGTTCAAAAGTAGTGCTGTCAAAACCACTAAAACTTATGCAAAATCCTGCTGTAGCCTTGAATAAAATTGTAATTTGGAAAGAAAGAAAGAAAGAAGGAAGGAAGGAAGGAAAGAAGGAAGGAAAAAAAGAAAGAAAGGAAGGGAAAGAAAAGAAGGAAGGAAGGAAGGAAGGAAAGAAGGAAGGAATGAAAGAAGGAAGGAAGAAAAAGAAAGAAAGAAAGAAAGAAAGGAAGAAAGAAAGAAAGAAAGAAAAAAGAAAGAAAGAAAATGCCACTGAGGCTGAGAGAAGGCCTACCTAAAGTTATAGGGGCAGTGAGCACCAGAGCAGGATTTGAACCAAGATCTCCTGATATCACAGTCAGTGAGCTCTTTCTCCTATACCAACCAGTCTCCTACCTTAAATTCTAACTCTGTAATTCTACAGATGAGAAAACCTCTTTACCAAAGACGTAAAATAACTTATAGGTAATAAATAAGCTAGAATTTGAACTCAAGTTATCTGTTTCCAAACCCTGCAATCTTTCCAAGGCACCATAACTAAGTCACTCTTGGTCCATAAAAATTGTGAAAGCCATTGGCTAAAGCATCAAGAGGTTTTTATTTATGGTGGTGGAAGGATCTTTCCACCCCCACCAACAACATAAATCATAGGCCTTTTGAGTATTGGACAGTACGCCTTTGTTACAATTACTCTGGAAGTAATCCTTAAGTGTGTGCTTGGCTTCTGTTCAAATGTCCTGTTTGTATGTAGAACCCACCACACTGTATATCATCCACTACTCTTCCTCTTGAACAGACATGGTCAATTCCTACTCTATGACCTCTATTAACAGCACTTTGGGGATAGGACCCCTGATGCCATTGCTCTAGAGAAATGCCAGGTGAGGAAACTCCCTCTGCCAAATTAGGTTATTATAGCCTCTGAAATGTATAGAGAGTTGCCTTGAATAATGAGAGGTTAATGGGCTTGTCCACAGTTGGTGTCAGAGGTGGAATTTGAACCCAACTGTTCCTGACTTCAAGGCTGGCTCTATCCTTTATGCCCCACAATCTCTCAAAAGCCCTTGGCTACTTTGAAGGGTTTTTGATCTCATTGATGTATGTATGTCTTCCAATGACGCAGACTACAGTTCATCTATTACTCGTCATCCTGCATGATGTTGGTCGGTGATCTTCCACTAGTCCTTCCCAGGATGCCCAGCCAGTGCGCTGAGAGCCTTCCCCTTGGCTTTCACCAATGGAGCACACAAACTGTTCACCTGTTCCTCTTGCTCTATGACTGGACTGCTTTCTTTTAATATTTTGTATCACTGCAATGATCTCTTCTGCTGTTCCTTGTTCACAGTTTGTCACTGGTAATATGTTAGAGTTCAGGTTAACTTCCATTCACCATGAGTCTCTCAATTGTTCTTTGGGAATCCTCCCATTTATCTCTACGTTCAATGAAGTGTTCCATAATTCATGTCTGTAGAGCATCACTGGAAAAGTACTGGGGTTAAAAGATTGATTTTTTCTGCTGTTGTTTCAGGGAGAAACTTGGGGTCACTAAAACCCTGGTGCAGTTTAGCCTTCCTGGTCCTCAAAGCAACATAGGCTGCTCTCTTCTTGTTTTGCTCTGGACTCAGTTACCTGCCTGTCTGTAAGTATCCATCCAAGGCTATCCATCCAACCATGTATTCTACTTTGAACAGGGAATATTCTTCATCCATTTGGTTTTTCTTATGAGGATTAAAAGAGTGAACCTTTTGAGTAATTATAGATTTCACTTAGGATCTACCATGTTCTGGGGCTTCAGAGGCCATATGGGTAGAGCCTAGGAAGCCCACCCACCTCTGAGCCCGGATGCCCTAGGGATAAGTCTGGAATCAGACTGTCTGAACTGGGCAATTCACTTCTCATCTCATTGTTCTGCTAAATTCTCTCCAAGACTAATTTGCAGAGAAGGTACTGACTTACATTGGTAGAGGGAATTTCCTCTTCTGAGACTTGTCTATACCAATGACAGCACAGGTCCAGTTTCTGTCTTCATCTCTGCTAATTCATTTAGGAAGTTCTGCAGTGGCTCTGGGGCTTGATCAATGAGCACAGCATTCTCCATAAACAGGAGCATCTAGAAAAGCTCCCATCTAGAGAGACTCCTTCCTTTTGGGCTCTGCTCTTAACATACTCTGTGAAAATGGCAAAAGCCACTGAAAAGCACCTGCTGCTTTTGTATATTACTTTGTATATTACTTTGTCTATTACTTATATATTACCTTGTATGTTACTTTGTATATTACCTTGTATATTACTTTGTATATTACCTTGTATATTACTTTGTATATTACTTTGTATATTACCTTGTACATTATTAGTCAGAGGAAGGAAGGGTCCTCACAACAACCTTGTGAAGGTGAGTACTACTACTGTTCCACTTTTACAGTTGAGTAAATTAACAGGGGATAAGTGATTTGGCCAGGCTCACACAGCTGAGGGGGGTGTCTGAGGCAAGATTTGAACTCTGGTCTTCTTGACTCCAGGCTCTTTGCTGTATTCACTGAACCACCAGCTGCCTCTTCCATTCTTGTTAGATTTAGACTCTGCACTTGATGTCTCTTATGCCAACCCTTTTTCATGCCTCACATGTCATTAGTCAGAGGATTAAAGGATCAAGGACCTAGCACTAGAAAGTAATTCAGAGGCCATTGAATTGAAACCCTTCATTTTATAGATGAATCAACTAAGGCCCAGAGAGGTTACTTAAGGTTACAGTAAGCATCACACAGCATCAGAGGCTGAATTTGAACCCAGACTCTCTGAATTAAATCACCAAACAAAGTACTATATTATCTTTCAAGGAATCTCATTTGATAGTAACACATGCATGGGGATACCTCATTGGAAATGAGCCTTTAAATCTGTGCTTTGCTTTACCAAAACAAATCTTTTTTTCATAGTCCCCTGATCAACAAGTGTAGTGAGATCTACTTTTCAGTAATTCTGTGATTAGACAATCCGTCCTCCCTTTTAAATCTATCCATAAGCCCCTTGGAGTTTCCTGGACCCTAGGTTAAGAACCATGAAACAAGGTGGCAGGTTCTTTTCACTAGTTTCTGCCATTATAAAGAGGTAAACATTCTGATTTTACCGTTTAAATGATTCTTAAAACTTTTTCAAACTCAACCTCTTGGTAACATCAGAATCTAAGAAAGTGTTGACCCTAATTTCATCTCATTCTCCTTTTCCCATTTCTCAGCAGCTAGACAGAGCTTTCTAGAAACTTGTAAGGGGCATTCAGAAATGGATACTTAAGTCTAAGGAGATTCTCAGATGTTCAGGTAACTTAAACCAGTTCCAGAGAATGAAAAGTCGCCCTCTAAACAACCACTTGTCTGCACTGACAGGAAAAGCAAAGGAAGCTCAAATGTTTTCCACGAAGTGAGAATTCAAACAACCTGAAAGGATGTGGTTGTATCCAAAGCTACTTTCCCCCTTTGATCTGCCCTCCAGACCTGGGACATCACAGACCCCAGGGTCAAGAGAGGAGAGCGTGGAGGGCAGGGCAGAAATACCATTCCCCCTTGAAGTCTCTCTCCTCTTACTCCCCTTCCTTTCCAGTGAAAATCTACCCTGTATACTACTCAAATACAGAGTTTCCCAGATTAACCTGACCACAGAATACTTGAGAACATGTTATACATTGATGAAAACCATAGGTAGTGATCTGGGGGAATTTGAGCTTGATTAGCCCAATTATGTAAAAATGCTCTCGGATAAAGGTAAGTGAGGAAATCTCAGAGCAAAATAGAGGCCAGTAATTCCATTTTCATAGAGAATTTGCTGCAAGGAATAAGTAATGTTGATACAAGTCAGAAGAATATTAGGGGGCTGTGCCCAGCCTAAGCATGGGGCCTGGCACATAGTAGGGGTCTATGGCTAAGGGCAGGATAGCCCTTTGTAATCCTGGGCTGGTATGCCTGAGAATAGTGACTTGGCTGAGACCAAGGGTCCATACAAGTCTCTTGGGGTTAGAAGGGTCAACACCTCAAATCCCTCTTTCTTTTTGGTGACTGATCTGTTTCAGTTTGCAGGGTCATTTTAGTCTCTCAGTGAAAAACTTTTAGCCTGAGTTTAGTCACAGCTGTCTTTAATTTATGCTCAATTAGATTAAATTAAATAAACTGCTTCTATTAGATGCTTTCTATCTGTTAGATACTGTGTTAGGCATGGAGGTATGAAGGCAAAAGGAAGCAGTGCTTGCCCTTAAGAAGTCTGCATTCTAACGAGGAGAAATAACTTATACATAGATAAATAAATTTCATATTCAGATTTTTACACACACATATGGGTGTATATATGTATGCATACACACACACACACACACACACACACACAGCTAGGTGGCTCAGTGGATAGAAAACTAGGCCTGGAGTCAGGCAGACTCATTTTCCCGAGTTCAAATGTGACCTTACACCTTACCAGTTGTGTGACCCTGGACAAGTCACTTAACCCTGTTTGCCTCAGTTTCTTTATCTGTAAAATGAGCTGGAGAAGGAATTGGCAAACCACTCTAGTATCTGCCAAGAAAATTCAAAATGAGGCCATGAGAGAGTTGGACACAACTGAAAATGACTGAACAACAAAAAATGTTTAATAAATACTTCTTGATCAAAGACTGAGAAGAAATTAAGAGTGGTGGACAACTCACTGCAAAGCTGATTGACTAGAATGGCAATAATGACGACTCCCATTTATAGTGCACTGTCCTTTACACATGTTGCGGCAAGTAGGCGGCACTGTAGACAGAGTTTGAATCCTGACTTGGGCATCTACTAGATGTTTGACCCTGGACAAGTCACTTAACCTCTGTTTGCCTTAGTTTCCCCATTTGTAAAATGGAGATTATAATAGCATCTACCTCACAAATGCTGTAAAGATTAAATGAGAGAATACTTTTTTTAAAAATCAAATTTTATATTTATTTTTAGTTTACATCATTCATTTCCACAAGATTTTGAGTTACAAATATCCCCCCGTCTTTCCCCTACCCACCACCCCAAAACAGCAATCCTACTGTATGCCCCCTCCCCTAATCTGCTCTCTCCTATATCCTCCCTCATCCCTCCTCCCACTTTCTGGTAGGGCAAGATGGATCTCCTTACCCTAGTGCCTGTATATCTTATTTCCCAGTTGCATGTAAAAAATAAAAATAATAATAATAATAATATATTTTTAAGCATTTGATTTTAAAACTTTGAGTTCCAGATTCTTTCCCTTCCTCCCTCGTCACCCACCCTTACTGGGAAGATAAGCAGTTCGATATAGGTCATATGTGTGTAGCTACGCAAAACATTTCCATAGTGGATATATTGTGAAAGACTGACCATATTTCCCTCCATCCTATCCCACCCCCCACTTGTT
>CM053585.1:28616544-28664707 GCA_028646515.1 Pseudochirops corinnae | reverse complement strand
TTCTACTTTGTCCCTGTCCCTTTACAGAAGTGTGTGCGTCTAACTACCCTCTCCCCCAACCTGCCCTCCCCTCCATCATTCCCCCCTTATCCTCTTCCCCCCTACTCTCCTGTAGGGCGAGATACCCTATTTAGTGTGTATGTCATTCCCTCCCTAAGCTAACTTCAATAAGAGTAAGGTTGACCCATTCCCTTTTACCTTCCTGTTCTTCCCAACATTGTAACAGTTATCCCTTGCCTCTTCTATATGAGAGGATTAACCCCATTCTGTCTCTCCTTGTCTCCTCTCGTTCTAATCCTCTCCCACTTCTCAATTTCACCTTTTGAGTATCATCCCTTTATTCAACTGATCTTGTGCCCTCTGCCTATGTATACATATATACACACACTCACGTATGTATTCATATGTCCATATACCCTCTTATATAGACATATATAGGTATGTATACATATATACACATTTATATTCCCTTCACCTTTCCTTATACTGAGAAAAGTTTCATAAGTTACAATTCTCATTTTTCATTTTGGCATGTAAATAGTTCAACTTTGATAAGTTCCTTATGATTTCTTTTCCCTGTTTACCTTCTCATGCTTCTGTTGCTTTTTGTATCTGAATGTCAAATTTTCTGTTCAACTCTGGTTTTTTCATCAAGAATGCTTGAAAGTCCTCTATTTCATTGAATGACCATATTTTCTCCTGAAACATTATACTCAATTTTGCTGGGTAGGTGCTTTTTTTTTTTTTGTTAAAGGGGTTTAGCACATAAAGTGCCTGGTACATAGGTACTATGTAAATGTTAACGCTGCCTTTAGGTGGTCCCTAGGTCCCTTCCAGATTTAATCTCTAATCCCGTAATCCTATGTCCAGACTTATACGGTATGAGTCTGAGACAGAACTTGACCCTGGGTTTTTGTGACTCCAAACCCGGCACTTTATCTACAATATCTCCCTGGGAAGATAATAATTGTGTTTTGTGTATATTGAGTTTGAAATTCCTATAGGATATCCAGGTGGAGATGTCCAGTAGGTGGCTGGAGATATGGAGATGTTCAGGAGAGATAATGACAGGACAGGCAGACAAGAGAGTGATCTACACTGAGATAAATGAGATCATGGGAACTTACAAGGTCACTAAGCAAGAGAGCGAAGAAAGAAAAGAACACATGACACACCAGGGTACCAAAATGCACAGGGGCAGAGACATACGTACAGATACTACAAAGGAGACTGAGGCCATCTGAGAGGTAGAAGGAGAAGCAGAAAGAGGCAGAACCAGGAAATTCTGAGAGAAGAGTATAAAGATGAGTGGTACAACATTGCAAAGAGGTCAAGAAAGATGAGCTTCGAGAAGAGGCCCCCAGAGTTAGCAGTTAAGAGATCCTTGGTAGAGAGCAGCTTTTATGGAATGGTGGGGTCAGAAGCTAGATCTTAAGGGTTTGGGAAGTAAGCAAAGAAATAAAGGTGAGCCAATAGGGACAAGGGGTGTAGATGGGTTGTTTTTTTGTTTTGTTTTGTTTTTCAAGGCGTTTGGCTAAGAGAGAAGTGTAGAATGGTAGCTTGAGGGATGGCAGGCTCTTGGGAAAGTTGAAGGATGGGGGGAGAAGTGGCAACAGAAAGGAGCCAGTGAATGGAAATGGAAGCTCAGAGATCTCTGTCTCACCTACAATCCTTTTCCCATTCTAGGCTTATCATGCTCTCCCCAGTGTCTCTTTCTCCCAGGGTGGCAGCCAGACACAAAAGATCACGTCTTGTTTTATAAACCACACCCTACCCTTCAGCCTACCCTGCTTTTTGGCTCTTCCCCTCTCATTTGGGAAGAGAAAGTCCATCCCTTCTCATTTTCTTGGTCTTATCTTCAAAAAAACTGTCTCTTGGAATCCCTATTCACATGAGGTGTGGTACTAGGGTTCTGTTTATCACAGTTTGGGAAATTGTCTTAACCAAACTCTTTTCTTTTTAGGTTTCCTCTGGCACTGTTTCAAGATTAATTACTTTACTCAAGAGGCTAAAAATTAAGGCCTTACTGACTGAAAAACTTTTCATCAAATGGAAGTGATTTTTAATGACAGCTTTTAATAACAGATTACATTTCAGTAGTAGCATCTTATGCTTACAAAGTACTTTCTACAAATGATTTCATCTAAGCCTGGGAGACAGCGGAAAGCCCCCTGGCTCTGGAGTGGTGTCCCGAATTCAAATCCTTCTCCGATAGTTATTACTGGTGTGATGTTGAGTGAATATCTTAACATCTCTGGACCTTACTTTTCTTATCCAGGGGGCTAGAAAAACCACTTATAAAGTAAGTCAAGTATCATTAAACCCCTTTAAGAGATGAGAAAAATGAAGCTCAGGGAAGTGAAGGAATTTGCTTCAGATCACAAGATGTCAGAATGGTAGGAGGAATAGGGACCTGCTGTGAGAGTAGGGATGGAAGACTGTGCACTGGAATTCTCTCAGAATTTTCCTGGTTCTGCCTCTTTCTGCTTCTCCTTCTACTTCTCAGATGGCCTCAGTCTCCTTTGTAGTATTTGTATGTATGTCTCTGCTCCTGTGCATGGTTGTACCCTGGTCTGTCCTGGGTTCTCTTCTTTCTTTGTTCTCTTGCTTAGTAACCTCATAAGCTCTTGTGATCTCATTTATCTCAGTGTAGATCACTCTCTCATCTGCCTGTCCTTGGAAGACTGTGCAAAAAAAGTGGCCCAAGCCATCTCTTTAGCTCAAGGCTCATTCTTGGATATGAAGAATTCCAACCCATTGGATGTTATTTACATTCTTAATAAAGATGATTCCTAAACAGTTCGGATTTATGGTTAGATAATGCATTCTCTGGTCCATGGCTTGCTACCTTTCCATCCCTCCTCTTCTTCCTGGCTGTGGGGGAGGAAGCTTTGTGCCTCCTTGAAAAGAGCTGCCATTCATACCTTCCTAATGCTGAGTTGGGAAGAGCAAAGGGCAAGTGGTATCTGGGAACAGGCCTTGGGGAATGTGGGAGTCAAGAGGTGTGGGAAGCACCACTAGTGGTGAACTCATTGAACATTCCCTAAGAGCCATCCATGATTCATGTTGCTTAAGAAAGGCCCATGGGGGTTCCCAGGGAGACAAGCAGCAGATGACTGCCCAAGTGAGAGGATTCAGTAAGAGTCAAGGCACATAATGTGGAGATACAGCATTGAGGAGGGGGCACATAAAGCCCATTCATGGTGAAAATAATAATGATGATGATTGTTAGTATATAGTACTTTAAGTCTGCAAAATTCTACATATATACACACATATGCACATATATACATATATGTATGTATGTGTATATATACACACATATATAATCTCATTGATCCCTACTTTATAGATAAATACATAAATACAATAAATATTTATATGTGGTTTGCAAAATTATATGTGTGTGTATATACATACACACAGATATATACATACATATGCATATTCACACATAAATAAAAATATCATTGATCCCTATAACAGGTAGGGATAATGTGAGATAAGAGTTGTCATTATTCCAATTTTACATATTCAGAAACAAGCTGAGAGTGGTTAAGAAATTTACTTAACTGGGATCACACAGTTAGAAGCTAGATTTGAACTCAAAGAGATTAATCTTCCTGACTGCCCAGCCCAGCACTCTATCCACTGTGCCACCTAACCGCCCAGCACAAACCTGGGAGTTAGATGTAAATATTATCCCCATTTTACAGATGAGGAAACTGAGGAAAACAGAGGAAGTGACTTGCCTAGGGTCATACAACTAGTATGTGTTTGAAGCCAAATTTGAACTCAGGTCTTTCCAGGTACAGTGCTAAATGCTTATCCCCTCTCCTCTAAGGGCTCTTTCTGATTAAATAAAATTTCAACTTATTTGCAATTTATTAGAATGCAACTGAAGTGGGAGTCCCCATGGTCAGGAGTTTTCTTTATGGCTGATTTAATTTTGTACATATCTTCTTTACCATACTAATTCTTCATTCTTGAGTTTATTCTCATCTAATGTTAAATCATGATGGAAAATCAAGATAATTGGAATCCATTCGGATGGCAGAAGAATTATAGCATTGTGCTCTATAAACTTTATAGTACCTGGCACTTAATATATGCTTGTTGACTGATTGGTTCATCATAACTTCTCTGATTGGAACTTTGGTCAACGGGACCATAATATATTTTCCTACTACCCAGGAGACAAAATCCAGGCAAAAACATGATTTCCATCTGGCTTGCCCAAACTTTTCCTCCTGCCCTATGGCAGAATCAGCCCTAATCTTTTCCCCAGTTTTGAGTTACCTTCTTATCTTTCCCGGTGTTTCCTTCTCACTTTCACACTGTCCCTGCTTGTGGCTGAACCTGCAACGGAATTTTGGTTTTGACTGAATGATCAGAAGACCTCTGTTTCTAAGCTGCTGAAAGGGCTGGGCAAACAGCAGATAGAGTTTTGCTGGACATTTGGCTGTGGGAGAGTTTTAAGTGTTCTGTAAAAGTCTGTGTCTGTAGAGGAGAAATCTTTTGCTTAACCAAGGATGAGAATCTGTCCCCCTAGACAGTGGTTCTCAACCTGTGGGTTATGTTCAATTTGTAACAATGAAAATACATCCTGAATATCAGATATTTACATTACAATTCATAACAGTAGCAAAATTACAGTCATGAAATAGCAATGAAAATAATTTTATGGTTGGTGGTCACCACAACATGAGGAACTATATTAAAGGGTCGTAGCATTAGGAAGGTTGAGAACCCTGCCCTAGAAGAATCTTCTCATTGTTTCTTTTCCTACTAACCTCCCCCCAGTCCTGGCAATCTAGCACACTCTCTCCTATTCACTTCAAAGTCAGCACTAGGGGTAGAGGAGGTATGCTGCAGGAAAACAAGAGTCTTTATCCTAGAAATCCTTATCCCTGTTAATCAGGTAAATGAAAAGAATTTTTATCCTGAATCTAATGGCAAGAAAACTTGGATTTATGCCAAGAGTCAGATCTAGAGAAAAAACTTAGGGCTCTCAACCTGATGCTGATTCAATATAATTTTCAACAAGCATTTATCCAACACATTAGTGAATAGTCAATAAACCTTTATTAAGTGCCTACTCTGTGGCAGGCACCATGCTAACCACTGGGGTTACAAAGTCCCTGCCCCTAAGGAGCTCACAGTCTAGAGGGAGAAGACAATACATTAAACGTAGCTGAAGCAGATAGAGTGTATCTGCCTTGGGGGCATGATGAAGTCCTCTAGCTGGGAGTTGAAATTATCTGAAGAGATATGAGTTACAGAGTGGAATTCATCTCAAAGAACAATAAGTTTCTGGAGATCATGAAGTCTAGGAGAACAGCCAGGTAGGAAATACTGAGAATTCTTTGGGTGTCCTCCTTAAACAGAGGGTCTGAGAGGAGCTCCAGATAGCCACCATCACCCTCTCTAACTAGAGGCAGAGATTGTGCTACAACCTAGAGGAATGAAGTCAAGGAGCTCACATTCTACTGAGGGAATATATAATTTATACTCAACTGCTCAAATGTGATCCATTTATTTATATGAGTAAATATTAATAAATTTCATGTGTAAATAAATACAAAATATATGCAAGATAAATTCCAAGGGGAAGAAACAGGTTGAATGTGAAGAACAGCTTGTTAACAATAGAATAGGAGTTCCAGAGGGCACACAGTGGAAGGGTAGGGAAGAAAAGGATAGGGATATTAAAGAAATGGGACTGACATGGATAGGTATGAGGGAACAGGAAATGGTGGATAGGAAAGATAACTTTGACTTAGAGAATCTACAACTCAACTTCACATAGATGCCCACAATTCATTCTCAGGGAAATGTATGAAGGAAGATGAGCTGGTCATGTAATAAGGGCAAGGAATGGCAAGTAGCCAGCCCAAAGGGCTCCAAGGTATTCTCTCAATGTCAACAGAAAGTGAGGGAGACCTCCATTATGTTGAATAATCTCCTGTAGAGGATTTATGGAAGGGCATGGAGAAGAGTTGCAAGGGATGAACAGGAACAGACAGATTAAAATCCACATTGTTGGAGGAAACTCCCAAAATGATGAGATCCAGTTGAATATTTGAGTAAAGGATTCTGGCTTTTAGAGCTAGAAAGAACCTGGGAAATAATCTAGTTCAATGCCTCTCATTTTATGAATGAGAAAAATTTAGACCAGAGAAGGTAAATGACTTGTTTCAAGTTCATCCTTTTTGGTAATTAGTCATTTTATATATAGTGATTGATTGATTGAAAGGCATGTAGCCACATGCTAGTTACTATGCTAAGCGGTAGCAAAGGGCAAAAATTGCTTTCAAATGCCTCCATTTACAACATATAAATAACTATGCACATGAAAGGTAGATAAAGAGTAGTAGATAGGAAATAATTTTCACAAGGGAAGACGTAACAGCTATGATGACAGAGAAAGTCCTCCTGAAGAATAAGGGATTCAGCTGAGACTTGAGGACATCTAGGGAAGCTTTGAAGTGGCAATGAAGAGAGAGAGGCAAGAGAGTTGGCCAGTGAAGAAAGCAGACAGAAGGGTGATTAGGTGGCACAGTGAATAGAGCACTGGCTCTGGAGTCAAGAAGACCTGAGTTCCAGCCTCAGACACTTAACACTTACTAGCTGTGTGACCTTGGGCAAGTCACTTAACCCCAACTGCCCTGCCTTCCTCCCTCCAAAATAAAAAAAAAAAGCAAAAAAAAAAAGACAAAAAAAAAAGGAGACAGAAGATAGGGTTCTAGGTTTGAAGAACAGCACAAAAGTTAGTGTGGCTAGACCATAGAAGGGGTGGAGGGAAATAAAGTGTAAAACCAGAAAGGGAGGAAAGGGACAGGTTATGAAGAGCTTTACATGTCTCCCAAAGGACTTTCTATTTGATTCTAGAGGGAATAGGAAGCCACTAGTTTATTGAGTCAGGAGTTGACATGGTCAGAATAGCCCTCTAGAAAAATCACTTCGGCAACTGAGTGAAGTATGAAATGGAATGGGGCGAGAGTTGAGGCAGGGACATCAACCAGAAGGCTATTGAAACAGCTCAGGTGAGAGGTGATAATGGCAGCACTATGACTTGAGAGCCTGGGTAACTAGGAGAATGGGGTTTGTCTAAACAATAATAGGGAAGTTCAGAAGAGTGGAAGGTTTTAGAGGAGAAATTGTAGATAGAGGGATAGGAACTGGACCTATGAGTCCATTGGTCTAAGGAACTCCCGGGTAGGAAACTCCCTCTGCCCATGCAGGTCAGCACTTTCCCTAAAACTGAGTCTTAACTACTTAGAACAGCAAGAGGTCCAGTGACTTACCCAGGGTCATATAGTATGTGTCGGAGGGTTCTTGAATTCATGTACTCCTGGATTGGAGGTGTGGGCTCTATATCTCTCTCTGCTGTCTCTCTTCTGCATAGTAAATGCTCGGTAAATATCTGTTGAAATGAAATTTCATAATCCCATGGGAAGCATTGTAGAATCCAGTGTTGACTTTTTTCTTATTGAATGTTGAGTGTGTATTTTGTATAAATTAGCATTGAGTTACATGAGAACTTCAACCCCTTACTCAATAAACTATTTCAGCGGTGGGCAGCTTTAAGGTGCTATCATGGAAAAAAGTTATGATTCTATCTTGTGTTTAAAAGGAAATAATGCATTAAAATGAAAAATGTATCCAGGAGGGAACAGGAAACCACTAGTTCAGGGGTGAGGAATGTGTGGCCTCAAGGCCACATGTTGCCCTCTAGGTCCTCAAGTGTGGCCCTTTGACTGAATCCAAACTTCAGTCTCAAGTCTCTCAAGGATGCACTTGAGCTGTGGGTTCCCCACCACTGAACTAGGGGTTTCCTGTTCCCTCCAGGGTCAAATAGAAAGTCCTTTGGGAGACAGGTAAAGCTCTTCATAATCTGTCCTTTTCCTCCCTTTCTGGTCTTCTTACACCTCATTCCTCCCCACACATTCTATGGTCTGGTTACATTGGCCAACATGCTCCCCAAATTCTAGAGAGAAAAGATCTCCCTCTGCACTTTCCATTGGTGATCTCATCTACGCTGTAGCCAGATGGCTCCCAAATCAATATATTCAGACCAAACCATTCCTCTGGAACTCCAAATGCTTGGGGGACACCACTTGGATGTTCTACTACTGAAATGAAATGAAATAAAACATTTCCAAAACTGAAGTCCCCCTTCTTTTTTCAAACCCCTCTTCTGACTTATGACACTGCCATCATCCAAGTCGTGTCAACAAGCATTTATTAAATGCCTGCTCTATACTAGGTACTGCATTTAGAGCTGGGGACACAAAACAAGACAGAAATAATCCCTTCCCTCAAGGATCTCAAAGTCTAATGGGAGAAGCAACATGAAAATCACTTAACCCCTATTGCCCTGCCTTCCCCTCTCTGAAAGGACCAAAAAAAAGAAAAAAAAGAAAAAAGAAAACAATGAAGTACAAACAAAATACACACAGGACAAACTGGTGATAATCTCATAGGGAAGTCATTAACATTCAGGAAAGGTTTCCTGCAGAAAATGGGATTTTAACTGAGTTCTGAAGTAAACTAGGAGAAGCCTAAAGGCAAAGGTGAAAAGGGAGAATATTCTGAGCCCTGAGGACATGCAGTGGGAAATGCATGGACTTAGAAACTGGAATGTCTTGTGTGAGAGTAGCAGCAAGGACCGTGTTATGGGATAACGGAATACATTGGTTAGTCAGTAAATAAGCATTTATTAAGCATCTGCTTCGTGTCAGGCATTGTGTTAAGCTCTGAGGATACAAAGACAGACAAAAGATAGTCCCTTCTTAAGGACCTCACAACCTAATGGGATAAACAACTTGTAAACAAATAGATACAAAAAGAGATATAGACAAGATAGAAAAATAATCGATAAAGGAAAACACTAGAATGAAGAGAGATTGGGGACAGCTTCCTGGAGAAGGTGGGATTTTAGCTATGATTTGAAGGAAGCCAGGGAAGGCAGGAGGAAGTGACAAGGAAGGAAAGCATCTTAGGCATGTGAGACAGCCAGTGAGAATCTTCTCACATAGTCTTAGACAGTTGTCTAGAGCACTGAGTAACTTTTTATTTTTTACAAAGTATGGAGTTAAGTGACTTGCCCAGGGTCACACAGCTAGTAAATGTCAAGTGTCTGAAGCTGAATTTGAACTCAGGTCCTCCTGGCTCCAGGTTTGATACTTTATCCAATGTGCCACCTAGCTGCGCTGAATTCAGTGATTAAGTAAGTGACACATCCAAGTGTGAGTCAGAAGTGAGACTTGACCTCAGGTCTTCCTTGTTCCCATACTGGTTCTCCATCCACTCCCTCATGATGCCTATCACCTCAATAATAACTATATTTGTACAATGTTTTTGACATATATAAAGCACTTTAAAGATAATAACTCTGTCATCGCAAAGTATGTTACAGGGATTATTATTCCCATTTTCTAGAAATGGAAGCAGTTTGAAAAGGAACGCTAACTCTAAAAAGGTAGGTTACTGTAGTGGGCGGGACTAGATCCAGAATCAGGAAAACCTATCAAATCCTGTCTGACATATTTATCATGTAACCTAGTGATCTCTTTGTCCCTCAGTTTCCTCAGTTGTAAAATCAAAGGGTTGGGGTGGCTAGGTGGTGCAGTGAATAGTGCACCAGTCCTGGAGTCAGGAGGACCTGAGTCCCAATACGACCTTAGACACTTAACACTTACTTGCTGTGTGATCTTGGGCAAGTCACTTAACCTCAATTGCCCTGCCTTCCCCCCACCAAAAAGACAAAAAAAAAAAAAATCAAAGAGTCATAATTAACAATTCCTGTTTCTAAAAATCTATGATTCTAAGTCACCAATGGTGCAAAATCTGCCTCTACTCTCCTGTGTGATCTTGGACAAGTTTATCAACTTCTCTAGATAAATTTCCTTACCTAGAAAATCAGGAAGCTTTGTATGAATAGAGTGAAATAAGAAGAGTTTATATAACAACAACAACATTGTCATCAGTCAGAAAAACATTGTGAAGGCAAAACAACCTTGAAAGACTTAAAAACTCTGATCCACAAAACGACCAAAGGATCTATGCTACTCACCATCGGTCAGAGAGGTGGTATGCTAGGGTGCACATTGAAACACACTTTTTTTGGACATGGCCAATATCAGAATTTGTTTGGCTTGATTAAGCTAAAGGGCTTTGCAAGAGTTTTGCTTAGCTTTTCTTCTTTTTTGTTTTATTAAAAGGTAGGAAGGTAGGAAGACAAGAAAACAGACTTGTCAATTAAATCTAATTTTAAAAAATCACGGGTTGCCCGAGACACAAAGCTCTGTATCTGAGTGATAAAGTAATTTGCATATGGTGATATAACTCCTAAGTATCAGAATTCAGATTTGAATCCATCTCTCTCTTTCAAGAATTTTTTAATCAAAAGAGAGAATGATGGGAATAGAAGATTAAAGAGTTAACAGAAGATTTCTTTTTTTAAGATAGTGGAGATTGGAATTACACTTATCTGCATTTATCTCCCATTCCACCCATTCCCAAGAATGTGAATTTCTTGAAGGCAAAGATTTTGTCATTTAAAAAATTTTTGGGGGGCAGCTAGGTGGCTCAGTGAATAGAGTAGCAACCCTTGAGTCAGGAGGACCTGAGTTCAAATTCAGCCTCAGAACTTGAGCCTTACTAACTGTGGGACCTTCGATAAGTCATTTAACCCCAATTGCCTTGCCTTCCCCCCTCCAAAAAAACCCTTTGTATTCTCCACACCAAATACGTATATACTTTAAGCATAAGATCAGGATTCTCAATTCTTCCTATTTTTCTTCTCTTATTAGTGGTTGTGAATCCTTCTAGATTATTCACAAAAATGTCAGAAACATCTCCCTTGATACTGTAAAAAGTGACATCTTGGAAAGATACCTGCATGGTCATTCAGTCACCCCAATGTAGCACTATGGAAAGAGGACTGGGATTTGAGCCAAGGGACCCAGGTTCTAGTCTGGGCTCTGCCACAAACAAGCTGTGGGACCTTGGACAAGCCCCTCTCTGGGCATCACATCCTTTATCAGTACCCTGGGGTATGCCAACAGTATGTGTACAACATGATTGTGGGGAAGGAGCTGCTTAAGTACCACATGTTATTTCAAACAAAAAGTAGTATGATGAGGGCATTCGCTGTGGGGGCATGGCATCCACATCTGGAAAGCCAGAAGCAGAACCATGAGGGGAATGAAGGTTTGCCAGCCTGGGTCCTTGGCCAAAATGGAGGCCCCAGGAGGAACTCGACAATGGGAGAAGAGAGACAGCGTGGTAGACGGCTAATCCAGGGTAAGCAGTCTGCAGGGGCTGATGGATGTTCCAGGGTGAGATAACAGCTAGGCCATCATGGTGGCACAGTCTGGAAAGTTAGGAGCAGACCTGGGATGGGAAAAATTATTTGTGTTTCCAGGGACTCAGAGACCAGGGAGCTAAAATTCAACTCTATAAGCATTTATTTAGCACCAACTGTGTACAAGACATTGTGCTAAGTGCTGGAGAAACAAAAAGAGGTAAAAGAAAGTCTCAGGCCTCAAGGGACTCACAGTCTAAAGGGCCAGACAACAAGCAAACAAGTGCCTACCAATAAGCTAAATAAAGAATAAATAGGAAATAACAGGAAAGGCACTAAAATTAAGAAGGGTTGGGAAAGGCTTTCTATAAAAGATGAGACTTTATTTGGGACTTAAAGAAAGCCATGAGATCAGGAAGGAGAGTGTTCCCAGAGCTGAGAGATGGAGAGGCTTTTTCATGGAAGAGTCAGGAAGCCAGAGTCATTGGATCAAAGGTAAGAGGGAGTAGGCGATGAAAGACTTTGAATGCCAAACAGAATTGTGTGTTTGCTCCTCGACATAACAGGGAACCACTGGAGTTTATTGAGTGGGGGTGGAGGGCGTGATATGATCTGATTCCTGTTTTAGGAAAATCACTTTAGCAGCTGAATGATGAATTGGAGTGGGGAGAGACTTGAGGCAGGCAGACCAAGTGCTTACTCTAAATTCTGGGTATCTTCTGGTCTGCTTCATTCCCCTCCCTTCTAAAGATGAGGCTAGGGGCTGGCTCCCAACCACCATGGTCATCATCTACAATGACCAGGGTGTCCTGAATCTCACAGAAGTAGAAAGGCTGTAAGGAAGGTGACTAAAATCTAAAGCCATTCTGAGCGAACTCATCTGAGATCCAAAACCTCAGGGTCATTCTTGTCTGCCACCTGTCAGAAAGCTCTTCATAATCTGGCCCTACGCCTTATGCCTTATATCTTATAGGAAGCTAGTTGGTGCAGTGAAGCCTACAGGTGGGAAGGCTCAAGATAAATCCTTTTTCAGGTTCTTACTAACCCTGGGCAAGTTACTTAACCTCTGTTTGCCTCAGTTTCCTTAGCTGTAAAATATTAAAAAAAAAAGCATATAACTTGCAGAGTTGTTATGAGGATCAAATGAGACGGTATTTGTAAAAAGCTTGGCACAATGCCTGGCACCTAGCAGGTGTTTTAATAAATATTTGTTGACTTCTCTTGACCAGATTCAACCTCAGTAGCCAATCAGCTGAAAATCTTACAGATTCTATCTCCACAAAAATCTCTTACATTTGGAGTAGCAGGAAGAAATACAGCCAAAACTCTACCCCATACCTGTTTCATATGAATCTAAAAATGCACCAGATGGAATTCTGATCAGGAAATCCAAAGGGAAAAAGATGTACAAGGAGTTATTTTCTAAGCCAGGACCAGAAAGAGAGATAGAGAAGTAGACACCAGAATGGTCTCTAACCAGGAAGTTCATAGAGAGGAGAGGCTATATGCCAGATCAAGAAAGGTCACAATTCTAGCACAGAAGGACCTAAATTTGTGCAGAGTGCGTAAACAGGTGCCAACTGGAAGCCCTATCACTCACTTCCCAGTTCCAGGTCACAGATCCAGAATGAGACTGAGAAATAGATTTAGACCTAGAATGGTGATCCAAGATGAGGAGCTGTCAGGGGTTCTAGACTGTGTACTGAACAAAAAGCAAGTTCAGAAGCAAACTACAACTGAGTAATTCAGATCCTAGGAGTGGAGCAGGGTCTTAGTTCAGTCTCTAGCCCAATCTGAAGCCTGCTGTAGAATAAACAGGGCAGGAACCCCAGACCAAAAGGGAGCCTGCAATTCTGTCACTTTGACTTAGCAGAGCTTTGTAGCTGGGTAATAGTATCCAGCAGCAGTCTACTGGAACTTCAACTAGAACAAGCCCACAGCTGTATTGATTAGACCCAAAGCCAGGTCGGGAACTTACACAACTCAGCCCAAGAAGGCAGTGCTCAGTTTCCTTCCTGGATCATCCCATTGTGGGCTTCCTGAAATCTAGCAGGTCCCCAGTCTGAGCTGTCTCTAAGATCCTGGAATAATACCATTCCCTCTACTCTGAGAAAGCAGCAAAAGGACACAAACTAAGACTAATCATCCTCACCAGAAGTGTACAGAGCTTGGTCCTAATACAAAGTTCAAAGTCAGGAAGTAGGATAGAAGCATTAAGAGGCAGGAAGAATCTCACCATAAAAAACTATTATGGTGACCAGGTTACTTAAGTGACAAACCCAGAAGAAAACATTGACAAGCAAACACAAGCACAACTTTGTTACAAGTTCAGCTAGAATTCCTGGAAGAGAAGAGGTAAGAGTAGGCTTTAAAAAAAATTAAAAATGAAAGTGATAGAAGAAAATTTTTTTAAAGAAATGAAAGTTGTGGAATAAAGAATTGGAAGATAATTTATATGAACTGATGCAGAGTGAAGTGAGCAGAACCAAGAGAACAATTATACAGTAACAGGAATATCGTAGAGACAAACCACTTGGAAAACTTAGAAACTCTGCTCAACACAACGATCGAACATGATTTCCAGAGGATTCATGATGAAATATGTTACATCCTGATAGAGGGGTAAAGGACTCAATGTAAAATAAGTTATTTTGTTCGGATAGGGGCTGAGGAGTTTGTTTTGCTTGACAAATATTGATATATGTAACCGGATTTGTAACTGTGGGTTTGTAACTGGATTTTCCCCACCCTTTTCTTTCTCAATTGATAGTGAGAGTGGGAGTGGGAGGGAGAGAAAGTGGATTTTTGTTGATTGAAAATAAAATTTAATCAAAAAAATTGCTAATATCCGTCTCCTTCTCTCTATTCTCATGAATATCACCCTCAATACCTCTCATTTAGTAATATTCAATACGGAATATTGTAATTGACTTCCTAGCTTCTGTTCTCTATTCTCTCCAAAGCTGCCAAATTAATGTTTCTAAGACATAAGGTCTAGCCATGTAACTCCCTGCTAAAAAATGTCCAGTGGTTTCTTGTTGATTCTAGGGACAAAATGCAAACTCCTCATGCAGAATTTAAAACTTCTCATATTTCACTACATATCTTTCAAAATTTCTTTCATATTAGCTCTCTTTTTACTATAGTCCACATTTTGTCCTACCAGCTAATCCTGGAAACAGACTTTATTTTGCCCATCTTCGGGTCTGTGCATAAATTCTCTCCTCACTTCTATCTCTGAGACTAGCACTAAGCTTGGTCAAGAACCAGTTTAGTTTACTCCAGCTTCTCAGTGAAACCTCTTCTAATTCTCTCAGTCCTTAGTGTTACCCAAATTACCCTTATCAGTGTACATGTCATTAAGGAATTGTATGATAAGAAAGAAGATGGGCTGGTCCCAAGGCAAGTGCAAGAGATGACAAACTGATAGGGATACTCCTCTGTGACTGCAACGTCAAGAGAAAATGAAGGCCTCGTAAACTTGGGTGGACCCCCTGTGCTGAAGTTTCAAAAGGAGTAGCAGGATAGACAGGGGTGTAAATGATCCGGATTCTTCATTGTTGGCAGAAAATTCCAAAATTCCAAAAGGCTAAAATCACAGATCCATTTGTATATACAAATTTTATCCCCGAACAGAATGTAAGTTTCTTGAGGGCAACTTCTTTTTTTCATTTTTGTCTTTTCATCCCCAGTGTCTTATGCCTAGTAAATACTAAACAAATTTTTGTTGAAAAGAATTCCTTGTTATGTGGAATGGTTCTTAAGAAGGGGAAGGAGAAGTGATATGGGTAAATATAATACAAAAATGTATTAAAATTTTTTTTTGTTGAACTAAATGTTTAGCCACCACAAAAAAAAAAAAAGAATTTTAGCTTCTGAATGGGTGCTTAGAGAATACATTGATTTTCTCTGTAATAGTTATATAATTTGTTCATATTAATTATATACCTAATGAAATTAATAATCAATACATAATTATATAATATTTATATAATCTGTTGATTTGTTAATCCATCTAATTCATTTGTTAATTCATTTGAAGCTTATTATGTGCCAGGCTCCTTGCTTGTAATTAGGGAAAGAAAACAAAGAAACAGTCCCTGCCTTTAGAGGGCTTATATTCTTTTAGGGTCTGAAAGTAAGGTGGAGATGGACAGCATTTTCACAGATAAGTAAATACAAAATACATACAAAGTAATTCTGGAGAGGGAGGGCATTAACAACTGGAGAAACTGAGACAGGTCTATTGTACCAAGGAGAGGCATTTGAGTGAACCTAGAAGAAAGATGAAATTCTAATAGGTGGAGGTGAGGAAGGATTGCATTCCACAAATTCAAAGGTCTGGACATGGGAGATGGAATGTCCATATGGGGAATAGCAAAGTAGACCAGTTTGAATGGAACGTAGATTGCTTGAGGGCAATTAATGTACTCTAAACTAGGAAAGATAGGCTGAAGCCAGATTGTGGAAAGCTTCACCACAGAGTCAATTTTTTTCCTAGAGGCAATACAAAACTGAATCTAGGAATGGCTTGGTCAGATCTGTTCTTTAGTATATCAAAAGCCAAAAGACATATCTTCATTAGGCATTATCTTGGTCGCAAGTATATATATATATGTGTGTGTGTGTGTGTGTGTGTGTGTGTGTGTATACATATATATAATTTTAAAATATTAAATAAATTAAATTAAATATAAAAATTCACTCTAAAAGAGTGAATTAACTTCAGCCCATGAATTTTTTTCAGGCTGTGCCTAAAAATGCAAACTCAAAAATTGACTGGGTGGGGAAGTGGATAGAGCACCAGGCCTGGAGTCAAGAAATCAGGAATCTTCCTGAGTTCAAATCTGGCCTCACACACTTACTTCCTAGCTGTGTGACTCCAGACAAGTCACTTAACCCTGTTTGTCTCAGTTTCCTCATCTGTAAAATGAGCTGGAGAAGTAAATGGCAAACCACTCCAGAATCTTTGCCAAGAAAACTCCTAATGGGGTCATGGTAAGTTGGACACGACTGAAATGACTGTCTAACAACAAAATGCAACCTTAAAAAAATCAGATAGGATCTCAGAGTAGTTATTCACTACTTTTGGCCATTTCAACAAACACAGTAGCAGCTCACTGGCTATTTCATGTGTCACTTAACTTCTCTGGGCTTAACAGCTTCATTTGTAAATTTCAAATAATGATACATTACCATCCTTAAGGCAAGGGACTAGACCAGATGTTCTCTCCAGGGGTCCCTCCCAGCTCCAACTTCTATAATTCCTTTGATGTCAACAAGGCAAGTTAATCCAACAGATGTCTAGAAATAATCAAGGATTCTGAATGTATGAGTCCAGAGTCGAGTCAATTTGCTTGTATAATGGAGACATTATAACATCCTTGTTGATAAGAAAACGCAACTGGGAAACGTCCATAATAATGGGCTCCTTTAAAAAAAATTAGGAAAAAAACAACAAAACAATCCCAAGTGGATACAGTGAAATTATGATGACTAAACTTGGCCCAAAGGAAGAGATTTAAGCAGATAACTCCCTCCCAATTCTCCATCCTCTTTCTTTTCAGAGACTGGGGAATATCAACATTTACATATGTGTGTACGTATGTGTGTGCATATATAAACATGTACAGAGTCTTTTTGGGATATGTTGATTTGTTTTCCTGAATTGTCCCCCCCCCCTTTTACCCCTGTTAGAGGAGGAAGTTCGGGAAGGAGAGAGAATCATCGGGGAAATGTAGGTTTTGTAAAAGCAAGAGAGAGCAATAATATTTACTTATTTTAAACTTCAAACAATGGAATTTTGAAATTTCAAAACATAAAAAATGTTTTATTTTTATATTGGTGAGTTGTTATGTCATAAATAGCTTTTCTGCCAAACAATTTTCTGTATTTTGTGCATTCCACCTTGTCATAGAAACATCTATCTAGAGCAGTGGTTCTCAACCTGTGGGTCGAGACCCGTTTGGGGGTCGAATGACCCTTTCACAGGGGTCACAGGGGTCACCTAAGACGATTGGAAAACGCATATTCCTGAAGGTCTTAGGAACTGAGAAACCGCTCCTCTATCTGTCTCCAGGCAGTTCCACCCACATAGGAGTATTAAAGGATCATGGCATTAGGAAGGTTGAGAACCACTGATCTAGAGTATGTTGCATGTAAATGGAGAAGCTTTGTCAGTGTAAATTCTTTACTGGATAATGGATAGCCCAGACAATGGTAGAGGAAGGGGTGTATAAAGGTGTGGGGATAGGTATGAATTAAATGGAGAAATGTTACAATCCAAAGAAACTGGAGAATTTTTAGGTTGATTGAAAGTGACAATAGGGACCAAGAGAACAATTTAGGGAGTTTGAGCCAGAATAGTTAAGAGAGCAAAAACTTGATAAAGGGATTCTGGAGAATGGAGCCCTGATAGGATAACAGATTTGGGTAATCAGAGACTTCCTAGAACTCAGACTGTCACACTGAATCCTGGAGCTGTCCCTGAAGAATCCTCCATGAAAGCCGTCAAGTACCAAGTGTGGAAGAAGGTAAGCTAAGAGAATCACAAATGCAATAGTGAAAGAAAGTCCCGTTTTCTGGCTCCTCAATCACCATGATGCCCATGAAGAAATCTGTGATGAAGGGTGGCAAAAAAAGAAGCAAGCCCTCAAATTTACCCCGGATTATACCCATCCTGTGGAAGATGGAATTATGGATGCAGCTAATTTCGAGCAGTTTTTACAAGAACCAATCAAAATGAACGGAAAGGCCGACAACCTTGGGGGCAGAGTTGTGACCATTGAGAGAAGCAAGAGCAAGAGCACTGTGACATTAGAGATGCCCTTTTCTAAAAGGTATTTGAAGTACCTGACAAAGAAATACTTAGAGAAGAACAATCTTCAAAATTGGCTTCAGGTGGTGGCCAATAGCAAGGAGAGTTACGGTACTTCCAGATCAACCAGGATGAAGAGGAGGAAGAGGAAGAGGATTAAACCCTCTTGGGTCTGGAAATGTTTTGTAGATGATCTTGAATAAAACTTGAACCAAAAAAAAAAAAGAAAGAAGTCCCACCCATACATTTTATCGATGAGGAAACTGAGGCCCAGGAAAGTTAAATGACCAAGGTCAAACAAAGGACCTTGATAAATAGCAGAAGTAGGATTCTAACCCAGGTCCTTTGACTGAAAACCTGGAGTTCCTTCCTTCTCTAGGTCTATGACCCCTCTAATCCTTTCCAGTCTCCTAGACCACAAATTTGTCATGCACTTTTAATTGACCTCCCTGTATAGACACTGTGCGAAATGGGAATGCAAATAAAAAAAGGTAAAAGACAGATTCTGCCCTCAAGGAGCTTACAGTCTAATGGAGAAGAGAAAACAAGTAACATACAAGATAAATAGGAAATAATTAACAGAGGGAAGGCACTGGAATTAAGAGGGTTTAGGGAAGACTTCCTACATGAGATAGGATTTCAGTTGGGATACAAAGGAAGCTAGGTAGGTCAGTAAGGAGAGCATTCCAGGCAAGGGGGACAGTCAGAGAAAGTACCCAGAGCTGAGAGATGAAATATCTTGTTTGTGAAATAGCCAGGAGGACAGTATCATTGGATACTGTTGGTGAGGAAGGTGGTGGTTTTGTTTTCAAAGAGGAACAATGACATCAGAATATTGGGATAAAATAGTGGGTGATGAGGCATGTGGCTTGATTTGGGAGAACTGGATTTAAGAAGAATGGTGGGAAGTGGTCAGCCTCACTCTCTTTTCCAGTGTCACTAAAGTCCAGAGGCAAGACAAAAATCAGGACAACTACAGATGGCCCCAGATGAGGTAGATGACCTTGGCATCTTCGTTGCCTAATCAAGCTCCTGCTTCAGCCTTGTTCATGACCATTGAAACAAAATATTCTCATCTGCCCATTCTGCTGGGAAAAGTCTTCACATGCTCAGGGTAGACATCCCCATAACTCACCAATGGGACTGAGACTTGTTGGTTACCCTCAACCTGGTTTAGCCTGTCTACCAAGATGATTTTATTAGGATTTGGCTGCTGCTTATGCTACAGCTTCTTGGAGTCATAGGTAAGAGTTAGGTGATAGTTGGACACTGAAAGTGCATTGATCAGTGTTGAAAAGGGTTTAGCAAGTGACTAGAAAGATGGGAGAGAACTTGGAATGTCAAATGGAAGATTTTGTATTTGATCCTGGAGGCAATAGGAAGTCATTGGAATTTATTGAGGTGATATGGGGAGGCGGTGACATGCTCAGATCTATGGTTTAGGAAAATCACTTATGACTGAATGGAGGATAGACTAGAGAGGGGAGATTTGACTTAGGCAGAATCACCAGCAGGCCGCTTCAACAATCCAGGTGTGAAGTGATGTGGACCTATGAAGGGGGTGGTGTGGCAGTGTCAGAGTAGAAATGGGAGTGTAATTTAGAGATGCTGTAAAGGTGAAATTGGCTGGCCTTGGCAACAGACTGGATATGGGGGAAGCTGTGAGATAGTGAGGAGTCCAAGATGACTACTAGGTTGTGAGCCTGAGGGATGGGAGGAAGATGCTTCCCTCTATAGTGATAGGGCAGGTGGACGTGGTTGTAGGGTCTAGGAGGAAAGATAAGTTTTGTCTTGGATATTTTGAGTTTAAGATGTCTACTGGACATATGATTTGAGATGTCTGAAAGGCAGTTAGAGATGTGAGATTGGAGTCAGCTGAGAGATTAGGGCAGGAAAGGTAGAGTTGAGAATCATTTACATAAAGATGTTAATTAAATCCATAAGAACTAATGAGATCACCAAGTGAAGTAGTATAAAGGGAGAAGAGAAGAAGGCCCAGGACAGAAGCCCAAGGGACACCTTCTGTTAGAGAGTGTGATGTGGAACAGGATCCAGCAAAAGAGACAGAGAAGGAGCAGTCAGAGAGGGAGAAGGAGGACCAGGAGAGAATGTGTCCTGAAAACCTAGAGGGAAGAGATGTATCAAAGAGGAGAGAGTGGTCAACAGTGTCAAAGGCTGCAGAGAAGTCAAGAAGATGAAGATGGAGAAAAAGCCATTGGATCTGGCAACTAAGAGATGACTTACCACTTTGGAGAAAGCAGTTTTGGTGGAATGATAAGGCAGGAAGCTAGATAGTAAGGGCTTAAGAAAAGAGTGAGAGGAGAAAAAGAGGAGGCACTTAGTGTAGATGGCTTTTCAGGAGTTTAGCCACAAAGGGCAGAAGAGAAATAGAAGGATGGATAGTCATCAGGGAATGAAGGAAGAATTCAACCTCCCTCCTGCAGCCTCTTCCTCTGATAGGCTGACTCCTTCCAGAAGCTCCGTTTAAGGAGGGTGCCTAGGCCAGCCATTTCTTCTTTCCTTTTCAGGCTGCCCTCTAGACTTTCTCTGTGGTGTCAGTCCAAGTACCACTGCTCTTTTTCAATTCCTTTTATGTGTTGTCTTCTTTCATTAGAATGTAAGCACCATGAGGGCAGGAGCTGTCTTTCTTTTTTCTTCTTTTTTCCAGTGCTTAGCATAATCCTTTGACACATTGCAAGGGCTTAATAAATGCTTATTGACTGACTGACTTAACATCACACTATTGACTTGTATTCCTCTTAAATTGACTAAGATCTCTTTTCAGATGAATTATGAGCTAACCATGCATCCCTGATTTTGCACTTGTGAAGCTGATTTTCTGAAGGTTGATTCTGGTTAATTGAAAAAAAATTAATTTAAAAAAAAGTTGATTTCCTTCCAGGGTAGACTTTAAGCCCCCTCGCCACCCCCAAATCAGTTATAGAAAAAATTTTGCCTCCTAAAACTAATTGTTTTTCAATAGAGGAGCTAGCATTTAAGCCAAGCACTTTACCTATGCTATCTCATTTAATCATGGAATGTTGGGATTGGAAGGGAACATAGGCCAATGCACTCATTTTGAAGAACTGCCTTCTCGGGGCAGCTAGGTGGCGCAGTGAATAGAGCCCCAGCCCTGAGTTCAAATATGACCTCAGACACTTAACACTTCCTAGCTGTGTGACCTTGGGCAAGTCACTTAACCCCAACTGCCCTGACTTGTCCCCTCCAAAAAGTGAAAACAACAACAACAAAAAAGAACTGCCTTCTCCTCATGAAGGGATGGATGGCTGCTAGACAGGCTTTCAGCTTCATGTTAGGAACTGTTTCTAATAATGAGAGCTGTCTAACAATGGAATAAGAGGGAACATTTCTATAGCGCTTTAAGATTTGCAAAGGGCTTTATAAATATGATCTCATCTGATCCCCTCAACAATTCTGGGCTACAGATGCTCTTATTGTTGTCATTTTACAGATGAGAAAAGATGCAAAGGTTGAATGACTTATCTGGTGACTAGATCCAAGAATCTGAAACTGTAGTGACCTTCAAAATAGTCCAGCTCAGTCCTTTCACTATTTTCTGTTGATGAAGAAATTAAGGCCTCCAAAGATTAACTTTTTTGTCTGTGGCCACAAAGCCTTACTCTCTTGATGAGTGATTGCCTCTCCCAAACTACTGTTGTCAGGAAAGTCCTCAGTCAGGTATCTCACTCCTTCTGGGAGTGGGAACCACCTCTTACATAACTTCTCTTTTCTTTCCCCCTCCCACCTTTCCAGGTTGAGTTCAAGAACTGTTCTGAAACAATCCAAAACTGAATCAACTTAGATATTATTCCTGGTTGGGTTGCTCCAATGAAACCACTCCCCTACTTAAAATTCCCATTACTTTCCATCTTAAAATATGGCTCCGGAGTCACCACTCCTGTCTTTTTGTGGTCTTCTCTACCTACAATGCCCCAAGGGCATTGTCTTTGCTTTTTATTTTTGTGTTCCAGACCTTCCCCCTTACCCAAGTCACCTAACAGGCTCTTAATAAATGCTTTTTTATTCACTTACTCATTAAGAAGCAGGGCTAGGACTCAAACTCTGGTCTTTTGAGTCCTACTGTTTTACTCTTTCCACTACATCATGCTTTCCTCAAGCAGATTATCCAAGAAGGATGCACGATCAGCTGCACAATTAGTTTGAATAGGAAGCTGTATTATTCAAACTACACTATTTGAAGTTTATGGACTTTGCAACGTTCTTCAAAGAGAGTAAGAACATTAAACTTGGCATTGAAAGATGCCTTCCTTTCATGTTCTAGCTCTACTTGTTACTCACTTCATGAATCTAAACAAATCACTTCATTTCTCAGAATCTATTTTTTTTTCAGCATGGTGAAGTGAGAATGTTGATTTTCCCAGCCCTGCTACTTACTACCTATGTGACCTTGCTTTGGGCCTCTTTGGACCTCAGTTTACTTATCTATAAAATGGGAGAGGGCAACCAGATGGCACAGTGGGTAGAGCACTTAGGCTTGGAATCAGGAAGACTCATCTTCTTGAGTTCAGATCTGACCTTACACAAGAGCAGTGTGACCCTAAGCAAATCACTTAAGCCTGTTTGTCTCAGTGTCTTCATCTGTAAAATGAGTTGGAGAAGGAAATGCCAAACCACTCCAGCATCTCTGCCAAGGAAACTCCAATTGGGGTCATGAAGAGTCAGACAAGACTGAAAAAACTGGACAACAACGTGGGAGAACTGATACAGTGTCTGGCACACAGTAGGTACTTAATCAATGTTGATTGATCTTTAAGGTTTCTCCCAGTTCTAAATTCAGGACTGGAAACAGTCAAAGCAGAGATAGTATTCTTTTTGAGGATTAAAAGAAACATGTATGGAAAGGACTTTGTAAACATAAAGCAATTTAGGAATCTGTCTCTGTGGAAAGAATTACAGACCAACTGGATAGCTTTGAAAGTTATACCTTGAACATGCTGACATGGGGTGAGGTTATTGCTTCAATTGTCCTGAATGAGCTGTAGCTGGAGGACTCTCATATCTGAATGGGGCTATGAAAGAGGAGCTTGGCAACAAGGACACAACTGCATCTAATATGTAGTCCCAGTTACTTGCATCATCTATTTGGGTGTCCTTGAAGGTCAAATGAGTGAAGGACAACCAATGGGGGTTAACCCTATGGCTTAATGCTGGTTCCATGGCCCCATGGGAGGATGACCAACTTTTAAAGTAGGCACTTGACAAACCACATCAAGGTCAGGTATATTCAGTCACCTCTAAAGGGTTGGACTTTTTTTAAAAGTTGGTCTGTAGACTAATAACTACTCATAAACCCAAGTTAGACTGTGTCCTTTTCAATGGGGCCCAGACAATTTGCTCTGGAGACAAATGCTATGGGATGGCATGCCCAATGAGATGCTCCTCCATGACTTTGGCCACTGTAACCATCACCGAGTGGATGGCACACTGCTATTTTAAATAAGTCAGTCAACTAGCATTTTCTAGGTGCCTACTATGTGCTAGGCACTGTGCTAAGCACTGAAAATACAAAGAAAGGCAAAAGACAGTCCCTGCCCTCATGGAGCTTCCAATCTAATGGGAGAGATAATATTCAAACCATTGTGTACCAATGAGATTTAGAGAGGATAAACTGGATAATCTCCAGGGGAAGGCACTAGCACTAAGAGAGCCTGGGAAAGCCTTTTTGTAGAATGTGAGACTTAAGCTGAGACTTGATGGGATGTAGGCAAGCCTAGAGGCAGAAAAGAGGAGAGAATTCCAGGCATGAGGGACAGCCAGCAAAGATGTTCAGTCAGGAGATGGAGCATCGTGTGGAACACCAAGACCAGTGTTACACCTCAGAGCAGTGGAAGGAAGAAATAAGACATAAAAAGCCCAAAAAGGTAGGAAGGGCCCAGGTTATAAAGGACTTAACCCCCCTCCCCCCACACACACACACAGGGTTTTCTAAAGGGGTCACTGGAGTTTATCCAATGGGGCTTTATTGAATCTGGCTTTTCCAGCAATATGTCTACTGTTTGAGGATGAGCCCCAGCTTAGCTGTAGGGAGATGAAGTTTTTGGCCGTTACAGCCTGGTCAGGTTATTGCCAAGAAGTTGGAATCTGTGTTGGTGAAACTGACAAACTGACGCAGTCACAGAGTAATAACCTTTATGAGTTTACACTGAGACACTCCGAGAGTGTCAATGTGATCTTTTTTCCTGATTTTGGAAAATCTTAAACTTAGTTAAAGATAATCAACTGCCTACCTGCATTAAACTATAGTTTGGTGATAATTTTGGCATGTGTTAACAGTCAATGACATCATATGGAAGTGAGAAATGTGTCTCAGATTACGCTAGAAACTGACTTTAGCTTCAGAGAGGATTAGGGGGCCAAGCCTCTGCTAAGTGTGGAAATACCACTGCCTGGAAATCAAAGGTAACAGGGAGGGCCTGGCAGGTAACTGTCAACAGGTAAGGGAAGAAGGAGGTCCATGAAGGAGGCCCAAGTCAGGATTAAATTCTTCTAGCTTTATTTTTATTTCAGGTTAAAGGGTCAGGCAGAAAAGCAATCCCCAGTGGTCTTTATTTACAGTTATTAGTGGCACAGTTGCTGGAGCATTGAAAGGAAGAAGGATGGGGCAGGGAGGCTCCCCATCTCAGGGCCTGGTTTGATGACAGACTGAAGTCCTTAAACTGACCTGAGGGAGAGCTTTGAGAGTACTGCTCTCTGAGCTTCTCACAACAGGGCAGTCATAAATGAAAATGAATGTTTAGAAGGACAACATGAAGCACCTGAAAAGTGTTCACAAGCCCTCTTAGACCTCCCACTCAAGGAAAATGCATCTTGATTCTTTACTTCCTCTGCCACTTGAAAATACTTCTCACCTCCCCAGCTGTGGCTTTGGAAGGACAGCTCCACCTGAATAAATGAATCCATGAGTTAAAAGTGTGGGCTTTGCAGAATTCTTGAGCATTTCTGTCAAACACAAAAATCATAATGTGTTTTAAAATAACTTGGTGAAGTAGGTGTTATTACCCCCATTTTACAGTAGGGAAAACTGAGTCTAAAAGGTTAAAGACCTGAGTTTTCAAATCCTGTCTCAGATATCTATTATCTGTTCAACCTTGGACAAGCCAATTAACTTCTCAGCCACAGTTTCCTCATCTGTAAAATGGGGATCATAATTGTACATACTTTACAGGGTTATCGTGAGGATCGAGTGAAACATTGTGTATAAAGTGCTATATAAAACACTAGTCACATATGACTGAAAAAACAAATTTTTATCGCCCAGGGTCATACAACTTAGCAAATGTCTGAAGCAAGATTTGAACTTGGGGTTTTTTAAACTAAAGTTAAATCAACAAGTATTTATTGAACACTTAATATAAATATAAGTGAGAAGAAAACAGTCCTTGTCCTCAAGGAGCTTACAATTTAATGTGAGTAAACAACACACAAAAGGGAGTTTGGGAGATGGGGAGGAGAGATGAAGCCATCTTGTTCAGTGGTAGAAAGATCTGTGGACAAATTTAAAAACAAGCAGCAGCTGGGTGGTTCAGATCCCAAAGGTCAACAAGGGTCTCAATCCAGCCTCCAGTCCAATCTGAAGACTGCAATAGAATAACCAGGGCAGGAATCCCACACCAGAGGTAAGCCTGCAGTTCTGTTACTTTGACAGAACTTTCCAGCTAGCTGATAGCATCCAGTAGTAGTCTACAGGACCTCCAATTAGGGCAAGCTTATAGGTGTATTGATCAGACTCAAAACCAGGTCAAGAACTTATATAACTCAGCCGAGGAGAACAGTGCTCAATCTTCACCCTGGATCATACTACTGTGGGCGTACTGTAAACTTACAGGACCTCATCCATAGCTATGTCTGTGATCTTGGAATACAATGCCCTATACTCTGAGAAAGCAATAACAAGACCCAAGAGGACACAAAATAAGACTAATCATGGCTCAGCCATTCTCTCCAGGAGGGCAAAGAGCCTGACCCTAATACAAATCCAAAGTCAGGAAATGGCTGGAAAAATGAGTAAACAAACAAACAAATAAAAACCATCCCCCATTTTAAAAGTTATTGTATTGAAAGGGACACTCAAGGCATAAACCTAGAAGCAAGAGTGATTTTTTCATTTAAAATGTTTTTTTACAAATGGAATAAGAGTACTAAAAGAAAAAAAAATTAGATAAAAATTTAATTCTGTGGAAGAAAGAATTGTAAAGGGAGTTAATAGAAATATAAAAATTTACCCAAGCAACAAATTCCATAAAAATTAGAATTGTCAAAATAGAAGATAATGACTTCACAAAACAAGAAACATTCAAAGAAAATCAAAAGAGTGAAAAATAAGAGAAATGTAAGGTATCTCATAGACAAAAACAAAACAAACAAACCAAAAATCCCACCTGTCCAGGAAAACAGATTGAGGAGAGATAATTTAAGAATAACTGAACCATCTGAAAGTTATGACTGAAAAAACAATCCTAGACATCATATTTCAAGAAATTATAAAAGAAAATTGAAGCTAAGTGACTTCGTGATTAAAATACTAGTTCTGGAGTCAGGAAGACCTGAATTCAAATCCTGTCTCAGGTACTTATTAGATATGTGACCCTAGGCAAGTTATTTAACCTCTGTCTGCCTCAGTTTTCTCAACTGTAAAATGGGAATAATAATAGAACCAATCTCCCAGGGTTGTATGAGGATCAAATGAGGTAATATCTGTAAAGTGCTTGGCAGTGCCTGGTACACAGTAGGACCTTGGTAGGCACATAATAAATGTTCATTCTCTTCTTCTTCTTCTCCTCTCCACCCAGATCTCTTAGAACCCAAGGGGGAAAAAAAATAGAATCCACTAGTCACCTCCTGGAGGAAAAAAAAAAACAACAAATGAAAACTCCCAGGAACATTATAGGCAAAATCAAGAGCTTCCAGGACAATGAAAAAATACTACAGGCAGTCTAAAGGAAATAATGCAAGTAGTGAGAAGTGACAGTCAGGATCACACAAGATTTAGCAACCACCACTTTAAAGAAGAAGAGAGATTGGAATACAATAAAAGAAGGCAAAAGATATAGGCTTATAATCAAGAATAACTTTGTCAGCAAAACTCAGTATGTTGTTATGATATATATTGTTCTCCTGTTCCTGCTCACATCACTCTGCATTAATTCATTCATTCAGCTTTCTCTGAAACCACTCCCTTCATCATTTCTTACAGCACAATAGCATTACATCACATTGGAATACCACAATTTATTCAGCCAGTCCCCAGCTGATGGACAACCCATTAGATTCTATTCTTTGCTGCCACAAGATAGACCTGTTACAAATATTTTTTGTACATATGAGTCCTTTCCTTCTTTCTTCGAGTACTTTACACTATTTTATACTTGAGATGGTTCCTTTAACCCAATTTTTAGACTTTGTATTTGATAGCATTTAATATCACCTTAGCCATTCAACTGCCACCAGGGGGGCAGGCAAAGCCAGCCTAGCTGAAGTAGTTAGGCACCCTACAAGAGAGGTGGAAAGCAGTATGTTCCAGGTGAGTTAAAACAAAGCAGTCACCTCGACCACCGCTTTCTCTCAGATCCCCATTTCACAGTCCCTCCCATTTCACAGGGCCATCATCTCAAGAAGGAACTCCTATGGAGATGTTGCCTAGCAGTTATTTCTGTGAGTGCTATAACTACAATTACTGAAAATTCATCAAAGAAAATTCTCACGCCCAAAGTTCTTGGCATTATCAAATGGTTCAGTGTTAAAAATTGATTTTATCAATTGAAATAACATTAAAGATGAAATGTTACCATCTTCTTTGTTGCCACATGGGTCCTCTGAAGGCATAATTGGACATCGCATTGATCAGTATTATTAAACTTTTCAAAGTTGTTTTTCTTTATAATGTTCTTTTATTAATTCTTCTACTTCTTTTCACTTCACTCTGCATTCATTCATACTGCCTAAGATTCCCTGCAATTGTCTCTTTCATAATTTCTTATGGCATAATACTGTTCCATTACTTTCATATATCATGGTGTGTTCAGTCACTCCTCAATTGATGGGCAGCCCCTTAAAGGCTAGTTTTTGCATTTCTTCCTCTCTCTTCTTTTTAATTTTCCAATACACCTCCCTTCAGGATCATGAAACTTGTTATATAGTATATAGAGTTATATAGTGTTGTATAGTGTGAGACTATACTTTCCTGGGTTTTATCTTCCTTCTTAACTTTCCCCCTTGCCAATCACCACTTACTTCCCTGTTGTTTGAGATATTTCTACATCAAACTATATCTGTGTATATGTGTGTGCATGTGTTCTACTCTCTTTTGGAGGTTTCAGATAAAAGCTTAATCTAATGCCTGCTTCCTCTACCCTTTCTTCTGTATTTGTCTGCTCTTCTTTTCATGCACTTCAATTGCAAGATTTATTCTCCCTCTTTTTCTTCTGTCTACACTAATGTATTCCTTGTACCCTCCCTTCTCTTTCCCCTCTTAGATGACTCAGAACAGAATCAATCTACTTCCATCAGTTTTTAATTGCCTAGATACCATTCGAAGATATTAAAGTTTTGAAGGGACACTTGGTTTTTCTCCCCCATTCAAATATTAACATTACATCATTACATAGCCCATCCCAATTGCTAAAAAAAAAAAAAAATTGCCCTTTCAGGGTTCTCCTTACTCTTGTATTTCAAAATTCTTTTGCTAGTGCCTCCTTCCCTTCCTATTATTCATGGGCTGCTGGATGACTTTTTGTGCAGAAGATCTTACTTGCTCTTGTTCCTCATGGAATTTTTTGATCATTATTTGTTCTGGTGCAAATTTTGGGTCTTTGTTGATATGGATGCAGAGGAGCTGGATGGCTTGCCTCTATTCAGGTAGCCATCTGGGATGGAAGTCTGTGAATTATATTTTAAAGAAACAGATACACAATAAAAGGTGATTATTCAAAAGATTCTTTCTTTTCTCTACTTCACATTTGATAGTGACTCACAGCGTTTTACACAGTGACTGATTTCTAAGAGACAGTGTGAGATATTACATAAGGCTGACCTTAGACCCAAATTCAAGTCCTGATGCTTATACACTCCCTGTGGTAACTTTAATGAGTCAGCCAATAAACTTTTATAAAGTGACTACTGTGTGCTCTGCATTGCACTAAACATTGGGGATACCAAGAAAAGAAGAAATAGACCTTGCCCTCAAGGAGCTCACAGTCTAATGGGAGCTATAACATGCAAACAGCTATGTTTATCTTCAGACAAGATAAACTGGGCATCAACAAAAGAAGGCAAGGATTAACATTAAGGAGACTTGGGAAAGGCTTCTACTAGAAGGTGAGATGTTGATGGGGACTTGAAGGAAGCCATAAGCAATTCATGGAACGTCTTAGTGTCCTAAGCTAACATAAAAAATGATAAAGTTATAGACAGGTTGGTGATCTGCAACAACAGAGGGAGTGTCTTACTGGAAACTCCCTAATGCTAAATGAAATCACAGATAGGAAGGAAAGAAACAAGCATTTATTAAGTACCGACTATATGCTGGAACATTATTATATATAGGCAAAGTGAGCCCAAATACCTTTCTATCAAACAGGTGAATAAAGTCTCAACTTCCACTTTCTAGCTCTAGATGGATGATTCTATGAAATTTTAATCCAGACAGAAGAAGACTTTAAACAGGTGAAAAAGTTATCACTGATCATTTGGAGATGTAGACCTATGACCTTAAAGAGAGGCTACAAAAACAGCCTAGTTCTTATTGAACTCTGCTTCATTAGGTGAAAGAATATTGTTTAAACTATTTGGAATCATTAATAGGTAAAAGCTTCTCCTTTCATCCTCCTCTCTCCACTCCTACCAACACCCAGAGAATAAAATATCCCCACTTCTAGTAGGACATCACAGTATTTAATTATCCAGAAGAGGAAAAAAATTACTGAAATAAGTACCCAAAGTATTAACATGACTTCAGGCCAAATTCAAAGTCATTTTTATCCTTTCATGCTGTTCAAACATTTCCATCCTACCTACCCCACACAGAAGTGCTGCTTAATCACTTCTGCCCTTTCTTCTTAAGGATTCGGTATCAAACCAAAAAAAAAAAAAATCCAAAAAACCATTGACTATTTATTTATATAAGATTTATATCCTGCCTACTTTCAAGAGGACTTGAGGCAGCTTACAAGTTAAAACACAGTGCAAAATTAAATATTTAGGGATGAAACAGCACAGAGACCATCTGAAGGAAACAGTTGGAATCAATGCTAGTATAAGAAATAGAGCTTTGGCACATGCCCAGATCACCTAAAACAGAGACACCTGGGAGAGACCTGGCAGAGGAGAAAGGACCACATCTTCTGCCAGAGGCAGGTCCCTGACATCTTCCATGTTAGGTGCTCTGGGCATGTGCCAAAGTCCTGTTATAATCTTATATCTGTTAGATAAATGGAACATTACAACTACGTACAACAGGAGACACTGATGATTTTGGTGATTAAAAAGGGGAAATATTGAGTTACACTGAGTTACATTTTCTGAGAAAAGAAAAGAGACAAATGTATCATAGGAGTCTTTTAGTGTGGAAAGGACATAGAGCCACACAGATGACAATATTTTAAACTACAATTTTACAAGATGCATAAATAGTGTTTTTTAATGTTCTTTCCTGCATTTTCCATAAAGGCAGATAACAGAGCATTAGATCATGAGAAGCTGTTACCCTGGGATTACTAAGAATATATCATACTGGTATTTTGCTTTATTATTATTATTATCAATAGTATTTATCATTAATAATATCCATTAATATTCATGAGTGGGCAGCTAGGGAGCCCAGTGGGTAGACGGCTCGACCTGGAATTTAGAAAGTTCATCTTTCTAAGTTCAACTGGCCTCAGAAACTTACTAGCAGTGTGACTGTGGGCAAGTCATATAATTGTCTGCCTCAGTCTCCTCATCTGAAAAATGAATTGGAGAAGAAAATCACAAACCACTTCAGTATCTTTGTCAAAAAACAAACACCCCAAATGGGGCTGCAAAGAGTCAGATGCTCCTTGAGAACAGGCAGGGACTGTTTTTTCTTCTTTTTTATCTTTGTTTTACATAGTTTCTGGCACATAGCAGGCATTTAATACATGTTTATTGGCTCAGGCTATATGAATAGTTGAACAGTCATTGTAAGTTTAAGCATCAGGGTTAGAAAGTAAGGGATGAAGAAAACAGGGAGGGATACTTCCAGGGTGATGGGCACTCCTGCCTCCTCAGCCTTACCAGATAGGGTATAGATGCTTGGGGACAGAGGAGAAGTGGAAAGAAGACTCCCTTCCCCAAGTCTTCTGACCTCCTGACAAGTTCTGGGTGGCCCCACTTATCATCATTAGGATCTCGTAGTAATGGGTAAGTAAAAGTGATTTCCTTTTGTGATCCATATAGGTGCATAAGGCAAATCCTCTGCCGACAGGAATTAAGCTTGTCTGGCTGTAGCAGAGGATGAGCACTATGACAAGGGAAGACAGAAGGTTCCACAACAGTTACTTTGTGCTCTGAGTGGCATTTTTATTTGTAAGACATTAAAAGCAATTTGTAACATTTCTGCGTTGATAGACCGTGTTTAAAAAGATGGAAAATCCCATGGCTACCCAGTGTCGCTTGCAGGAGAAACCAAACACACAAAATCCCAGAATCCCAGAAACAGAGGTTATGCCATCACCTTTTTTTTTCTTTTTGGATTTCACAAGGGTTCCTCAGCCCATTGGTTGAACTCTTGTGTCAGAAGCCAACAGAAGGACATTTGCTTTTCTCTTATCCTATCCTCCACCATATTTCAAATCAGCCAAAACATCTGTCACTTTTCTCCACAAAGTGGGTTGTACTTGGGTCTTACTATTTCCATGATTTGAATTCATTCAAAGCAGTAAAGAGCTTTTTCTACTTTCTTCTGACTAATTTGGGGTTTCAGTCACTTATCAGATGTTATTTTATCCTTTTCAATCAACCTATACATCATTCTTCTCCACAGCAAGCTAAGAGCTGAGGAACTCCACTATCGCCTGTTACTATCATACCAGACACCCTGAGCCCCCATGCTATCCCACCACTGATATTCGTCTTTAGCCCCCACTACAGCTTTTTTAAAAAATCCCTTTTTGTTGAGCTCACCAGCACATTTAGAGCATCTGTGCTTTGAACACTCACTATTTTACAAGACTGGAACATGATCACATTATAGATCAGAGTTAGGGTTAGGAGGAATCTTAGAGGCAATGTAATCCAACCCTTTCACTTCACAGATGAGACTGCTGAGACCCCAGGTTACACAAGCTAGTAAATGGCAGATCTGGATCAAACTGATTCTAACTCCTGCCTTTGTATTGATCAGCAATTACCTTCCCTTGCTTCTATCTTCCAAGCATCTTTTAAAAATCTAAATTGACTGGTAAATCCCCAAGCATCCATACCTTTCTCTTTAGTCTATTCCCCCCTTGTCTTCTCAGATTTGTTGCTATTTGTATCATCAGAATTTCATCCTTGAGAACTTTCCATCCCATCTTGACCAATTTCTCTTAAAGGGTTTTAGGCCATCAGATCAAATCTGTCTTTTTACTGCTCCATTTGAAATTGGAGCTCCCAAAATCTGAGGCACATGCCAGATTATTCCTATGTACCCTCTCTTTATCATGAGCTCTAAGTAGTCAGCCTCTCTCCCCTTCTCCTTCAGATTCCCATTATTTCTACTTTGTTGGTCAGTATCAGGATCAAGATGACAATTGTTCCACTTGCCATTTCATATATTTAAATTATTTTTTTAATTGACAGCTTCTAGTTTTTCATAACCTTCTTATCACTCTCCCTTCATCTCTTGTAGAAAAGAATTTTAAGAGGGGGGAGAAGGGAAACAGTTCAGCAAAACCAACAATATATCAATTTAGTTTGAGAGTAGATGAAATATTTCACATCCATAGTCTCCCATGTGGGAGAGAATGGGGATGGTAGCGTCCTTTTCTCAACTTTTCTCCAGGGGCAAACATCTTGGGGAACACAATTACATAGAGTTCAGTTGATTTTTTTTTAAATAATGTTTTATTTTTTCCCAATTACATGTAAAAACAAATTTTGACATAGATTTTTTAAAAAAATTTTTGAGTTGCAAATTTTCTCCTTCCTCCCTTCCAACCTCCCTTCCTGAGATGGTAAGCATTTTGCTATATGTTATTCAAATGTAATCATGCAGAACATTTCCATATTAGCCATGTTGTGCAAGAAAACACATACACACAAAGTGAAAAATAATATGCTTTGATCTGCATTCAGATTTCAGCAGTTCTTTCTCTGGAGGTGGATAACATTTTTCATCACAAGGCCTTTGGGATTGTCTTAGATCATCATATGACTGAGATGAACTAACTCATTTACAATTGATCATTGTATAATATTGCTGTTACTGTGTACAAAGTTCTCCTGCTTCTGCTCACTTCACTTTGCATCAGTTCATGTAAGTCTTTCCAGGTTTTTCTGAAATCATCTTGTTCATGATTTCACAACAGTATTCCATTACAATCATATTCTACAACTTGTTCAGCCATTACCCATTTGATAGCTATCCCTCTTGATTCTCAATTCTTTGTTACCACAAAGAGAGCTGTTATAAATATTTTTGTACAAATAGGTCCTTCCCTCCCCATTTTAAAAGTCTTTTTGGGATACAGACTTAACAGCACTACTGCTGTATCAAAGGGTGTACATGGTTTCATAGCTTTTTGCTTATAGGAATGTTCTAGTCTAGGATATGTAGATGCTGCATCAACTACCGGTATGACTATGTCATGTCCACTCCACCCCCAACTCTTGTAGCTCCCTATTACCTCCAGAATAAAATATAAAATCCTATATTTGACATTTAAAACCCTTCACAACCTGGTCCCTTCCTACCTTTTCTATATTCTTAACTTTTAGTACCCTCTATGTATTCTATGACCCAGTGACACTGGCCTCCTTGCTGTTCCTAGTAGAAGACATTCCATCTCTATCAGTCCTGAGTCATTCCTCCTCACCCCAGCCTCCTGGCTTTCCAGGCTTTGTTCTAGACTCACCTTAAATTCTATCTTCTGCCTGAGGTCTTTCCCACTCCTTGGGAGGCGGTGCCTACACTCTGAAATTCTCTATTCTGAATGTGGAGTGTACCTACTTGTTTCTTAGAATGGGAGCTCCTTTAGGGCAGGGACTGGTCTCACCTTTCTTTGCATCCACACCATTACTATGGTGCCAATCACTTAGCAAGCTCTTAATAAATGCTTCTTGGTCAATTACTTGGCTGACCATTTAAAAAGCATCAATCCCCAATTCAATGTGCACAGTCTTTGGGTCACTGTTAGTTTCATCCTGTGTTCTAACACAGAGATCATGAATCTGAACACATTATATTCCTCACAGAGTGCAGAATCTCCATACTAGCCTCCATGATTAAAAGCAGTTATTGCATCCTCTCAAGATCACATTTCCTGGGATCCTCCAGAAACCTTTGTACCGAAGGGCTGACCACAGAACTCTTTCTTTTTAGGATGTTGACATCCATCATCCCAGAGACACAACCAGCTTAGTAAAACCAACTACTTTGACATTATGCTGGGCTTGGTTTGCGTCTTACTGACCACTCATTTTCTTAAAAAAAAAAAAAAATTGCTACAACAACTAACGTTAAATAACACAATGCTATTCTCTTGACCCTGGGCAGCCTTTTACATATTTCTGCTTTCTTAGCGTTTCTTTTACCAGGTAAACTGAGTTCTCTTTTCTTCTTTTCTCCTTTTGGACTCAGAGATTATGCTGTAAATTGGTCACTTTCCCTGAGGGTTTTGTTTTTTTTTTTTTACAATCTTCTTAATTGTCTTTCCTCCCCTCCTTTAAAGAGAAAGCTACCTCTCCAGCTCCCTTTTTTCATCCCTGGGGGCTATACTGGGTTTGCATTGCTTTATGGAGAGACTGTCGGTACTTTGTAGACATTATCAATTCTTGCCTCGAGTAACTAATGAATTGATTACTGTCTATGATAAAGGCTCATCAAATTTACAAAAAGGACTCTGGGTAACTAGGAATCTTGGATGAGGCCCATCCTTTGCCTCAGTCACAGCCCCACAGGCAGACGAGGTTGGATGGGATACTATGGGAATGGGGTTTTGCTGTATAGTGGAGATGCTGGTCCTTTCCTTAGTGAGAGTCCCTCCAACTTTAGCATCTGGGAATTCCAGTATTTAAATTTGCAAATCAATTGTATAGATAGTTACCCTATTGCCTTTCTCGAATGTGAATGGGGTGGATTTGGGATTTGTATTCTGCAGACCAGCCCAACCCCTCCCCCCCCCCCAACACACACACACACACACACACACACACACACACACACACACACGCACACACTTTTAGGGGCTCAGAATTACTTTGGCAAAGCAAGCCAAATGTTTAGAATTAGACACTCTCCAGTCACTGTCAGTCTACCTAATTCTATGGCTCCATAACTGAATAAGTCTGTGCTTATACAAGAGAAACTATTTCTTCCATTTTAATTCAGATTTTCTTTCACAGATGCATGTCATCCAAGGATCAACACAATATTCAGACCTGGGACCATTTGAAGAGGAAAATTAACCTGAAAATTCCCAAGTTATTTTAAATTTATGTAGGGGAAAAAAAAAGTTGACCTGAGTTCAAATCTGCCCTCAGGTGCTTATCAGCTGTGTGATCCTGGGCAAGTCATGTAACTTCTCTGTGCCTCAGTTTCCTTACAGGCAAAATGGGCATAGAACAGCACTTCCCTCCTGAGACACTCATTAAACATGTGACCCTGGGCAAATCACCTAACCTTTGTCCCTGCCTCTGTTTCTTCATCTGTAAAAGGGGGAGAATAATAGCGCCTTCCTCCCAGGACTGTTGTGAGGATCAAATGAGCTCTTTTAAAAGTACTAGTTATTATTATTATTATTATTAATTTACAAGAAGCAGTGTGCGGTGTAATGAACTTTGTATGTGTTTGGGATGAAAAATAACCCTCATCCTTAATTTAGTGAAAAAATAAACACAGAGATCTCTTAGGATAAGAACAGGAGTTTAATCTCTTCCCAGGGAGAAGAGGGCCGTCTTCCCCATGACTCATGGAGAAGAGGAGGTTTACAAAAGACAGTGCAAGAATTTATACTCTAATGTAGTCAAGCCTCCTTCCTCACTGTCTCCTCTCTCTTTGGTTGAGAGGCAGACTCCACCAAATTCTTCCCCAAATGGGACAGCAAGAAAAGGAGGGGAGGGTCCCACCAAGGGCGGGAAAGCAGACAAAGAAAATGAAAATGCTTGACAGCAGCAGTGGAGGAGGAAAAGGGAAAGACAATCTCAGACTGCTTGAGAACTTTTCACTCATTCCATACATATGGGACTTGGAGTAAGAAAGCCATCTATTAGAAGAGTCTCTGCTTTACTACATCCTGTTTCTGGTTGGGTCTGATTTTAGGTGACACCATTGACAGTGTTCATGGTCTCCTTGGCAAAGATAATGGAATGGTTTGCCATTTCCTTCTCCTGTGTGCCTCCATTTTACAAATGAGGCACTGAGGCAAATAGGGGTAGAATGACTTGTCCAAGGTCACGTAGCTAATAAGTGTCTGAGGCTGTATTCAAATTCAGATTTTCCTGACCTGGGGTGGGGCAGGGAGGTGTGTCTATCCACTGCACCAACTAGCTGTCCAACCACTTAGCAGCTATGGGGAATTTGGGCAAGTTGTATCTGGAAGCTCATTAGTCAATCAGTCATAATTAAGAGCTCACTAACACTATAGATTAAGCTCTAGGGCTAAAAATATAAAATCAAAACCAGTTGTTGCTCTCAAAGGAGGCATAACACATAAGTTGGAACATACAAAATAAATACAGAATTGATGGAAGGTAACCTTATAGGGGATGGCACTATAGGGGATGGCACTAGTAGCTAGGGGCAGGAGGACTGAGAATGCCCTTGAGCTGAATCTTAAAGGAAGCCAGGGTTTCAATCAGAAGTTGTAAGGAAGGGCATTCTAGGCATGGGGAACAGCCAGTGCAAAGGCATGGTGATAGGAGATTAAGTGTCAGGAATGGAAAGTAGGTCAGCATGCCTTGACTATTGATTACATGGAAGGAAGCAGAATGTAAGATTGAAAAGGTAGAAACTGGTCAGGTTTGGAAAAACTTTAAATAGCAAAGGATTTTTCTTTTAATTCTGGAATAAGAAGCCCTAGGAGTTTATTAAGTAGGGAGATGATTCAGTCAGATGGGTACAGTGGATAGAGTTTGGGGCCTGGAGTTAGGAAGATCTAAGTTCAGACATAGCCTAGGATACTATGTGACTCTGGACAAGTCACTTCACCCTGTTTGCCTCAGTTTCCTCATCTGTAAAATAAGCTGGAGAAGGAAAAGGCAAATCATTCAGGTATCTCTATCAAGAAAACCCCAAATGGGGTTGTGTAGAGTTGGACACAACTGAAGAACAATACGGTCAGACCTGTGATTTAAGGAACTCAACTTTGGTAGCTTAAGTGGAGGATGGAATGGAATGAGGGGAGATTTGAGACAGGGAACCAATTAGTTGTCCTCGTAAAGTGAGGATAATGATGCCTGTAGCACCTACATCACAGGGTTATTGTTTAATTAAAAAAAAAAGACTTGGAACTTAAGTGTGAGCTATTATTATTATTATTATTATTATTATTATTATTATTATCATAGACTTCCTAATTAAATGGTCACTCAATGGACATCAACATAGCTATCAGTGCTTTGGACTTGTGTCCTGGGGAGAGAAGTGGAGGTTTTCACTAAACAAACAATAACCAACTTAGGAGTTTTGAGTATAGGTTTTGGTTTTATCAGTACACAATTAAATGTAGCTCATCCTTAAGTATAAACAGATTTGTAGGAAGCTAAATTAGTATACCTGAGTATCGTACTGCAGTGCTAAATGTGTAATAAGAGTTGATACTGGACTCCTGGCTGTTCCCCATGCCTGGAATGCTCTCCCTTCTCCACTACGCCCCATGGCTTCCTTTAAGTTCCAACTAAAATCTCACCTTCCAGAGGAAACCTTCCCTAACATCTCAATTCCAATCGTTTCTTTTAATTTTTTTCTATTTATCCTGCACATAGATTGTGTTGCATTTATTGATAGATTTGCATTTATTTATTCATTTTCACGTTGTCTCTCCCATTAGATTGTAAGCTCCTTGAGGGCAGAGATTATCTTTTGCCTCTTTTTGTATCCCGAGTACTTAGCACAATGCCTGACACACAGTAGCCACTTGAAATCAGGGCATCTGAATCTTACCTCTGATCCAGATTAGTGCTGTGATTGCAGGTAAGTCACTGCTCATCAACTTTCTGGAGAAGCTAAGATCGGAGTTGTCCACTCCTCAGGTTTGGTATGAAGGAAGCACTTTTGAAAATTTAAAACAATAAAAAGTGAGCTGCTGAACAACTTGGAAGATGACACTGTTACAGAAGAATACAACAGGTAGATGGAATTTATAAAGCTCTTTAAAATTTGCAAATTCATTTACAGAATGAATGCAAAAATGATTAAGACCTGAGAAAACAAGCAAAAAGGGAAGGGTGCCTGCTTCCTGCAGATTCACATTTTAATGTGGGAGATAATGCATATAGAAGTTTCAGGTATAAGTCAGATGGAAAGGTCCCATGGTCCTTAAGGTGCAGGGGCAAAGTGGATGGTCATATCTTTTCTTTTAACGGCATTTCCAGTAATGAAATCCTATCAATGTCTGGTGTAGGACTATTTGATAGCACCAAGGACTTTGGTGGGAAGGTTTGTTTTTTTTTCTTGAGCTTTCAGAAGCTGTGACTGTAGTACCCCCCAGAAGCATATCTCCATAGGGATTATTCCTGGGATGATGTCTACAGGGGCCATGCTGGAAATTAGAGCTGTGGTACTGCCACTCTTGGGCTTATCTGTCAGCTGGTGGCAGTTGGTCAGCAATTGGTGTTGGTGGTGGTGAGGACAGTGGACTTCTCCAGAGTGACTGCCCTCCTTTATGATGGCTATGGGGCCCAGATTGGAACTGGCTCATTGATTCAGGGTCCTGGTCCACCAGGGCTTTAGGGGAAGCAATGGTTGAGGTGGTAGTCAAGGTGTGATTTAACTTGTCTGATACATACAACTGCCTCAGGTGCCTTGAGCAGTTGGATGGCTAAGAGGATATGGCTGAAGACACAAAGAAAGACAAAGAACAGTCCCTGTTCTCAAATAGCTCCCATTCTGATGAGAGAGACAATATGCAAACAACTGTGAACAAACCAAATATATAAAGGATAAATTAGTGATAATCACAGAAGGTAGTCCCTAGTATTAAGGGGTACCATGAAAGACTTCTTACAGAAAATGGAGTTTTAGTTCAAATTTGAGGGAAGACAAAAAGCAGAGTTGAGGAGAGTATATGGGGTACACCAGAATGGAATCAAGAGATGGAGTGGCTTGAGGGAAGAACAATAAAGAGGCTTGTGTCATGGGATCAGAAAGTACATGGATGATAATAAAGTATAAGACTAGAAAGGCAGGAAGGGGGCCAAGCTATGAAGGTTTTAAAAGCCAACAGTTATATTTAATCCTAGACTCAATAGGGAGCCACAGGTGTTTATTGAATGGGGAAGGATTAAACAAGGTCAGACTGGATGGTGGAAAGAGTATTTTGATAGCTAAGTGGAGAATGTACCATAGTAGGGAGAGATTTGAGGAAGGAAGACTAAACAGAAGGCTATGGCAATAGTTCAAGTGTGAGGTGTTAAGGTGTCTGGGCAGTGGTGGAGGCGATGTTAGCGGAGAGAAGGAGACATATGAGAGATGCTGCAAAGGTTAAATGGACAGGACTTGAATGGAGGGTGAGAGAGAGTAAAGAGTTAAAGATGACATCCAAGTTAGACAGATGTTTGAAAAAGAGCAGGTTGTTTTAATAAGCTACAATCTCAAGGAGTAAACAGTGTGATCAAGGAAAACCAAAGAAGTCAATGCAGTCTTGTGCTACAGCTTCCAGAAGTAAGATGTCCTGGTCAGCTCGTATCTGGAGTGTCGTTTTCAGCACTGGTCATCCCATTTCAGAAAGGATGTTTGTATAAGGTGAGGCTCACCCAGAGGGCAGCCAGGAAGGATGGTGAAGCTGATATCATGTTGGTATAGGATAATGGGCTGAAGGAACCATTTATGAGGGACATAATAGCTTCTTTAAAGTATCTGAAATTGTCCTTCATTTTTTGAAGAGGACCAATGATGTCACAGGGTGATGTCTTGACTTGTGTATGAACTGGATTTAAGTGAGGCAGAACTTTGAAAAGCCCTCAGTCTCATTCTCTCCTTCGGAGTCATTGGAGTCCAGTGGCAAGACAACAGTCAGGATGAATGGCAGTGGCTCAGGATGTAGTGAGTGTTCTCAACTGGGTAAATCATTTAGGCAGATGGGCTAAACCAGATTGAGGGTAACTGACAGGATTACAACCTGTCGGTGAGTTAGGGGGATGTCTACCCCAAGCAGGTGAAGACTTCTCCAGCAGAATGGGCAGATGAGAACAATTTGTTCCAATGGCCAAGAAGGAAGCTGAAGCAGGCATTGTAGAGCATTTAGAGCTTGGTGAGACACTGAAGATACCAAGGCATCCCAGCCATCACCAGTCATCTTGACTTTTGTCCTGCCACTGGACTCCAATAACTGGAAGAGAGAGTGAGGCTGATGACTTCATGCTGCTCCATCTCACTTCAATTCAACTCATGGGCAAATCAAGACATCCCCCCCATGATGTCATTGGTCTCCTCCAAAAATGAAGGCTGAACAACATTTTTTTGAGCTTCCTCCCCTTTTCTGTTTTATTGTTTGTTACAATTAATGACTTGTCATGTAAGGGAAATGGGAGGGATTTATTTAGCAATGAAGGTGGTGTAACCCCAATTGCCCTCCAAAAAGGAAAAAAAGGTAACGAGCTTCAATCATTGGAGATGTTCAAGAAAACGATGGACAACTATTTGTTGGACATGTTGTAAAGGGGATTCCTACTTCCTACCCCATCCCCCCACCCCACCCCACCCCCCCCTGCTCCATATAGGTTGAACTAGATTGTCCCTGTCGTGCTCTCCAACTCTTCTGTGACTTAGGGCTCTAATTTTGTTCCTGTCACTATCTAGCTGAGTGATCTCTCTGAGCCTCAACTTCCTGCATTGTAAAGATCAACTGGCTTGGCTAGATCACTGCTAATATCCTTTACAACTCATGCCACCTCTTTCTTTCCTTACCCAGACCTCTGGAGGGTTGGGACTATGCCCTAACTTCTTTCTATCTCTAGCATCTAGCACATTGCCCAACAAATAACAGGTGATCAAAAAATACTGATCAAAACTTGATGTTGGTGAACCTCTCTGGGCCTCAGTTTCCTCATCTAAGTGAGATTAAATGAGATAACCGCTAAGGTGCAACTCCACAATTCTGCACATCAAATCTCCTCTTATTTTCTCCTCTCCCCTTCCCCCAAGGCCGAGATAGTCTCAGTCTTTAATCCCTTGTGTAGCCCCTCCCATCTCTGAGGATCTCAAAGTATTTCACACAGTTCCAATTCTGAGAGCAGTCCCTTGGGAGGCAGTTTTTGTTTCTCACATTTTTTTTTACAAGGGAGTCAGAAGCACAGAAGTTCATTGGAATCGCCCGATTTTGTCAAAGCAGGGGGGAAAACAATTTTTCTGTTCCATATCCTAAGTGAGGTTCCCTGAAACACTCTTACCTTCTGCTCCCACAAGAACATAGGAGTAAAGTGAACACTGATAAAGAACTTGGAAGCCTCTGGAGAGGAAGGATGACTGCATTCATTGGATCTGTATCCCCAGGGTTTAGAACAGTGCTTGGCACGTAGTAGGCATTTAATAAATGCTATTGGTTGACTGTGTAGAGTTTATCTTTAAAACTGGGGTACTTAATATGAGGTCTCTGAACTTGTTTTTTAATGGCATTCGTTTCCTTTGTTATCCCAAGTATTTTTTTTTTTTATTGCTCTTGAAAACATGATTCTAAGGTGTCTCAGAATGGCTTCCCCACACTGTCCTAGGGATCCAACACATACAGGTTAAGAGCCCTGAGAGCCTAAGGCCTTAAAGCTTATTCTAACAATATTATAAGATCACCCAACAGAAAATTGCTATAGGTCACAGGCCCAAGGGTCACCTACCTGCATCAGCTATTCACATTGCAACTTCTCTCATTACTTGGTAAGGAAAAGTCTAAATGATCAGTTCTTAGCCTCTCCAGGTCCACCTTGATCTTAACCCACTGATGGGAGTATCTGGGGGAGGGTTGATGGTTGAGAAAAAGGTGGCTTCTGGTTCCATGGTAGGATTGGAGGTGACTGGTCCTAAGTAAAGCTGGACTTAATTAACATTAATGTGGAGGTATTGGGGAAAGGTGGAGTTGGGGGTGGAGGTGGAGTTGGACTTTTGCTTTAAGGAAGCAAAAGTCAGCTGTTTTAAAGTGTGGATTAAACACACACTCCAGGTGTTTTGAAACAAGTTTCCCCAAATAGTCTGCAGCCTGCATTCCTGTGCATAGTTACCTAGGAAAAGTGTCTCTTCTGGCTTAGAAGATTCATTAAAAAATTGTCACTCCTGATCCCAACATCTTAATCCCTCCTCATTTGCTAACAATAGAAAAAGCCCACCTGACAAAGGTGTCTGGCTAATACTATGGTTCCTTTTTGCCTTGTGAGAAGCCATAATGGGGAATTTCACTTCCTCTCTTTGCTGAAGTCAGAACGAAGAGCTGGAGAATCTAACTCACTTGATTTGGGTTCCTCATGGAAAAGCGAAGTAACAACAATCACATCTCACAAGATGTTTTCTTCAAAACAGTCCTGTGCACATTATTCCCCCCAATTCACCTGTGGTAACCACTGGGGTAAGTAACCACCTATCCAACATCACCCAACTGGTCAGTGATGAAGCAGAGACCTAGAGCTCGAGTTTCTCCTTACACTATATCACTCTGCCTTTGCTTCAGATAGAAGAGATGGTTATTTGTGAAATTCACAGCTGGGATTATAAATAAAAACAATTTTGAAATGATAACTAACATTTATATAGTATTTACTATATGCCAAGCTCTGTGCTAAGCACTTTACATTGATCTTACTTGATCCTCACAACAATCCTGGAAGGTAGGCAACTATGATTATTCCCATTTTATAGATAAGGAAACTGAGATTAGATAAACAGAAGTTAAATGACTCTGCTAGGGTCACACAGCTGGTGAGTTTCTGAGGCCTGATTTGAATTCTGACCAATTATTACTTTCGAGGACTGATGAGGAAGCCAGCTACCTATCTCTTGACAGAGCAGCGAACTCAAAATGAGACAGACATTTGCATTCTCAATGAAGGAATTTGCTTTGCTTGAGTATGTATATTTGGTTTAATTTTTTTTTCAGTTTTCAATTAATAAATATTTGTTTTCTCTTCTTTTCACCCACCCCCAATTTAAAAGAAAAGAAAAAAGAACAAAAAACCCTAGTAGCAATATACAGAAAAGATAAAGAAAACTATTTTGTTGCAAGGGTTTTGTAACAAATTTGTTAGAAAGATTTCATTTTTTCCTTCCCTTAAATTGCTAGGAGAGAGAGAAAATAAGTTGCATCAGAAACATGTATACATACTTGTTGCAATTATTTTGGTTTTATTTTTTGCTTATGTGTGATAAATACATTCAATTGTAGGGGGGAAGGGGGAGGCAAGAGGGAGAAATGGCCTAGAGATAAAGTTGCCTCTCACCCTCTACAGAATAAGAAGAGAAGGCTATAGAGGCACTTAAAAAAAAAAAAAAAGCACAGAAGGGAACATAAAGAAGGGCAGAAGGAATCCCAGACAAGTAGGACAGCTTTGAAAGTTACATGTTGAATTTATTAAACATTTAAAAAGAAAAGCAAGCTGTAGGTAATAGAGATTCATAGTTTCGGGTATAATCCTCTTTTTTTTTTTCTGTGTTACTAGGTATTTGGAAACACTAATCTTATTTGGTGTTAAGTTCAGAATAAAAAGTAATAAAAAATTAATTATGAAAAAAATTCATAGTTAAGGTTAGCCTTCCTTTTAGCCTATAGCTAACCCAGCTTTTAGACAAAGTTTTCATAATTTATCAATTTAAATTGATACATTTCAACTACTGCTGGAAGGTCCAATGCAGCCTTACCACTTGTTTGCCAGAGCTAAGAATGACCATTCAACTACAATTTGCTGACCCCTGAACTTAGCATACTGCAATAGTCTTCTAACTGGTGATCCTGATTTAGGTTTAGCCCTTCTCTACTCAACTGCTTAATTAATCTTACTAAGACAAAGGTCTGACCATGTCTCTTCCCTGCCCAAAATCTTCAGTGGCTCCCAATTGCATAAGGATAAACTATAAATTCCTCAGTTTGTGATGTGAAATTTTCTACTGTCTGCCTCTCACTTTTCCAAACTTTTCATGTTGCTCCATTGTGTTCTCCATTTGAGCCAAATTGGCCAACGAGTTGTTTCTCAAACTTGGTATTACATCTCTCACCTCCATGTCTTTCTACAGGCTATCCTTTATGCTTAAAATATACTCCTTAGCTTCTACCTCTTAGAATCCCGAGTTTCTGCTCAGCTCAGTTCAGGTGCCAATTTTTGGGCAAAGCCTTTCTATATTCACTTAGCTAATTGCTAGTATTTACACATTCATTAAAAAAAATTATATATTTTAAACAATCACCTAACAATTTTGAGTTCCTAATTCTCCCCCTTTTTCCACCCCTCTCCCATCCATTAAAAAGGCAAGAAATACAATACCTATTATATATGTGAAATCGTGCAAACCATATTTCTGTATTAGCTATATTTTTTAAAAATACACAGACAAGAAATAAAAAGCAAGAAACACAAAGTGAAAAACAATGTGTTTATCTGCACTTAGAATTTACCAGATCTCTCTCTGGAGGGGGATAACATTTTTCATCATGGGTCCTTTGGAATGGTCTTAGATCATTTTATTGACCAGAGTAGCTTGGTCTTTCACAGTTCATAGTTGAGCCTCATTACAATATTGCTCTTACTTTGTGCAATGTTCTCCTGGTTCTGCTCACTTCACTTTGCATCAGTTCATATAAATCTTCCCAGGTTTTTTCTAAAACCATCCTGCTTGTAATTTCTTATAGCACTATGGTAATCCATTACAATCATATACCATAACTTTTTGTTTTAGCTCCTCCTCACTTGATGGGTATCCCCTCAGTTTCCAATTCTGTGAGCAGGTGAGATTTATGCCAGGCTAGAGACTTACATAAACTGATGCTGAGCAAGAAGAGCAGAAGCAGGAGAAATTTGTACACAAACACAGACACAATGTATGTGTGACAACTAACTTCAGTAGACTGGGCTCCTCTCAGCAATGTAAGGTTATAAGACAACTCCAAAAGACTCATGATTGAGAGAGACATTCATATCTAGAGAAAGATATGTAGAGTCTGAGTACAGATTGAAACAAACTACTTGCTCTGTTTCTTTTTCTTGTTTTGTTTTGTTTCCCCTTCCCACTAATCATTCCATCAGTCACAATCCTTCTTTACAACCTAACTAATGATTAATGGGAAGATATTTGTAGATCCTTTATTCAAGTACATGCTGCCATGATGGGGGGGGAGGAGAAAATCTGAAATTCAAGGAACTATGGAACTGAATGTTGTAAACTAAAATAAATAAACCAATTAAATTTTTTTAAAAAGAGATTTATACCAGGGATGCAGGGCTGGTTCAATATTAGGAAAACTATCAGCCTAATTGAACATATCAATAACAATAACAACAAAAATCATATAATTATATCAAAAGATGCAGAAAAGACTTTTGACAAAATATAATACTCATTCCTATTAAAAATACTGGAAGACATAGGAACAAATGGAGTCTTTCTTAAAATGATAAGTAATATCTATCTAAAACCAAGAACAAGCACTATCTGTAACACAGATAAAATTGCAACCTTCCCAGTAAGATCAAGAGTGAAGAAAGGATGGCCATTTTCACCACTATTATTCCATATTGTACTAGAGATAAATATTAGCTATAACAATAAGACAAGAAAAAAATTGAAGGAATAAAAATAAGCAATAAGAAAACAAAACTATCACTTTGCAGATGATATGGTGGTAGGCTTAGAGAGCTCTAGAGAATAAACTAGAAGATTAGTCAAAATAATTAACAACTTTAGCACAGTTGAAAGATATAAAATAAACCCATATAAGTCATTATTATTTCTATATATTACAAAAAAATCCAGAAGGAAGAGCTAGAGAGAGAAATTTCATTTAAAATAACTGCAGATATTATGAAAATACTTGGGATTCTCCCTGCCAAACAATCCCAGGGACTATATGAACATAATTACATAACATTTTTCACACAATTAAAGACACATCTAAACAAATGGAGAAATATTAATTGTTCATGGGTAGGTTGAACCAATATAATAAAAATGACAATTCTACTTAAGTTAATTTACTTATTTAGTGCCATAGTAATCAAACTACCAAAGAATTATTTTATGGAGCTAGAAAAAATAATAGCAAAATTAATCTTATCCATAAATCTGACAAGTACATTTTTCCATGCTCCCCTATTTTGCTTATCATATTACCTTTTATATCTAATTCATATACCCATTTTGACCTTATCTTGGTATATAGTATGAGATGTTGGTCTATGTATAGTTTCTGCTAAACTGCTCTCTAATTTTCCCAGCAATTTTTGTCAAATGGTGAGTTCTTGCCTCCAAAAGCTTGCATTTTTGGCTTTATCAAACACTAAATTACTATGGTAATTTACTTCTGTTTATTATATACTTAATCTATTCCACTGATTTACCACTATATTTCTCAGTAAGTACTGAATCATTTTGATGATTATCACTTTGTAATACAGTTTGAAATCTGGTACTGCTAGACCACCTTCCTTCACATTTTTTTCCATAGATTCCCTTGATATTCTTGTAATTTCTGGTTAATTTTTAATCTATACTTCCACAGTCCTTTGTTGAATATAATTTTTATTGTATTACATACTAAAAAGGGTACATTTAATATTTCTACTTTTCTGCATTTGCTTGTGAAATTCTTATGCCCTAATACAAGGGTCAATTATTTTGAAGATGCCACATACACCTGAGAAAAGGTACACTCATCTCTATTCCCATTCAGTTTTCTCCAGGGGTCTATGGTACCTAACTTTTCTAAAATTCTATTCATCTCCTTAACTTCTTTCTCATTTTATGGTTAGATTTATCTAACTCTGATGGGGGAAAGTTGAAGTCCCTCACTAAGTGTATTTTTACTGTCCATTTCCTCTTGTAACTTTTAACTTTTCCTTCAAGAATTTGGATTCTGTGCTGTTTGTTACACATATTTAGTATTAATCTTACTTTGTTGTCTACAGTGCCTTTTAGCAAGATGTAGTTTTCCTGTTTATCTCTTTTGGGGGGCGGAGCCGATATGGCAGCGTAGCAGCAGCAACATATCACAGCTCTCACATAGCCACCCCAAAATACCCATAAAATAGGACTCTAAACCAATCCTAGAACTCCAAAACGCACACAAAGATACTTCCCACTAAAATCAGCTTGGCTACGAGGAACCATATCAGCACTGCGAACCAAAACCAGCCTGGCCTGAAGCCGTGGCTGTGCCCCAGGGGCAGCTGGATGGGAGCAGCGGAGGAGCCTCTCAGGTGAGCGGATTAGCACCAGCTGCGAGTGGGGATTGCGAAAGGGGGAGATAAGCAGTCCGGCTGAAAGGTCTCCAGAGCGGAAAAGCGAAAGGCAGAGGTTTTGCACCCGCCTCCGCGTTGTAGCTTCCCGCCCACGGCCTGCAGACGGCAGGGGGACTGAGCAATTGTTCTCAGGCCAAGAGCTCTAGTGTTGAGCTGCCTGGATCTGGATCGCAGTCTTGGGCCTCGGTTCT
>CM053585.1:28575246-28616044 GCA_028646515.1 Pseudochirops corinnae | reverse complement strand
TCTATTTTTGCTTTTACTTTGAGATCATGATTGCTATCTTTGCCTTTTTTTTAAACTTCAGCTAAAGCATAATAGATTCTGTTCCAGCCTTTTTATTTCAACTCTGCTTGTGCCTCTATTTAGAGTGTGTTTCTTGTAAACATAGTGTTGGATTCTGGTTTCTAACCCATTCTGTTATCTGCTTCCATTTTATGTGCAAATTCATCCCAGTCACACTCAAAATTTCTCTCTCTCTCTCTCTCTCTGTCTGTCTTTTTCTCTTTTACCCTGTTCCTCTTCAAAACTCTGTTTTTCTTCTGACCACTACCTCCCTTAATCTGCTCTCCTTTTAACTACCCTCTCCCTCATCTTTTTCTATCCTCTTCCCCTCCCACTTTCCTGTTGGGTAAGGTAGATTTCTATACCCAATTGAATGTGTATATATATATGTGCACACATACACCTTATATACTATATCTATATCTCTCAATCTACCTATATTCTTTCTTCTTTGGACCAATTCAGATGAAAGTGAAATTCAAGCATCCACTCCCCAAACTGCAGCATATTCCTCTCCACTGAAAAAACCCTTCCTTGTAAGCCTATTTTATATGAATTTCTCCTATTCTTCCTCTCCCTTCCCCCTTGTCCCAGTGCATCCCCTTTCTTACCTCTTCATTTTTTTTGAGATCATCCCAACATAACATACTGACATCCATGTCCTCTATGTACACAACTTCTAACTGCCCTAACAATGATAAAGTTCTTAGGAGTTATGTATATCATTTTCTCATATAGGAATGAAAATAGTTTAACCTTACTGAGTCCCTTGTGATTTCTCTTTCACGTTTACCTTTTTAGCTTCTCTTGAGTCCGGCATTTATCATTAAATATCCATTCCCCTTTCCCCCACCCTGAAGTATTACACTCAGTTTTGCTGGGTAGGTTATTTTTGGTTGTAAGCCTAGCTTCTTTGCCTTCTGGAGTATCATATTCCAAGCTCTTTACTCCTTTGAGAGGTAGTTGCTAAATCTTCTGTGATCCTGACTGTGGCTCCATGATATTTAAACTGTTCCTTTCCACCTGCTTTAAGTATTTTCTCTTTGATCTCTGAGCTCTGTAATTTGACTATAATATTCCCTGGAGTTTTTATTTTGAGATCTCTTTCCAGTGGTGATTGGTGGATTCTTTCAGTTTTTATTTTACCCTCTGGTTCTAGGATATCAGGGCAGTTTTCTTTTATAATTTCCTGAAACATGATGTTTAGGCTCTTTCTTTCATTGTGGCTTTTAGGCAGTCCAGTAGTCCTTAAATTATTTCTCCTCAATCTATTTTCTAGGTCAGTTGTTTTTCCAATGACATATTTCATATTTTCTTTTCTTTTTTTTCACTATTTTGTTTGTTTATTGATGTTTCATGGAGTCATTAGCTTCTACTTGCCCAATTATAATTTTTGAGGTTTTATTTTCTTCAGTGAGCTTCTGTACTACTTTTTCTATTTGACCAATTCTGTTTTTTAAGGTGTTATTTTCTTCAGTACTTTTTTTGGTGCCTCTTTTACCAAACTGTTGCCTTTTTATAATGTTCTTGCACTGATTTAATTTGTGTTCCCAATTTTTCCTCTACCACTCATTCAACTTAAAAAAAAAAAAATTCAGCTCTTCCAGGAAATCTTGTTGGGCTTGTGTCTAATTCACATTTTATTTGAGGTTTGATTGTAGCTATTTGATATTATTGTCTTCTTCTGAGTTTGCATCTTGATCTTACCTGTCGCATTGTAGTTTTTATGCATGGGTACTTTTTTGTTATTTACTCATTTTTCTAGCCTATGTCCTGAATTTGAACTTTATGTTAAAATTGTTCTCTGTTCTCAGGTTGGGGGCCATTGTCCCAAACATCACACTTTTTTTTTTTTTGTGCTGCAGTTTTCAGAACTAGTTCTGGGGAGTTGGAAGTTTTTGATGCTTCCAAGATAGTTTTATACAGAAAATGATGTTGTGACTACTCTTTCTACTGGAAGTGATACTTGTCCTCAGAATATAAGAACCATTCTCCAGTTGGTAAATGGTGAAAGGAAATGAATAGGAAGTTTTCAGAAGAAAAAAACAAATACAAGTTGTCAACAATCATGAGAAAAATACTCTAAATCACTAATAATTGTTGTTGTTCAGTCATTTCAGTCATGTCTGATTCTTCATGACCTCATTTGGGGTTTTCTTGGCAAAGATACTATAGTGGTTTGCTATTTCCCTTTCCAACTCATTTTACAGTTGAGGAAACAGGCTAACAGGGTCAAGTGACTTGCCCAGGGTCACACAGCTAGTGTCTGAGGTGGAATTTGAACTCAAGTCTCCCTGATTCCAGCCCTAGAGTACTCTATTCACCTCACCCATCTAGCTTCCCATACTCATAATTAGAGAAATGCAAATTAAAACAACTCTGTGGTGTTTCCTCACACCTATAAAGTTGGCTAACAGGACAGAAAATGAAAATGATAAATGTTGGAGAAGATGTGGAAAAATTGGGACACTAATGCATTGTTGGTAGAGATGTGAAATGATTCAATCATTCTAGACAACAATTTAGAACTATGTCCAAAGGGTGATAAAATTGTATATGCCCCTTGACCCAGCAATACTACTACTAAGTCTGTATCCCAAAGAAATCAACAAAAAGAGGAACATACACACACACACACACACACACACACACACACACACACATGCAAAGAGTTGGAAACTGTGGGGATGCCTATCAATTGGGGAATACTTTTTTGGGGGGGAGGGAAATTGGGGTTAAGTGACTTGTCCAAGGTCACATGGCTAGTTTTTTTGTGTTAAGTGTCTGAGGCCAGATTTGAACTCGGGTTTCCTGATTCCAGGGCCAGTGCTCTATTCATTGTGCCACCTCGCCACCCCAAGTTAGGGAATACTTAAACAAGTTGTGATATATGCTTGTGATGGAATAATGCTGTGCTATAAGAAATGACAAGCAGGATGGTTTTAGAGAATTTTAAAATGTTCTCTAAGTTTTCTATGAGTTTCTAAACTCTCTTTGTCAGACCACTCCCCCTCTTGGGCCTCTGTCACAAAATGCCCATTTTTTGAAAAATTACATTTTCTTTTTCTAAAACTGATACTTAAATCAACCAACAAAGACTAGAAGTTTTCCCAGTAAATACAGGAATAAAGCAAGGATACCCACTCTTCCAACTATTGCTTAATATAATTCTAGAAAAGCTAACCATAACAATAAAAAAGAGAAAGCAATTTAAGGCATAAAGACGGGTAAAGACAGAGGTGTGCTAAAGTCAGTTTGTACTGGAGCTGACTGTTAAATTTCCAGTGTAAGCAGACACACCTTGGAAGTAGGCAAACACTATATATTAAGTCCTGGTTTATCATTTTGTTGATTGTCTAGATTTAAGAAAGTGATTAACAAAATACTAACAATGCTGATTAAACTTAAAAGTATGTCATGTTTATGTTTTTTTCTGGATGTGAAACATTTACCAACACGCTCTTAAGTACAGAGGAAATAAAACTATCCTTATTTGCTGATTATATAACAGTTTGCTTGGAAAATCCCTGGGGATTAGCAAAAATAATAATTAAGATAATAGCTTGAGTAACATTGCAGGCTTCAAAATAAACTCTCAAAAATCAGAAGTTTTTCTGTATTGTAATAATGAACTCCAAGAGGCAATAATAGGAAGGGGAATCCTAATCAAAATAAATACAAAATAAAATGGTTAGGGATCATTTATCTACCAAATACCAAAGTACACAAAAGACTAGAGAGGGTGGTAGATTGTCCATTTAAGGAGGGCACCCAGGACAGTCAAATCATCATTTCTCATCTGGCTGAAGCTTCACTTTTCTGGACTCTGCTATGCCCCCATGAAGGCAATTTTATCCAATACTTCAGCAGCTTTTTACGTGTGGTCTTTCCTCATTAGATTGGGAGCTCATTGAAGGCAAGGACTGTCTTTCATCTTTCTTTCTATCTCCCAAGAAGCCCTGTGACTGGCACATAGAAGGCACTTGTTGACTGACACGAATATAATGGAACATTACTATATTGTAAGAAGTGATGAATGTGATGAATATAGAAAAGGATGAAAAGATTTACATGAACTGATGTGGATGGAATAAGCAGAGCCAAGAAAATAATATACACAACAATGTGAAACTAAGAACAACCAGAAAAAGAATCAAAAGTGAATGTTGCGCGATTATAAAGAGCAAGAGGTGACACTCCCATCTTACCCCTTTGCAGAGGTGAGAAGTATACAAGGATTGTACATTGTACATATTTTCAAGCTTTTTCAATGTATTGATCAATTATTCTGAGTTCTCTTTTTCTTTTTTGTCTTTAACAACACTACTTATGTGGGATAGCTTTCTCAGAGGAGAAAGGGGAGTAATTGTGGGGGAAAGTATAAGGATGTAAAAAACAAACAAAAAACATCCATAAAAACACAAGTCATGGACTAAATATTATAGCCAGCACAGCATCAATAAAAGGAGCAGTCTTTTGTCTTGACCTTTGGGACCCTAACCCAGCAGATGATCCTGTCTGGCAGGGATGTCTTTAGATGTGAACTTGGTGAGAACAATGCTATGTATGGGACCAATGAGCTATGTTTTGAGCCTAATCCCAACTCCCTCCAGACACCATGAATTGAGGATTATGACCCTGAGGCATTGGAGGAAATGTTTGGACTTTTGTTCTTGCCACATTTTCTAAGTAAATAGCTTTTTGCAAAAGCCAATTGATATTACATCATTAAATGGAATTGAAGAACACTAGCCATTAGTGCCCCCTAACAAATTGGGAGTAACACAGGAGATCAAACAGATGGCAAAGAAATACCCCAATGGGAGATGTAGCAGCCCTGACCATGAGAAAGAAACCAGATCATACATGTCACCTATTTAATTTATAGTAAAAATTGATTTCATGGCAACATTTTGCTAAAGCTCTTCATTATAATAAACTAGGATTGTAACATTAATAGGTCATATAGTCACCTAACCATTCTTAAACTTCCTTTAGAGAATTTTGGGAATTTGTTGCATAAGTGATCAAAGACTAAAACCCAGGAGGCCCAATTTGGGCATTACAATCCAGCAGGTTCAAAATCTGTATGTGTAGCACAAATATATTTAGAAGCATATAATCTGAACTACCTACTCCACATCTCTGGGGAGCTGGGGTTTCTATCTTTGTGGGGAGTGGGTGAAAGGGTTATTGCTGGGTGATCACTCCTTTGTTCTCCTATTTCCAAGAAGGATATTGGACATGAACGTGTTGATTACACATTAAATAATTGCAGCCTAGGGGTTTGATGCTTTTTGGGGAATTCAGGATAAAGCCATTTTCTGGTCCATAGAAGGACATATTTCCACGCAGAAAGGGTGGGTAAGAGCTTCATCTCTTGGCCAGGTTAGCTTCCCTTCCACCAACCACTTAGCAAAAAAAAAAAAAGAAGAAGAAGATTGGAAAAAAACAAAAAGCAAAATAATAATGGGAAAATTATTTTAGGAAATAGAACATAAGAAGAAGAGGTGGGTGTTGTATGATGTAGAAACAAGATGAAATCTCAGCTCAAGTTAAGAGACAGCAATCTTTTGCTTAGCACTCTCTGGGATATAGCACTGGGAATTAAGGGACATGTTGGGGCTGTTGACTCCTCCCCACAAATCAATGGCTCCAGGACCTCCCATATTCCCAAGTCCATGCTTCCCCTCTCTTTCCTTTGTCTTCTCTCCTTGATTCTCTTGCCTCTCTTCTTTTTTTTTTTTGAGAGGGGAAGGCAAGGCAATTGGGGTTAAGTGACTTGCCCAAGGTCACGAAGCTAGTTGTGTCAAGTGTCTGAGGCTGGATTTGAACTCAGATCCTCCTGATGCCAGAGCCAGAGCTGTATTCACTGTGCCACCTAGCTGCCCCTACTTTTCTTTTCTTGCCAATGCCATATACAGAGTCACAGTCATTCAGGAATTGACCAAAACTGACCAGGGGTAGGGCTACACAATAAAAGAAACCTCTAACCTATACCATACCATCACTCTATTACCTTTGCTTGCATCTCTCATCAGTTGGTTATCTCATAGATTTAAAAAGGGAAATCCTAGTATAAAGAAAGGAAAATCCTAGTATAGGCAATGTAGAAACTACCCTGAGAATAATTATTAGAATTCATAAGCCATGATTTAGTTGGTAGTTCAGCTCCTGATACAAATGTAACTTCTCTAGCAACACTAAGAATGTTTTCAAGTTGCTAGCCTTCTAATCGATCCTTTTTTGTGGGTGCAAATTATTTTTGCATGATGCTAAGTGATTAAGTGTGAAACAGCATTGAATGCTACAGCTAACTTTTATACACTGCTTACTACTACATGAACTGCCAAATGCAAGCATTGTCTCATTTGATCCTCACAACAACCCTGGGAGGTAGGTGCTATTTTCATTCCCATTTTATAGATGAGGGAATTAAGATAAACAGAGGTTAAGTGACTAGTCCAGACTCACACAGCCAGGAAGTGTCTGAGATCACTTTTGAATTCTGGTCTTCTGGCTCCTTAAACATTGTACCACCTAACTGCAACTACTCCTTTATAAAATGAATTTCGTTGAGTGGCATTTCAAAGAGAAAAAAAAGAATGCTAGTAAACAATAAAAATGAAAAGAACCAGGTCACTAGGAGCCACAGGGGATAGAAGGCTGGACCTGGAGTCACAAAAATGTGAGTTAAAATCCAGCCTCAGAAACTTATTAATTGTATTAATACTCATTAAACTTATTAATATCTGAAAGGAAAATTAGGGGTAGGGAAGTTCAGAGAAAGAATTTGATAGTTTATTCCTAATTGTTCCAGTGATAAAATAAAAAATATATTTTCTCTGCAAATTGTATACTAGGTTGATTTTTTAAAAAAGAAATGTTGTATTTAAGTGCATTGAAAAATCTGGTTAAGTCTTCATGATTCTGTATATTACCTTTGAGGGGAGGGAATTCTTTCTTAATCAGCTCCGAACCTTCACAAGGCACTTTAACCTACATCAGTTTTGTCCTTTGTGATAGCACTTTCCCCCCAGGTTTTTTGTGAAGGTCAAAATTACTATTACCATTGAATTAATTACATATTAGTTTTTATAGACTTTCAAAATGATTTTATTTTCTAATAATGACATATTTTAGTTTGTGATTTTTGTAAAAAGGTAATATAAGAATTGTTGAAGTTGTAAGCCATTTGTACTTTATACAATGTATTTTATGCTTTCTGCTGGTGAAATGAAGGCACATAACATTATATTAGTCTGTTTAATATTTTCTTAACCATTCCCCACTCACTTTAAAAAGGTATCCATAGTATGTGAGACTGTCATAGAGGCAAAGATACTCTAGGTGGCTCTGTGTTTTATAAAATGGAATTCTAGTATCTTGAACAAAATGATGCCATACAGGATGTGAGTTGATGTAGAAAGAACTAGCTCTACTTAAATAGAAAAGGCAATGATTAATAGTCTTTTAAAATTACTTATATTTAGTTGAGTGTAAACACAGCAATAATATTTTAAATCTAGCCCCTTCTTTAACAGATGGGAGTTGTAGTAATTCCCTTCTCCATAAAATACACAAGACCATTTATAATTCTTGGGTAAGCTGTCTACAACACAGAACCGTTTGGAGGCGATTAACAAATAACCTTTTCCTTTCAAAGGCAACATACAGAATCATTAAGACCAACCAGATTTTTTCAATGAACTTAAATGCAAAGGTTTTTTTTTAAATCACAGACACATGCAATTTGCTAAGCAATAATTATAAAAATTAAGCAGAGAAAAATATTTTTAATTGTATCACTGGAACTATTAAGGAGACATTTTTAAATCCTTTCATTTTTCATGTCTAAAATTTTCCTTTTTAGATACTAACTTTCCAATTTATTCAATGTTTGCTTAAAAAGTAAATGATCAATTTGGAAAGCACAAACTTCAAATATTTTTTTCCATTTGGATGAATTAAAAGTTGTCGATCCCCTAGCAGATGCAAAAAGCATATGGAAAACTATCAAATCTCTTTTTTAACTTCACCATATCCCATATGTGACACAGATTTTAAAACTGCAATTGTGCTCATCTGAATGAAGAATTAATCTTCATCTCACTTTAAAATATAAACCAAATGTATAGGGGACAATATCCATCCCTCCCTTACCCAAGATTTTCACTCTACAACACATCTCACAAGTCCAAAAGCATTTTTTTTTTAGCAATTTTTGCTTTTCCAGAAAAAAAAATATAATTAGTTTTAGAGAAATTGGATCGTTTTCTCGATTTTGGATTTCAAGAGGTGAAATACATTGATACAGGCGCTAATTTCGAAAGCTTGCACACACGTGGACAATTTTGTCATTAAGCATTTTTGGAATATTTGGAATAACTAAATATAGATTTTTAAATCTTACTGAACAGCCTGATTTCTTTGTCTGCAAACTTGAAAAAGGTGAAAGAACAAGGTTTTATCTTCCTCCAAAAGAAAACGTGAGAAGTCAGTCATATCGTTTGAGTTTAGAAGACGCTAGCTTAAAAACAACGTAAAAATTAGGGTCGCTTTTTAAAGAGCAATACATTCTCAGTAACATGCGCAATAAGACACAAGGTGCTAAGGGATTTTAATAAAGTCTCTTTCCCCTTATGGGTATTTATATTTATTTCTTAGACGAGATTTCTAAGTCGGTTCGTAAAGGAGAGAGATAAGGATAAACCTTTTGATATCTTTTTGGAGGGGAGTGGTTCGTCAGTGCTATTTGCACAGTTAAAACCAGCAGCTGGTTTTCCAAGTGTTAATCCTATCAGGAATTTTAAATAAGTGCCACATCTACTTATACTATCTCTTCTTCAAAGGTCTCTAAAAAAGGCTTTCTCTCTCTCTCTCTCTCTCTCTCTCTCTCTCTCTCTCTCTCTCTCTCTTTCTCTTTCTTCCTTTCTTTCTTAGTTAAAAGGAGGCGGAGAAAAGCGAGAGAATGAGAAAGAGATCCAAAGGTCATTGAGACTTCACACACATTAATAATTTTTTTTAAATTAAAGAATTTTACCAACCCGATAGGAGGCAGCCCCAGCCCCAGGCGGGCCAAGGAAGTGGGTGTCGATTTTTTAGCAGAGGGGTGAATCTAAATATTGTGAGGTATTGAACCCAAGGAAGAGTCAGGATCAGGAGGAGCTAAAGTGGGTTAAGATGCTTAGAGGATCGTGGCCACGAGAGGGAAGCGATTTCTAAAAGTTCGTGGGCTCGAATCTAGTCTCACTTTCAACCTAGGGCCGGGGAGTAGTGGGGGAATAAAGGCGAACAGAGACGCGGGTTCACTTGCTACCTCTCGGGCACGGAGAGATCAGAGAAGCGGCTGCATGAGAAAGCTCGGGGCCGTCTGGCGCCCAACTAGATTTGCTGGGCGGGGCAGGGCAGGGCAAGGCGGGGTCTGGTCAGACCTCCGCGTCCCCGCCCCCAACTTAGCTTTTCGAGGCGCGGCGGGACCTCCCCTATAAGGAGGCTGAGGACAGCCAGCCCGTCGGAAGACCACAGCGCCCGTGGGTGGCCCGTTGAGGGATGCTCTCTGCGGAGCGGCGAGGCCAGCCCCGCTCCCCCTTGGCCGCGGACATGGCCCTCTACTGCGGTGACAACTTCAGCGTGTACCCGCAGGCAGCCGCCGCCTCCTCCAGCGCCGCGCAGTCCCCCAGGGCTCCCTACGCTCTGTCCGACTACGCGCCGCCGCCGCCGCCCACCGCAGCCAACCCCTACCTGTGGCTCAACGGGGCGGCGGGCGTCGGGGGGTCCTCGGCCGCCGCTGCCGCCGCAGCAGCCGCCGCCGCTGCTTACCTGAGCCCGGGACCGCCGGCGCCCCCGCCGCCGCCGCCACCTTCGGGGGGCTCCGCTGGCCCCTTCCTGCAGCCGCCTACGCCGCCCGCCGGGCCCTTCGGCTGCCCGCCACCTCCGCGCCCCTTTGCTCCTGCGCCCGCCCCGCCGCCCCCGTCTGGTCCCGGGCCGGGCCCTGGCTCTCCCTCGGGGGCCGCCGCCGAGCTGGGCTGGCTGTCGCTGGCCAGCCAGGAGGATCTGCTCAAGATAATGCGGCCGCCTTACTCGTACTCGGCGCTCATTGCCATGGCCATCCAGAACGCACCCGAGCGCAAACTGACGCTCAGCCACATCTACCAGTTCGTGGCCGAGAGCTTCCCTTTTTACAAGCGCAGCAAGGCTGGCTGGCAGAACTCCATCCGCCACAACCTTTCCCTAAACGACTGCTTCAAGAAAGTGCCCCGTGACGAGGACGACCCCGGTGGGTAACTGGCACTCCACCAGCCTGATGCGGGCGGGCGGGGCTGGGACGCCAGTGGGGTGGGGCTGGGGGAAGGTAGAGGCTGGGGAGCACGGAGACTGGGGGAGCACACGAACTCCGCACAAGGGGCAAAACACGCATCCGAGCGCTTGGAGGGAGGGGGTAAAGGGACTCGGAGGGAAGCACCTGGGAGCTTCGGAACCGAGAACAAGAGGAGAGAGGGCATCTCGGGAGGCATGAGGGAGCGAGGAGCATAGGTGCTTAGAGGAGAGCTCTGGGAACCGGGAGGGACGCGGATTGCAGAGAGAATGCGTGGAGTGGGGAGCAGGGAGCTCAAACGCTGACCCCGGGTTTCGTGTGTGCTGGGGAAACTCTAACCTGGGAGCTTGAGGGCGCTTGAAGCGGAGGGGGCGTAGCGCCAGGCACTGGTATTGGAGCACCTTGCAGATGGGCAGGGCCAATGCTTGAGCCCCCGAACTGCGAGGTTGTCGAGGGCAATGAGATGTGTGGGTGCTGGGATTGTGGGCCATAGATGCACAGAATCGAACCTTCTTCCACTCTGGATGAGCAGGTAGAGTGACTTGGAGTTGGAGTGTGCTTGAAAGAAGGCTAGGGGTCTCTTTGGCCTAGCCGTCTGTCAGGCTCAGGTCTGAGTATGTGAAGAAAATAGTATAGGGTAAGATACGAAGAGGGAACCAGGGCTGCCTTGGGAGGAGAGGGGGATGGAGAGGCCTCAACTCTCCAGGGAAGTGGGAGAAAAGGGCCAGTGACACTTCCCAAGGAAAGTGGAAGCAGCCTCCTTCAACCCGGAGATAGAAGGAAAAGGAGACAGAAGGAAAAGGAGACATTGACACCCCCCCCCCCCACTTCCCTCCCCTTTCCCCCTCTCCCAGATTTTTTTGAAAGAAGGTAGAGTGAGAAAGCAACCTTTGACTTCCAGGCAAGTGAGAAAAAAGAAGAGAATGCGACCCTTTAAAGGAGGGGAGAAAGGAAGGAGCTCCTCCTAGCCAAGGAAAAAAAGGGGATCCGGGAACCCCATAAAAAAAAGAGGCTATGGGGCGGGCTAGGAGGTGCCGTGAATAGAGCACTGGCCCCGGAGTCAGGAGGACCTGAGTTCAAATCCAGCCTCAGACACTTAACACTTACTAGCTGTGTGACCTTGGGCAAGTCACTTAACCCCCATTGCCCTCTAAAAAGCAAAAAAAAAAACCCCAACAACAAAAAAGAGACTAAAAGAGGGGAGCCCATTGCTCTTCCATAAAATGGGGGAGAAAGAGAAAGGTGGCAGCTCATTGAGAAAACTGGGAGTGGGGGGGGATGTTGTCCTGAGGTGAGCCCGGAATGACTGGGTAGGGCAGTTTATGTCAGATGTAGGAGACAGACTGAATCTAGGAGTAAACCACACACACATTAAAGGAAGAGGTCTTGGAAGGGGGGCTAGTGCTGCTAGACGAAGATGAAGCAGATTCTAGGGAGGAGAAAAAAGCAACAACTGGTTAGTGATTTATATGGGTGAATCCTACAGTAATAGCCTTTAAAAAAAAAAAGATTCTGACCTGCTGAGAGGCAAATCACGTACTAAGAAATGTTCAGGAAGGACAAACTTGATAGAAGAGTTCTGTATATAAATTTAGCATTAGTCTTTGTTGGTTATTACCCTTGTAAAGGAGTTCCACTATATCCCAACTGGGAAAGAGCATACCACACACCATGCAAGAGTTGCTGTAGAAGTGGTGGTGGAGTTAGAAGAACGAATTACTGTAGTTCCAGGGGAAACAATTGTAAGTTAATTATCTCCCTAACATTTTGTTCAATAGAAGTTTAGGTCATAAATGTATCCCAGCCTTTGTTTTCTTCCCCCAACTGCCCAAGACCTAATTCTACAATATGTGCTATGTACACACACTATGTGGGTTCATTCCTAATGCTTGAACCCCAAAGAGTTAGATGAGTTGAAGAAGCAAGCCAATGAAGAAAGAATCCTGGGATATTCAGAGATAGACTTCCTCCAGGCAATTTTGTAGTGTGTGTGTGTGTGTGTGTGTGTTTTAATTGAATGTAAAAGATACCTCAAACACTTACTTACTTGAATGACCCTGAGCAAGTCACTATTTGCCTCAGTTTCCTCATTTGTAGAGAGAGCTGGAGAAGGAAATGGCAAATGACTGGTGTCTTTGCTAAGAACCCCAAATGAGATCACTAAGTCAAACATGACTGAAAAACAACAACAGGTACCTAGGTGAGTACCTAGGTGAGCTAGGTACCCTATCCCGTGGGACTTATTTACTGTCCATCTGAGTATAAACAAAGAAAATAGGGAAGAAATTAAACTCTAGCCTCCTGGGGAAGACACTGGGAGGGTTTGGGTGGAGACTGGGAAAGGTGGTGCTTGAGCTGATGAGCTGAATCTTGGAAGAAGTCAAGGATTCTAAGAGATGAAGATGAGAAGGGAGAACATTCTAGGCTGGAGGGACCTCACAGAGATGGATGGAATTTCAGGTGAGAGAGATAGCAGGGAGAACACCAGGACTCAGCCCAAAAATGTAGGACTTTGTTTAGATGACTTGGAATTTAGGAATAGCCAAAGACTTTAGGAGTCAGCTAGCAGATTACTGCTTTCTTATGCACCACATAAGATTTATCACCTGAGATTATCAGGTAGACTCCTTCATACTTTATCTCACAGTGTCTTCTTGGCCCCAGGTAATCCTGGTTATCCACCGTTGTGCTGTAGCTACTTCTTGTTAAAACACTTCAGTACTGAAGGGATGGCTCCAAGATAAATATGTATGATAGGTAGCAAGTTTTGTTGGTATTGTTTTTGCAGAATGAAAAAAACCCACAGCATTATGCATATTTGGAGATTTCAAAGAGAGTTAGATGTAAAATCCTATTTTTTTCAAAGCCTTTTATGGCCTGAAAATATTTTATATCAGTACAATGGTACTAACCTAATTGCTGCTCATTAATTTTTGTTTCCTTATGGTGATGGTGGCAAGAGAGAAGAATTGGGTATATGAGTTGTACATTTTTATTTTCATCTTTACAGGTGTAGATTTCCATCCCTTGCAACCTGGTATTCTATAATTTAATGTGCTCAGAATTTAGGGGCAAGGGGAAGGAAATAAGGGACTTTTAACAGCAAATACTGAAAAGAGATGGGGGAAAAACCATAAAGGATAACATTAACTTAGTTTAGCATTTGGAGTCAGAACCATTGCTTTTCTACCACAGGCAAGTCATTTATAACCTGAACTTTTAGTTTGCTTATTCATAAAATACAGATAATAAAAGACTTGTGTTACTTATTCCATGAGGTTATTACGTGGAAAAGGGAAACAATTGTGACCCAGTGGAAAGAAGAAGCCAGAAACCAGAAGACTGGTTTCTGAGATGACAGGAGCTATCTGGGTGACCTTGGACAAATCACTTAGAGTCTATGGGCTGAAGTTTCCTCAGCTGTAAAAAAGGAAGGGGTTGAATTGGGTGATCTGAGTCCATTGCAGCTCTAGTCCTATGATACTGGATGAAGACCATTTGGGTAACTCCAGAAGTGATGAATGAAAGTGACTTTACTAGCCTACTCTGCTTAAAGAGGTGGAGTCAACTTGTGTTTAGAGCAAAAACACCCAGCAGGTTCGAAGATTTTTCCAGAGCTGAGACTGCTCAAGAACTAGCTTGGCAAAGTTTAAGAGCATCTCCACACTGGGTTGGCCACAGGATATGATACTTCTACTGTGTTGTTAGAGGGGTTGCTATCTTTATAGGTGCTGCAGTATTAAAGTCTTGTCATTTAGATTTATCTGGGGTTTCAAAAGAGGAAACTTGGGAGGAGCCCAACCCCCAATAGACTCGTTGAGTCTTAGAGAAGGTGCCCATCCATATTGCAAAGGGGAGGGGAATAATAATTTTTATAGAGCTTTACAAAGATTATCTTAATTTGATCCTCATAATAACCCTGCGAGGTAGGGGCTGTTATTAACGCCATTTTACAGTTGAGGAAACTGAGGCAGAGGTCAAAGTGACTTGCCCAGGGTCACCACACAGTCAGTAAGGGTCACGGGCTGGATGTGAACTCAGGTCTTCCTGACTATAGGTCCAGGACTCTATCCACCGGGCCGGCTAGCTTCACCACTCTTGTCCAGAGAAAGGGGGCAGTGGGAAGGGAACCCATCCCTGACTTTTTTTTTTTCCATTCCTGACTCCCACAGGGAAAGGCAATTACTGGACTCTTGATCCAAATTGTGAGAAGATGTTTGACAATGGAAACTTTAGGCGGAAGAGGAAGCGCCGCACGGAACCGAGTAGCAGCAGCTCCTCAGTGGCGGGAGGGATCCCTAAACCCGAAGAAGGAGGGGGCCCTGTAATAGTGGTGAAGCCTGAAGCTGGAGACAGCCCTCCCTCCCTCCTTGGCCCCTCCCCCTCCACTCCAGAATCCCCCGAGGAGCCCAAGAGCAGTGCCTCGCCTCCAAGCGGCCCTTTACTGTCCTCCACCCCCTGCCTCAAATCCTTCTTCAGCGGCCTCAGCAGCGCCAGCAGTGCAGGGAGGAGCCACCAACCCAGACACCTGGGGCTACCTGGCGTACCCGCGGAGCTCTCCTCGCGGGGTCTCCAGGGGGCGCAGCGGAGCGCGGCCGCTGGCTTTCCCCCTAGCTCCCTGTCCGAGGCTCAGCCCGAGGCTTTGCACCTGGGCGGTGGCAGCGGCAGCGGCAGCAGCGGCAGCGGCAGCAACATCAGCAGCCCTCGGCCCTCCTCCTATTACAGCCCCTTCCCCACCAGTGGCGGCCAGGGCAGCCACTTCAACAATCCATTCTACAACAGCTTCAGCGTCAACAGCCTCATTTATCCCCGGGAAGGCTCCGAGGTGTAAGGGGGCCAAGATAGAGGCAGGCTGGGTGCCTCGTGTTTGTTGGTTGGTGGGAGCAAAGGCTTTTAAACTTTTGAAATGTGCAATTAAAGCCAGGTGCTATGCACAAACTGCTTCCTCTTTTCCTTCATCCCTAACAACCACTCAGCACAGGATAAGCAGAGGGCTTTGAAAATACACTGGATTAGTGACTGGAGATTTTCCTGGGGCAAAAATAAGACAGTCTCAGGAAAAACTCCAACTTCCAAGACCCAAAATGAATGCATCCTGGGGGTGGGGAATAAATAATGGGAGTGGGAGGTCAGGGGTCACAATATTCGGGGTGACTCGAACTGCTGGTTGATAGGAATATCTGTTGGACATCTTGGATCCAAAAAAAAAATCAAGATGAGGAGACTTTGTGACATTGTACAGTTTTATTTCTTTAAACATTTCTTAGAAAATGTTGCCTGAAAACCAGTACCAAAGATACCAGTGGTTCGTAGGCTTCCTTTTGTGCTTTTACATGATGGATTTTTATGAGCTTTTGTAAATACTATTTCTGTATGCGATTTTATATTTGTAAATACAAGTTGTTCTAATTTATCATTTGAACAGGGGTAAAATTTTATTTTTTCCTTAAATAAAATGAAAATCACTTTGACTACCAAGAATCTAATGGAAGGAATTCTTCCTTTCTTTTTGTTGGATTTGCTTTGTCCCAAGTTGGCACTTTAGTTTTCTTTTAGGGATTTTAACTTCTGCCTGCTTTCTTTCCCCCAGAAGCTTAGAGCTGTCACCTGGCACAGGGTAAGACTTATGGAAGGGAGTTTTGCTTTCTTGTGGTCAATATGTTTTCTTTATTCACCCAGCCCTCACCCAGGAACTTAATCCAGGATCACTGGACTGAAGTTATATGGGCACACCCTAGGCATTTCCTGCTAAGTAGTGCTGTGGTTCTGCCATTTAGATTTAGGATGCTTCTGTCTTAGCGTCCTACTTATTTAAAGAAACCCAAGGAGCTGTAAGGCAAGTCAGTGTTGTGTGTCCTCTTGTATGCCTTCTTATCTCTCAGGAACTGGAGATCGTGGAGGGAGGGACTAAGCTATCTTCAATTAAAAAGACTTTGAGCTATATTGGCCTGTTTAGGAAAAACTTGTTATTGCTAGAAGAGAAAGTGTTTGTTTGCCCTTTGCTGAGTGGTTCTAACGACCAGCTCCAGCTGTTCTGGAATAAGAAATGTATTACATTCTTATTCCAAGTGGAGTTAAGGGAAAAGGGAAATAGAGATGAATGGAGATAATTATTGTTTTAGACCCACCCTCATTGAAAATAACTAATGCCTTCTCATATCTACTTCGATCAATTGACATAAAGCATTTATTATGCTCCCACTCTGTGCTAGGCACCATGGTAAGCTTTGGGAATACAAAGAAAGGCCAAAACAATCTCGATCTTAAGAAGTGTCATATTCTAACGCTCCAGCTATAGACTTCAATTTGTAGCTACTCACAGAGTGCTTTTACTGAAGACCCACAACAAGGAGTTTTCAAAATTTCCTTGGTGGTTATTCCACAGTAGACTTTCTTCCGGGCAAAGGAGGTGCCTCCTCAAGGGTAAACCTTTTAATCTCTCCTTGCCTCAGTTTCCTTATTTGTAAAATGGAGTTGGCCTGGAAAAGTTCCTTTCAAGATTTTATTTGTAAATGGATACAAGTTCTAATTTATCATTTGAACAGGGATAAAATTTACTTTTTTTTTTTCCTTAAATGGGAGTGAGTGGGAAATGAGTGCTTAAAATCTTAATCTAAAAACTATAAAGGCACTAGGAAGGGTGTGTGTGTGTGTGTGTGTGTGTGTGTGTGTCTGTGTGTGTGTAGTATGCGCCCGCGACTATACATTTCTTTGGAAATCACATCGAGGTTAACTTCCATTAAAAAGCCTTCAATCTTTAACAACGGATCTGCCGAAAATTTTCGGAGTCCTGACATTTTCGTCTTAGGAACTCTGGTGGAAATATGGTGGGTCCGGTTTCATTCATTTCCACCCCCACAACCTCGCCCTGTGCATTTTCCCCTGGAGCCCAGCGAATAGTTGATCCCTTGATGGCCACTTGCTTCCGTCTGGGTGCAGCCTGAGTGACTTGCTAGCCCCGGCTCCTTCCCTCCCTCCTAGGGCACTCCGGGCCCAGGTAAGTAACGCAGCCCACCCAGCCCGGGTATTCTCTTGCAATTCAAAGCGGCTGCCGCGGGGCCAAAGAAGAATTCCAAACTCAGAGTATCTTTAGAATTAAGCCCGGAAGCGAATGGGAACTCCGGGGGACAAAACCTCGTTACCTAATTTTTTTTAACACATACCTCAGGATCCATAAATGTGGAACCGTGAAAACACCTTAGAGGCAAAGCCTTCGTTTTACAGAGGAGAAAAACGGAGGCCCAGAGAGATTAAATCACTTGCTCGGGATCACACAGCCAAGTGGCTGACGCAGAATTGGAACACAGGTTTCTTGATTCTCACTCCATTAAGCGCCCTAATCCTTACACTACGGTTCCCTCGCCTTTCTTTAATCCATCCTCTCCCATCCCCAACAAAAAAAATCGAGGCGCTAGAGGATTTGAAGTCTCCAACAAGCTCTAACCTGGAGAACTGGAGTTCTAAAAACACCTTTCTCCCTTTTCGAGATTCTCAAGCACTCTTAAGGCTCTGCCTCTCCTTGGAGGTCCGGCCCCCTCTCTCTTTAACTGTAGAACAGAACAGTGGGTTTCCTGCTAGCTCCTCTATTAGTCGACTAGCACCCGCCCGGGGCTGGAAGGCTCCCTTTTCTGCCTTCCATCCCATTGCCCTACCTGGCGGTTAACTCTCTGCTTCCCTTTTGTCATGGAAAACTGCCTGGCTAGGATGGATGCCTTTGAGTTCTTCTCCTGGGATGGTGTGGGTGTGTGTGTGCGCGCGTGTGTGTATGTGTGTGTTCGTGGTGGGTGGGTCTCCCCTCACCCAGAGGGATTTGGCAGAGACGCCAAGGGTCCCTGCAGGGGCGGGGTGGGGAGCTGACGCCTCCCCAGGAACCCTCAAAGGTTTGAGCCACCTGCTCCGGCTAGCCTTCTGGAGCTCATAGCAGTAACTTTGTATAGTGCTTTACCGGGTACCAGGTGTTTTCACACACATTACCACCTCATTTCATAAGAGCTGACGCTTTGAGGTTTGTAGTGGGTGAGTTTGTTCATCCTACAGCTTTGTTAGGAAGCTAATGTTACTGTCTCGTGAAGAATCGAAAAGTAGGATCACAGAATGAAAAGAAAGGCTTAAGGTGTAAAATGGTTGGAAAGGCAGGAAGAGGCCAGGTTGTGAAGGGTGTGAGGTAGGATTTGAATTTTTTCAGGACTCAGGCTATTTGTATTCTCAGCAGGCACAAAATGCCTGGTAAATAATGAGCACTTAAGTCCTTGTGGATGACTTAGTTTCCTCATCAATAAAATGGACATAATCCATGAAGTAGTCCCTACTTCATAGGATTGTAGTGAAGATCCAATGCTGTATTATTGACAATTGTTATCTGATTAGTAGAAGTTCCCTGTGGACAATTTCTACCATCTAGGGAGCCTTTCTATGGAGTACTTATTGGATATCTTGTAAGCTAGATAGAGAGCAAGGAGGAAAGGGGTCTACAGTTGTTTTTCAAACCTCTCTCAATTTGGTGGTACAATGGCCAAGGCAGATATTTTCAGGGAATAGATTGAGTGATTGTTACCTAATCTCAGAGTTGGAAGCACAATTTACCTGAAGAGAATCCCTTCTCTAATATACCCAACAAATGACCATCCATCCTTGGCTCAGAGACTTCCCTTGATGGGGAAATCATTACCCCCATTTCCACTTTTGGACAACTCAGAATCTTAGGACATTGGTCTTTGGGAAACCAAATCATTCCCCTCCTGGGCAGGCTGAGCTGTTACTCGAATATCATGGCTGAAGAGAGTTCAAATCTCTTGTTCTTTTGACCTAATCTAACCAAGAACCCTTTCTTTTGGTTATAATCCTGGTCACTCTCCCATCCCTAGTCCCCAAGTTCTCACATTTACCTGAATTTGGCCTTTGTTCCTACAATAATTAGCAATACTGACTTAAAAAGTAAACACAAAGTCTCTGTGATTGCAGAAGAGATGACTTGGGATCACTGCAATGTGTGGTTTCTGCAATGAAGTTGTCTGGGCTAGGCTGATAGTGATTCCTTTTCTTGGGACATGTGCATGAATCACATATTTCCCTCTTTTCCTGCTTCCCACTCCATCCAAAGTTCTTAACCAAGGGTCCAGCTCCTGAACAGACTTTGGGAAGGGTGGGGGAGGGTTCCATTCATTTTCGGGAAAAAATACATTTTTGTTTTCACTAACTTCAAACTGACATTTAGCATTTTTCTTTCAATTATGAATATTGGCACCAGACCATTGCAGGATTAGCAGTACTATGTCATCTATAGAAATCATAGATGTTTTCATTTCATGTTACTGTTGTGTTCATTGTTTCTCTGAAATTAGTCATTATTATACCCACTTTTAGATTGAAATGTGTTTCTGGTCTTCTTGTCTACAGACTGCATTTCTTTCTTTTTAATTTTTTTAACATTTGTGTTTAAACTTTTGAGTTCCAAATTCTTTGTCCCCTTCCTCCCCCACCAGATGCTTAAGCAATCAGATACAGATATGTGCAATTATGTACAATTTTGCATACTAGTCATTTTGTGTAAAAAAGACTCAAATAAAAGAAGAAAAAAGAAAAAAGTGAAAAATAGCATATTTCAGTCTGTATTCCATTAATATAAGTTCTTTCTCTGGAGGCAGATAACATGTTTCATCATTAGTCCTTTGGGATAGTCTTGGATCATTGTATTGCTGAGAAGAGGTCATTCACAGTTCTTCATCAAACAACATTGTTACTGTTGCAACCTTCTTCTGGTTCTGTTCACTTGGCTGTGCATCAGTTCATGTAAGTACAGACTGAATTTCAATATGGTTGGTTTCTTTTGTAATCTTATGTATTTTGTTTAATGCATTTAAAAATATTTTGAGAAGGGACAGGACTCCATGACACACACGAAAAAAGGTTAAGAATCTCTGCTGTCATTTAACCGACAAGCTAAGAAAAGCCCATCACAAACCCCACTTCAACTTCTTCTCAAAGGGCCTTCCAAATAAGCAGATGAGTTCATTGATTTGTATTTCTTCTCCTCTTAAGGACCCTGATCCTAAGATGTGGAACTTAGCTCATTTGAAGTTTGGCTCAGGGCCATATATATCTGGCAATGAGCTTTGGGGTGAGGGTGGATCCTTGCTTTGGATTAGCAACTTAATGTAGGTGAACTCTAAGGAAGAAGGTATGGTAACAATGAGATAAGGTCTTTTAAACATTCTGTTTAGAGGCATGATGCTAAAAAATGGCCCAATTCAGAAACTGTGCACATTTAACCATATAAGACTCATTCAAAGGTGCATGCCTACATTCTGTTTGTATATTTACAAAACACTAATTAGTTAATCATGTGGAAAAGAGAAGGAGGAAATCTTTTGAGTCAGTATGTTTTTTTTTAATAGTCAAAGAACTATAAGAACAGTGGTAATTTCAACTCTCAACATCTCTTAGTCAATTGGGGGATTGTAAAGATGGAACACAATGTTTAGGAAAGCCTGTTTTCAAACATTCTCATGAAGGTTAACCTTGATGCTTGTGCAGATCTTCATAAAAATTTTGTAGAAATGAAAAGTAGGTTGGTACTTATTGGTATTCAAAGGAGGACCCTTTAAAAAAAAAAGACAAAGTCTAAGACTTTTCCACCCCTTTGGCATCCTCCCTTCTTTTAGAAACCTCAAGAATCTGTCCTTTTATGCCTTCAAAATTATGGTGCCTCTAATAAGGTTCTTCTCTCGTACTGACTCTCTTTTACCTTTTTTAAGGGCCATTTTTACTTCCCTAGACATCATATCCAGACCTAGGATGGTAGAGTCCAAATAAGAGGGATTATACTGTTTTTGAGGGAGGAAAAGTCTTCTGCAAAAATCTTTATGGAACTTTTCTTTTGCCTATATGTTGTCCTTCCAATTTCATCCTTCAATGCCTTTGAGATGGCTTTGCTTAGATCTCTTGCTAAGATTTCTTTACAATTTTTTTTCTCTTCCATAAACCTTTTTTAAAAAAAAAGATTTTTGAGTGATTTCTTATTGCTTTATAAGGCAATATTGCTCCCTCCTTCCACAAATGAGCATATATTCTAAACCAGTATTTCCCTTATTTGTCATATTTCACTGCTAAGCAAGGAGAGAAAGTATTTGCTGACTGAAGCAGTTCTGAGGTTTTTTTTTTTCCCTTGGGGAGGGGGGTGGTGGTAACCTTGTTGTGGAAACTGATTTATATTGGTAACATTTTTGGCATGGAATCATTATAGTCAGCATTAATATCATTTCCTCCTTCCATTTCCCCATTTTTCAATGTAACTTACTTAAATAGGTCAGGTTGAAATGGTTTCAATTGTATAGCACATTTTCCTTCATTTTTATTCTAATTTTTTATTAACAAATTGTCACCAATACACATGTCAAAATCATAAAAGATAACTTGAAAGATGTAACAATGATAACTTTATTTGATGACCTTTATTTGATTATTCTTATGAAATGAGCCATAAAACAGGAAAATTCATTATTGCCAAAGGCATATGTCAATGTCATGGAGGAAATCCAGCACAGAGGTCAAGTGGACAAGGTCTTCTAGATGATGAAGTCCTCAAAATATTTCTATTTGCGTATCACTTTTTGTTGATTTATCAAACACTAGAACATTATGGAGCTTCCTACATGATATCTATAATCACCTAAAAGAACTGTGTTCAACCATTCACACAAGAAAAACCAAGTGGATAAAGAATGTCTGCTGTTTTGATGACAGAATACAGCAATGTGCAACAATATGTCCAGGCAACATGACTGGATGGATAACTTTGTCCACTGGCATGTGTGTGTGTAAACACATGTTTATTTTTATATTTGTGTGTATACATATTATACATGTATGTATACAGTATACATCTGTCCCAGGTATAGATATGTGTCCGTACACATGTATCTGTATATATTACTTTCTCTATATAGCTATCTAATCTATCTATACCTGGGATTAACACTGCAAATAAACCACGAGCTGGGTTCAGAATTGAACAGTAAGAGAAGAGCAAGCTGGGAAATTGCCTAATTCCTGTAATGACCCCCATCTCCCTAAAGAAAGGCCCATCTTTCGAAAACCAATATTCTTCTGGTGGGGCAACTAGGTAGCACAATGGATAGAATGCCTGACCTGGAGTCAGGAAGACACATCTTCCTGAGTTCGAATCTGACCCCAGGCTCTTAGCTGTTTGTGTAACATTGAGCCTGTTTGCCTCAGTTTCCTCATCTGTAAAATTAGACAGAGAAGGAAATGGCAAATCGCTCCTGTATCTTTGCCAAGAAAACCTCAACTGGGGTCGTGAAAAGTCAGACACAACTGAAAATGACTAAACAACAACAGTATTCTTTGGGTGGTATTATTATGTGGTTGAAAAGTATGAAATGAAATTGTATCTGAGTACTCGAAGTTGGTGTCAGCCAACAGGCAATGAAGAGAGGTCTGTGGTAGTGAACAGACTGCTACACATTCCAAAAAAGGAATTTCACAAAAGAAGTGATGGGAAGGATGTCACCAGATAAATTAGCATAGGAATAACCATGTGCCAGTCGCTATGTGATGAACAATTGATATCCCTATTGGTCCGTGGGCATCTATATGATATCGAGAGAAATCAAGGGACCTAGTATGTTGACTGATTCTCCTAAGATGAATTCATCAGAGGATATGGCTGAGAGTTGTACAAAATGGGTAGAAATGTATGGGTTGGAATCTACCTTATAAAATTTATTGTAGTTTATAAATGATGTGTTATTATTCTTTAACCTTGCTAAACTTTATCTGAAAAAAATGGGTTCATACTACCTTCCTAATCTACTTCACAGGCTTGATACTGGGCTGTTGTTAGTGATGGAGGAATTTCCCTGGAGTCTCTATTTATCTAACTCCATAGAATTGTTTCTTTGGCCTCTGAGTTTACTTTTTCTGGGGAGATGTTTCCCCAAAACTCAGAGTACTCATGTTAATCCTTCTGCTTCTCCTCCACATAATAGAAGTAAATGCTACATAAAAGGTTTTTTTCTTTGTTTTTTCCTACTAGACTGAGCTGCAGGAGGCCTGGGGCTGTCTCCTAACTAAATTTAGCACACAGATTAAGAGCTTAATTCATTAAGTTTATTAGTTTATTGAAATAAAGGCATTTTAATTAGTTTATTGAAATAAAAAGCAGCTGTTCAAAATTTTTGAGACCAAAACTTAAATGCTATTTAAAAAAATTACCAATCCATTTCCCTTTTCAAGGTACAGAGAGAACAGGATAAATTCATCAGTCGTTTCTATTCCCTAAGGTATACATTATTAACTTGCCCTGAGCAGAGTAGGCATAAAAGACACAGGTGGAGCCTTGAAGTCTGGAACTTTGAACCCTTAAATCTATAAGGGATCATGTAGGCTACCCCCTCCCCCCTGCTTTACAGATGAGAAAACCAAATCCCAGAGACTAAAGGGACATGCCCACAGTAACACAGCCATAGTTAGTTAGTTCCAAAGTGGTGGCTTCTTCCAATACTTTCTTCTCTACCCATCAATCAGGCAATTAAAGCATGACTCCATTTGTGAATTCCAAAGGTAGACTCCATTTCAGAATGGGTTGAAAGGTTGAAAAACAGGTTTATTTTTTTTAAAACTCAATTTCCTATTTATTTCCAAGTAACAACCAAAGGCTAATTACCAGTGGCTTTTTCAGGTAGCGCCCCAATCTGTACCCTCCTTTACCCAGGGCTCCTGGGAAAACAAGTCTGAGCCTCAAGGGTAATCTTATGGAGAGAATTGACATACCCAGGAAAATTCAGGTTTAGCCAAATAGCTTCTCAGCAGGATTTTGCTTTGCCCAGGGGGAAAAAAGGACCCTCTAATCACAAACTGTCAGAGCTGGAAGGAATCTTAGATATAATCTTAGGCTTTTCAAATGAGGAACCAGACCCAGAGGGAACAAACAGCCTATCTCTTCTTTCAAGATTCCTTTGAGATGCCACCTCCTCTGGGAAGCCTTCCTTCCCTCATCTCCTCGGCTATTCCTTCTCTTTCTATCTTCAAATAACCTTGAGTTCATATAGCCATGTCCCTGTAGTGTGGAATGACCCAAAAGGCCTCTGACACCAAAGATGGCTTCTTTTTGTGTGTTTGTATTTTCAGCACCTCATTGTTTAATAAATGTTGTTGAATCAAATTAATTTGAGTCAGAAAACCATAAGCTCACAAACCCAGAGCTGGAAGGGCCCTCAGATGAGGAAAGTGAAGTGCTTTGCCCTAGGTCAGTGATATAGTAAGTGTCAGAGCTGGGATTTGAATTCAGGTCCCCCACCTTCCAATCTAGTACCCTTTCCACTCAAGTAGAAGAGAGTCCTCTTCAGTTAGAAGAGATGCTTCTAATAACTATGGGTGGAAGATGCACTATGAGCATTTATAATGGTTTACCTGAAGTCATTACCCCAAAACTAGAATCTAGATTTTCTAATTCCAAGACTAGGACTCTTTCTACTACTGATAATATTTATGAGCTCATTCAATTCAATCTTATTTATTAAGTACCTACTCCATTCTAGGCACTGAGGGAAGGAAAGCAAAAATCCAGGTAGTTCCTGCTTTCAAAGAGCTTACAATCTACAGAGATATGTATACATACACATGTATATATACATTCCCTCTAAGTAAATACAAAGTGATTTCAAGGGGAGAATGCTATTAGCCAGGTGGGAGAGCAGGGGGGATTGATTGGGAAAGGCTTCCTATTTTTAGGACTTCACATTTGAGTTATGTTTTGAAGGATACTAGGGATTCTAACATGTAGCTACAAGGACAGAGTTTATTCCAGACCTATTGGAGCATTTGTGAGAAGACATAGTCTGGATGTGGTAGATCATGAATGTATGGGGTACAGCTGGCAAGCCCATTGACACGTCCATGAAGAATGAATGAGAGGTAGCTGATGGTGCAATGGCTAGAACACTGGCCCTAGAGTCAAGAGGACTTGAGTTCAAATCTCGTTTCAGACATTTGGCATGTATTATCTGTGTGAGCTTGGGCAAGTCACTTAACCCTGATTGCCTCAATAAAATGGAGAGGAGTAATATGAAATAAAACTGGAAAAATAAGTGTTTGTGTGTGGGGGGGGGGGCAGGTTGGAGAGAGCTTGTAATGCCAAGATGGGAATTTTGTATTTTATGATAATCATAATAGGAAGTCACCGAAGAGTTTTTAAGAGGGAGAAAAGGTGTGTATGTGAGATAGGAAAGTAGCAAGGAGCCACTAGACTTCCATTTGTCCAAAAGCAATTTCCCCCCATGTCTGGGGATTTCTACTTCCTACTGTATCCTTCCTGCACCCTGTGCTCCATCTCTAGCATCAGACAAAAACAGGAACAAGACCTTTCTCTAACCTTAGGCTTTCTATGTCTTCCTGCTTGTGTCTTCTGAGGGAAGGCTGCTATAGGCCAGAAGGGTGACCTTCACCTGTGCCACCTAAGGGCTACTTCAACCTTCTGCTGCCAGTCTGATCTCCCAACCTCAATATGGAGAACTTCTAGTCCAAAGAGGAGCAATCTTCCCTTTGACCTCAGACCTTCTATCTCTTGTTGAGGGAAGAGGAAGGGGGAAAGCTGGTGGGTAACAGGACTGCCATCTCTTGCTATACTCTTTCCTGCCTGAGCTCTAGGAAGTGGAACAGTGAAACAGACCTCCTAGAATGGCACCTTCCACACAATCATTCCCTACACATCCCAGTGATTCTGAACCCATCATCTAAATCTCATCTCACTCCCTCCCCAACACGATCAAATGCCCCATTCCTATTCCCGACTACTTTTCCATCCCCAAGTTCCAACCAAATGCCCTTTGGAATGTCTTTTCCACAGGTAAGTTCTAGGAAAGCTCTTCAAGGCAGTGTCAGAAACTGTCTAGAAGGGAGAGTCCAGAATGGATCCCTTGGAAGCTTTGATTGCACAAAGAATATGGAGAATAGAAACTAGATAATTATAGTGATCATGAATGAGAGAATGAAGTTCTAGAATAGGCCCTCTTTTCTAGATGGTGGATAATGAAAAGAGTGAGAGAAATCCTCTGTAGGGGGGGAACAAAAAAAAAAAAGAAGAAATTTTAAAAAGATTAATGAAAAAGACTAGTTGAAGGGGAAGGGAAGAAAAAGGAATCTACTTGAATGAAAGGGAAAACAAGGGAGAAGAATTAAATAACCAGATAAAAGCAGGAAAGTAGTAACAAATGGGAAGGGAGACAGGGCAGGTAAGGGGAAGAAAGACAATGGGAATAGGGCCACTTTAAAAAAAAGATTAAAGTAAAGGATTAAAATGAAGAACAAAATGGATTAACCTGAAGGATAAAAAGATTAAATTGAAAGAACATAGTACTGTGCAGCAGAAAAGGGCAAAAAATCACAACTTGAAAAAAAAATGTTAGAGGCAAATGGAGAGAAATATAAGCCTAAATCTCATAATTTTAAGTGTGAATGGATTGAATGATTCAATAAAATGGGAAATGAGTGATAGATTGAATAGAATATCAGAACTCTACAATCTGGTCCTTACAGGAAACAACTTGAAAAATAAAAATAAACTAAAGGGAAGAGAAAAAATATACTATATATCAAGTGAATAAAAAAAATGGGAGTTGCAATCATGCTATCTGACAAAGCAAAAACAGATATTCATAAAATAAAAAGGGGGTAAACAAGAAAACTATAGTATGCTGAAAATAACCATAGACAACAAATTAGTATCAGTAATATACCTCAAATCCAAATTCACAAAGGAAATTTCATGTAAGTTTCTATCCCTTTAATTTAATTTTATGTATGTCTGTCACTCTTTTCCCTTTTATTGGATTGCTTAGTCCATTCACATTTAAAATTATGAGAGTTAGGTTTATATGTAAGGGAAAACTTCCTATTCAGTAAAAACTGCTGGGAAAACTAGAAAGTGTTCACTCTATTCTGTATCTGCTGCTCTACCTTGTTTCAACTCCAAGGAATAAGATGTTTCTCCCAGGTAAAATTAATCATCTCTAACCTCATCACCATGATGCTAACTCAAGTCTTGACTGACACCACTTTCCTTAATCTCCTCTCCCCTCTGATAAGAGGGCTGGAGGATGGAGTAGATTGGCTAAATGAATTGTGGTACATGATTTTAATGGAATATTAATGTATTTTATGAAGTAAAGCTCATGATGAATACAGAGAAGCATGGAAAGATCCATATGAACTGATGCAGAATGAAGTAAACCAAGTCAGGAAAATAATATACATTGTAACTACAACAATATAAACAGAAAGAACAATTACACACTAAAATAAAATCAAAGGTAAATGTAACAAGATTACAAAGATCAAGTGGGACTCAAATGAAGAGATATGAGAGAACATTTCCAATCCACTCTTTAGCAGAGGTGGGAGGTGTGATACATTGTATATGTTTTTGAACTTTTTAAATCTATCAATTAGTTGTGCTGATTTTTTTTTTCTCTTTAAAAAATATTGCTTGTTATATAGGATAGATCTGGGGGTGTAAGGGAAATAATGGGAATGACTATTGATGAGGTACAGACTCTGGGACCCCCCTTGAAGTCTGATTAAATCTTCCCACTTGATGAGGCATTTGCCGAGGCCATAAGTTTTTCATTGTGTCTGGGCCCAAACCTCTGTTACCAGCTTAGCCTTCCATTGACTATCTACTTCCCGTCCTTGAGCCTATCAAAATATCAATCCATCCTTGCACTGACCTCATTAACTCCTCCTGAAGACCCTCCCCAAACTTCTCTTCTAGACTACCCCTAGATTCCTCTGTATGTAAGACCCCATTTTCTCTCTATGTGGTATGAGAGTGCCATAGAATGACCTAGCGTAGAGTCACTTTCTCCTGCTTGCCCAATACAGGAATCACAGATACCTAGGCTCCTTAAGAGTCTACCCAATATGATGAATTTTTAATGAACTTTACTTTTCTTTGACTGAGAAGACTTGAGTCGAATTCTTTTGGCAGGACCTGGTGTGTTGGCATTTTGGGGTCTTCAGAGCAATCCTAACTCTCTTTATGGGTAACCTCTTCATTATGACAATCTAAGAAATAATACATCAATTAAAACTTTTTTTTAAAGCAGCTACTGCCATAGTCCAAGTGAGAAAAAAGGTCTGAACAAAGGTTGAAGTTATTTAAGTGGAGAGAGAACCAAGGGAGAATAATGCCCTGGAAACTAAGGTGGGGCCAGAGGGGAAATGTCTAGGAGAAGGGTCAAAAACAGTGTCAAAAACAGCAGAGATATCAAGGATGAGGACTGAGAAGAAGCAGTTGGATTTGATAGTTAAGACAGCACTGGTGACAGATCAATAGATGTTTTGGAGGCAAGGCTCTTAACCTGAGGATCCAAGGGATCCATGCATACATTTCAGGAGGTCAATGAACTTTTATGGGGTAGAACGTATATCTATATTTCAATATGATTAGTTTCCCTTGTAATCCATTATATTTTATGCACTTTAAAACATTCTCCTGGAAAGGGGTGCATAGACTGCCAGAGGAGTACATGACACAAAACAGGTTAGGAACCTCTATTAAATCATAGCCATAACACTTATTTTTACAAGTAGGGAAACTAAGACACAGGCTGTTTGTTTCCCTAAGACAATTCTTAAAAGTTTAACCTTGATGAGAACTTAGCCTTCCCTATTCATAGGAATTTCCTATTCATAGGAACATGAACTGGGAGCAACCTCTGAAGCTACCAAGTCTAACTTTCTCACTTTACAGATGTGTACACTGGGACCCAGACAGGGTAGATGACTTGTCTAGTCACATACTGTAAGTGTGGATTTGAATTCATATCTGGCTATGTCACTTTCAGCAATCTTTACACTGCATTAATCTGCTTTATCCCTAACCTGGTCATCCCTATTACTGTTACTATACAATAGATAGATAGATAGACAGACAGACAGATAGATAGATAAATAGATATTTACTATGAATAAAACTTTCACACATGTCCTTTATTCTTTGATTATAATTCTCTCAGTTTCTCTCCTTCTCTTAGAATTGGTTTCAACTAAAGAGTTTTGTGTGCTTTCTCTTTTCTTAAGTTTTGGTGAAATAAGAATACAGCAAGAGATGAAAACTAGGAGTGCCTAAGCATCTTTCCAGGGCCATTGAGGTAGAGAACAGGGGCTGCTGCCATAGTAAAGACCTGGAGGACTTTGTTCTTTCAAAGGGATTAAGTGCAGGGCTCTGAGGGATGAACTTCCAGGGTCAGAAATTATAGAAGCTGGTGAGTTGGAAAAATGCCCCATCTGTGATCTTCCTGAGATTGAGACCTCTGTCATGTGATCAGGTTGGTCTGCTTGTTCACTAAATATTTGGCTCCAAAGGGCAAGGTCTGTCAGGTTTGTCCACAAGCTCTTGGATACTGTATAATACTCAACAGTAGTTTCAACGGAGGTCTACATGGAAGTAAGGGTCATGTGATATGACAACCAGACCTCTCCACTGCATCACATTTGTTCCTTTATGTGAAATCAGTGTGATGCATCCACTTAGCATTTATTCAGAAAGCATTTATTAAATGCCTGCTAAGTGCAAGCCTTTGCACTAACTTCCTATGTACTGAGACAAAGCTGGAAGTTGTTGCCCTTATTACAGTTTATTGAATGGTAGGGTGAGGAGGTTGTATTCAGGAGGAAGAGGCATTCAAACATCTTCAATACCTTCAAAGTTAAAGAAAGATTAGGACTAGAAAGGGCCATTGGGTTGAGCCAAATCAAGAGATCATGGCTAACCCTGGAGAGAGCAGTTTCAGTGGAATGAGCTCAGACTTTGAGGTGACAGTAACAGAAGAACAGGAGAGCAGACTCCTTTTCTGGGTGTTTTGCTATAGATATAGGATGATATTTCAAGGGGCTTGCAAGGTAAAGTTTTTTAAAGGTGAGGAGAGGCCTCATGAAAGAGAGGAAGTGTTCTTGGCTAGGAGAAAGGCCACCTTTCTCTAGAGCAGTGGTTCTCAACCTGTGGATTATGTTCAATTTGTAACAATGAAAATACATCCTGCATATAAGATACTTACATTACAATTCATAACAGTAGCAAAATTACAGTTATGAAATAGCAATGAAAATAATTTTATGGTTGGGGGTCACCACAACATGAGGAACTGTATTTTTTTTTTGTATTTTTTGTATTTTTTTTTTTCCTGTATTAAAGGGTTACAACATTAGGAAGGTTGAGAACCACTGCTCTAGAGATTGAAGCAAAGTAAAAGAGAATGTGTGGAGGTGAGGGCTGATGCTGGAGCAATCTGTCTATGCTCATGGTTGACATTTCTTTTTCTCCATCTAGAATGTTCCAGAAAAGGACCTTTGCTGATGGGGAGTGAAGAGGAAAGGTTTGGAATAATAGTCTTTCAGAGACTAGATTAGGAAAATCTAAAAGGATTATACCCTTAAACTTTATATAAGGATCCATTCCAGATTAGATTTACACCCATTTTAGTGGATCCCATCTGCAGTCAAGATTAATGGCATCCAACTGCACCAACAGCCTTAGGATGAAAACCAATTTAAGGACCAGAGGCCCACTTAAGCTTGAGCTGGTTAATCACAATAACTAACACTTATATTGCTCTTTAAAGTTTGCAAATCACTTTACAAATATTATCTCATTTTATCCTCACAACAGAGAAACTAAATACAAGGCAACTAGATGGCCCAGCTGGACCTGAAGTCAGGAAGACCTGAGTTCAAATGTGACCTCAGACAACTTACTAGCTGTGGTGACTCTTGGCAAAGTCACTTAACTTCTGTTCTTCTTATCTCAGTTTTCTAATCCATAAAATGGGAGCAATAATAGCACCTGCTTCCTAAATTGTTGTGAGGATAAAATGAGATAATATTTATAAAGTGCGGCAGATGAAGAGTATAGCAACCAGTAGCAGTGAATCCAGCTGGCATCAGAGATGCTGGACTGATGAGAGATGACACATCTGCCCAAGAGCAGAGTAACATATGGAGGGTGAGAGGATGTGGGAAGACAATGACCCAAGAACAGTCAGCTTCACCAATCACGAGCCCATACAATGGAGAAGTGTATTGGCTCTGGGTAAAAGAAAAGATTTCCAAGCTGCAAAGTGCTAGGAGTTGAAGGAATAACTCCTTTTGCTGCCTGCACATCCTATAAGGAGGATGGGATCACTGGATCACAAAGTAAGTGAAGGCAAGTAAGATGTATGTAAGAAGACTGCAAAAGAAGGAAGGGGTCAGTTTGTGAGAGGCTGTAAAAGCCAACCAGAGGCTTCTGAGCTTGATTTGGAGGTAATAGGGAGCCATTGGAGTTTTTTTGAGTAGGGGAGTGACATGACTTTGAATATCTGGGGAGGATGGACAGAAGGGAGAGATGTGAGGCTGGAAGATCACCCAGAAGGTCATTGACATAGTCCAGGGGTAAAGTTACGAAGGCCTGAACCAGGATGAGGGATGGCAGTGTCAGAGGAGAGAAGGGACCATGGACAGAAGTTGGTGAAGGTAGAATCAACAGTTTGGCTACTGCTGGGAGATAATGAGATGACATCTAGGTTTCGATCCTGGGTGACAGATGATGGTGGCATCCTTCACAGCCATACAGAAGTTAGGAGGAGAGGAAGGCTTTGGGACAAAGACAATGAGTTCAGTTTTGATCATGTTGAGTTTGAGCTATTTATGAGACATCTAGTTTGAGATGGAGGACTGGAAGTCAGGAGGTTAGGGCTTAATACATAGATTTGAGGGGGTGGCTAGGTGGCACAGTGAATAGAGTACCGGCCCTAGAGTCAGGAGGACCTGAGTTCAAATGAAGCCTCAGACACTTAATGATTGCTGGCCATGTGACCTTGGGCAAGTCACTTAACCCCAATTGCCCTGCCTTCCCCCCTCCAAAAAGCAAAAAAACAATAAATAAGCAAGCAAACAAACAAACAAACAAACAGATCTGAGAACCATCTGCATAACCATCACTGGATCCGAGGTAGCTTAGATCACCAAGTGAAATTGTATTGAGAAGAGGGCTTCCGCACAGAGCCTTGGGAGACATTCATGGTTGGTGGGCACGCTTAAAAAGCATCTGGCAAAGGGGAATGAAAATAGTAGCAGCAAGCCTTACTATTACAGCTTGTAAATGTGATGCAGAATTTGAGCTCAGGTCTTTGTGACTCCAGTCCAACATTGTCTCTAATGCACAGCAGCAGAGAACTGGTCGATAGACAGAGAGAGACTGAAGATATATGAAAGGCTGGATATGGTAGAGGGGCCGATCTGCTGGATGAGATGGGATGGGAAGGATTGAATCCCTTGTGCACACAGAGGGGAAAGGAAGGGTACAGGCACTTATTAAGGATCTACCATGTGCTAAGTGCTTGATGAATATTATCTTGATTGGTCCTCACAACAACCCGGGGAGGTGGCTTCATATGGCCCTCATTTTCCAGTTGAGGAAAGCGAAGCCCACAGAGGTTAAGTGACTTGCCCAGGGTCACATAGCTAGTAAGTATCTGAGTCTAGATTTGAACTCAGGATTCCAGACTCTAGGCCCTACACTCCATCAACAGAGTCAATGGCTCAAGGAGAAGGAGGACATAACAAGGAAATGTATTTCCATTTTCTCAGCAATTCTTATTGAAGAGAGAATCCTTTCTTAGGTAATTTATGAATGTTTGTGGGATAGTGACACATGAAAATGCATCATAATTTGATCTGGATTTTGCAAATTATTTTTAATATTTATGCTGGTGTTTAATAAAGAATCTCTTTTCTTGGATCTCTGGGACAATGTACCTTTGAGATACTAGTAGTAGTAGTAGTAGTAGTAGTAGTAGTAGTAGTAGTAGCAGTAGCAGCAGCAGCAGCAATAGCAGTAGTAGTAATAGTAGTATCATCTAGTAGTGTAGAAATAGTATCATCTAGTAGTAGCAGTAGTTACAGTATCATGTGGTAGTAGTAGCAGTAGTAGTAGTAACATTTTTCACAAAGTGCTTTGTCTACTTTCATCAGAAGATGGGACTGATTTTAATGTTAACTGATGTTGACTCATGTGACTGGGAAAGGGATGTCTTGAAATTAGTATTGCCCAGTGGGTACTTATTTTTCTTGATTCTACTTTTTTTAATGAGTGGTTGGAATAATAGTAGTAGTAGAAATAATAATAACTTACATTCCTAATATCACTTCAAGTTTTGAAAAGCACGTTACAAATATTCTCTCCTTTGGTCTTCCTAACAGCCCTTCCTAACAGTTATTATTATTATTTCCACTTTACAGAAAAAGAAGCAGAGACTGACAGAGATAAGTTGACTTGATCAGGGTCACACACAGCTTGTCAGAGTCTGGAGCAGGATTCAAACTCGGATTTTCCTGATGTTAGGTTCTCGGCATTATTCACTGTGCCACCTAGCTATCTGTAGAGTAGATTGGGTTACCTTTAAGCTCACTTCTACTTCTAAATAGAACTCCAGTAATACTGTACCTTCTATTTTTACTGTTAAATTTTCACCAACATCATTTGTTCCCCCAGTTTCATATATCTAGACCTAGCTAGGTTTTGCAGCTAATAGAGCAGTAGATTTGGAATCAGGAAGGCCCAAGTTCAGATCCAACCTTGGTGGCAAGTCCCTAAAACTGTCACTTCAGTTTCTTCATCAATGCAATGGAGATAATAATCTACCTCCAAGTGAAACAAAATGAGAAAATATTTTTAAAGTGCTTTGTTATATCCATATCCTCTCCCTCTGCTGATCTCTGTCCTCTCTTTTCCTTCTCTTCCCTCTCTTTCTGCTGGTCTTTGTCCTCCCTCTTCTTCCTTTCTTCCTCCTCCTGCTGATCTATTCTCCCTCCTCCTTCTCTTCCTCCTCCTCCTGATCTCTGTCCTCCCTCCCTCTCCTCCTTTCTTCCTCCTCCTCTTCCTCTTCCTCCTCCTCCATTGGACCATCCCAATGGCATTACAACATCACTGTCATTCTTCATCAGAGTTGGATTGCATCATCTCTATAGCACCTCCACCTGGGAATCTCTCTGCTCCTATGCTCTAGTCCAGACTGATTTCATCAGTCTGGGCAATTTTGCTAATATTTAAAGCTTCAGTTTCATCAATTGGTCTTAAAAAAAGTTATTGCTGGGTAGCCAATCTTTTGGAGAAAGAAATGGTAAGCCACTCTGGTATCTTTGCCAGTAAGGTCCAGTTGTTTTTCAATCCTGTCCATTTGGGATTTTCTTGGCAGAGATACTGGGGCGATTTGCCATTTCCTTCTCCAGCTCATTTTACAGATGAGCAACTGAGGAAAACAGGGTAAAGTGACTTGCCCAGGGTCACCCAGCCAAGAAGTGTCTGAGGCCAGATTTGAACTCAGTGAGATGAGGCTTTCTGATTCCAGATCCAGTGTTCTGTTCTGTGCACTGATGTGCCTTAGCTGGCTTCCCTTCTATATAGCTTCTTTGTATTTGTTTGCATGTTGTCTCCCACATTTGATTGTGAGTTTCTTGAGAGCAAGGACTGTCTTTTGTCTTTTAGCATCCCTTTAGCACAAGTTCCTGGCACATAGTAGGCCTTTATTTATATTGAGCCATACTATCCAGTCCAATGGTCCAGAATGGGACTCCTTGGCAATCCGACTAATGAGATGGCCTGGGTGGGGGAGTCGAGCTGTGGCTGCTTGGCTGTGGTTGTCCATTTACATTATAAAGCTCTCTCCCTACTACAGAGATGGAAGGCTAAGACATTCTTTTTTCCCTCCTAGAACAAAAGCAGGAAAAGTCTCTGTCATTAACAGATCTTTCTTTGGTTTTTCCTTTGGCTCCAGACAATCTTTTCTAGCCATCACCTCTGCCCTGGTAGGGGATTGACTGGTTGGCCTAAGGCATTTATTGAACTGCCTCAATTTTAAAACAAGGATCTGTCTTGGTCTTCTTAGGGGTCTCAGAAAGACTCCCTCAGATCTCTCATTGTTATTTATGCATGCATTCATTCATTCGTCTATTCATCAAGGATTTATTGGATACCTTCTATGTGAAGATAATTAATACATAGAACATACAGAAGGTAAGGGGTAGGTACCCAGACTGGGGCTTGGTGGCTAAGTCCAGAAAATGAGAGTGGTCAGTCAGTCAGTCAGTCAATAAGCATTGATTAACTACCTACTACTTGTCAGGCATTGTGCTGAGCTCTGGGGGATACGAAGAAAAGCAAAAAATTGTCCATGCTCTCAAGAAGTTTCCAGTCTCATGGGGAGACAACATGAAAACAACCATGTACCCACAGATATACATAGGATACATTGGAAACAATCAATAGAAGGAAGGCCATGGGGAAAAGGGAAGAGAATAAGCACTTATTAAGCACCTACTATTTACAAATATTCTCTTCTAACAACCCCATTGCTGTGTTATTATAATCCCATTTGATAGTTACCTCCATTTTATAATTAATATTTTACAGTGGAGGAAGCTGAGATAGACAGAGGTTAAGTGACTTGCCCAGGGTCACAAGATTAGTAAGCTGTTTCAGCCTAGACTTGAACTGAAGTCTTCCTGACTCCCAACCTAGCACTCTGTCCACTTCATTAGGAGAGACCCTACCTAGGAGACGGGAGACTATCTGTGTTAACTCTATTGACTGTGTTTTCTTTAATTTTTAAATTTAATTTAATTTTTAATTATTTGCTATGCTAAGCTTTGTGTGCTGTGTTATACATGCATGGATATCTTGGTAAATCTCAGTATGATTTTTAGAAACTGCAAATTCTTCACTAGAGGAGGATGTAGGGCAGCACTTAGTTGGCCCAGTGTCTGGCATCCAGGTAACTGTTTTATTAATAAATGCTTGTTGACTTGCCTTGACATAATTTCTCCCATTATCATGGCAAAAATCTTTCTGATTCTGAATCTAGAGGAATATTAGTATGCATTTATAAAACACCAGAGTTGCAGAATGTTCTTCTTTAAAGAAACTACTATAGGTCATCCACTGCATCCTGGGTCATCACCGCTGGACTTTTGTCCTGCCACCAGACTTTGATGACTCTGGAAGACAGAGTGAGGCTGATGACTTTGTGCCACTTTGACTCACTTAAATCCAATTCACACACAAGTCAAGCCATCACCCCGGGGTGTCGTTGGTCTTCTTCAAAAACAAAGGATGAACAACAACCTAGGAGAGAGGAGGGAGGAGAGAGAACAACAATCCAAATGAGCAGGGCATATCCTTGGACAGTGTTTATGGACAGTTGTGTTGATGTGGAAATAACAGAGTAAATGGAAAGCCCGCTGAATTTACAATCAGATGGCTTGGGTTTTGACACTTGCTGGTTTGTGTTTCTTTGTTGTTGCTATTGTTCAGTCGTTCCGATGTGTTCGACTTTTTGTGACTCCATGGACTATGGCACACCAGGCCCTTCTAGCCTCCTCTGTCTCTCAGGAACCCTGTATAATAGCAGGAATCAAAGGTCCCTCCTTCCCTCCCAGCTCGGAATGCTATGATGAACCACGAGGCTGAGACAAGAATGAGAATGGCCATGAGATGTTAATGGCAAAGGGAGCTGAATACAATATGATGTCAGTTTAATTCAACAAGCAATTACTAACCACTGACTATGTGCAAGGCCTGGGAGGATGCCAGGAAAAAATAGACAAAACTATCTCTCCCCTGAAGCTTATGTTGTATTGGTGGGATGTGACATGTACCAGATTAAGGATGAGATTCCATCTTCATTCCTTTTTTTTTTTTTGCTTTTCGGAGGGCAATTGGGGTTAAGTGACTTGCCCAAGGTCACATGGCTAGTTTTGTGTTAAGTGTCTGAGGCTAGATTTGAACTCAGGTCCTCCTGACTCCAGGGCGGGTACTCTATTCACTGTGCCACCTAGCCGCCCCGTGATTGTGTCTTCATATGGCTTCCTAACATTCCACATGCTTTGAAGGCTTAGTCAAAGCCACTCTTTAAGGTACTACTACATAGTGATAATAACAATGGTAACGGCTAGCATTTCTAGAGAGCTACTGTGTACCACGTGCTGTGCTAAACACTTTACAATTATGATCTCACAACCACTCTGGGAGGAAGGGGCTTATGAAATGCCTATTTCTACCCTTCCAGGAATGAGAGGACAGATAGGGTGAGCACAGACACAGAGGGGAAGGTGATGCTGACCTAACAGGTCACTTCAGCTAGTTCAGGGAAGGCCAGTAGCTCTGGTGGGAAGGCCGCCAAGCCCTGTTCAAGACTGTTTTCCCGCCTTGGTGTCACCTGATCCACCCGACTCTGATCTGGGGCTCCAAGAGGCTGTAGCATGCACAGTGGCCACACCCCAGCAAACCATTTTGGCAGATGGGCTAAAAGAGGTTGAGGGTAACCAAGGGGCTCAAACCCATTGATGATTTAGGGGGGCATCCATCCCAAGCATATGAAGACTTCCTCTGGTGGAATTGACCCATGAATTTGTTCCAGTGGCCATGAAGGCAGCTGAAGCAGGCACTGTGGAGCCCTTAAAGGTTGGTTAGACATTGAAGTTACCATCTCAAGACATCACTATTCATCTTGACTCTGTCCTTTCACTGGACTGTGATGACTCCGGAGGAGAGAGTGAGGCTGATGACTTCTTGCAACTCTGCCTCATTTGAATTCAATTTATGCATGAATCCAAAGGCCACCCTTACAAAAAGAGAGAGAATGCTAACAATTATAATAATGATAGCATTGCTTTAAAATTTGCAAAGTGCATCATAAATATTATTGTAGTTTATCCTCACAACAATCCTAAGAGGATATAGTTATAGTTATCCCTATTTTACAGATGAGGAAACTAAGGCAGACAGAGGTTAAGTAACTTGCCCAGGGTCACACAGCTAGTAAATGTATGAGGTGAAATTTGAGCTCAGGGCTTTCTGACTGGAGGCCCAACCCTCTATCCACTGTGCCACCAAACTGCCTGGTTGCCAGAATAAGTCAAGGGGAGAAGCGAGAAATAAATATGGAAAAGCAGGCTGAAAGTGTGTTTGGAGCTGAGATGTGAAGGAAGCCAGGCAAGCCAGGAGGAGCAGATGAGGATAGTATCCCAGGTACAAAGAACAGTCAATGCAAATCATGGGGTCAGAAGATAAGCACATCTCATGCAAGAAATGTTGAGGAGGGTCAGAGTGTTCCTGGATTGTAAGTACTTCGGATGTGAGAAAAGTGTAAGATAAGAAAGGCAGGAAGAAGCCAGGTTGTGAGGAGCTTTAAAAGCCAGAATATCTTAGATTTGATCCTAAAGGGAGCCATTGAAACCTATTGAGTAGGGGAGTCAACATGATAAGACCTGTGTTTTGAGAAGATCACTCTAGTAATTGAGATTGGTAGAGTTCAGGAGAGGTGACCAGCCAGCTGGCTACTACAGTGGCACAGGGTGAGGTGAAGAGGGCCAGCCCTGGGGTGGCAGCTCTATGAGAGGAAAGAAGAAGAGGTACATATGAGAAATGATGTCAAGGTTGAGATGATGGGAGTTGGCTTTATGTATTGGGGAAGTGGAGTGAGTGAGTGGGAGGAGTAGAAGACAACATATAGGTTGGGAGCCTGGGGACTGGGACAACGGTGGTGTCCTCCACAGTGATAGGGTAGTTTTACTGTAGTTGATTGATTAGGCAAGTGACATGGTCAGGGATGTGATAAGGAAAATCACTTTGCCAGCCAATGGACAGGACAGACTAGAGTGGGCAGAGATAAGTCAGGGAGACCAATAAAGAGGATGTGGCAATTAGAGATGATGAGAGCCCTAACTAAAGTGATAACTGTGATTGGAGAGAAGGAATCAAATGCAAAAGATGTTGTGAGGATGGAAATAGCAAAATGAGGCAATTGATTGGATATGTGGATATTGGGCTGAAGGAGAAAAAGAGGTCCAGGATAACCTGAGATTATAAACCCAGGAGACTGGAAGGATGGTTGTGCCTTTGACAGAAATAGTGAAGTTTGGGAGAAGAGAAAGTTTAGGGAGAAAAATAATGAATTAAGTTTTAGACAAATTGAGTTTAAGGTGACATCCGGTTTGAAATGTTCAACTGGTATTGGATGGTGTGGGACTCATGCTCGGAGGAGACACTGGGATTGGATATGGAGATCCAGGAGTCATCTGAATAGAGATAATGCTCAAACCCATGGGAGCTGATGAGGTTACCAAAAGAGAATGTGTAGAGGGAAGAGGCCTAGGACACAATCTTGGAGTATACCCACATTTAGGGTACATGGGTGATAAATCAGCAAAGTCAGTGGAGAAGCCATGATACAGGTAGGAGGAGAGGGTAGTGTCATGAAAACCTAAAGAGGAGAAAATATCTGGGTGAGGAGGGTGGTCAACAGTGTGAAATGCAGCAGATAGATAGAGAAGAATGAAAATTGATGAAAGACCATCAGATCTGGTGATTAAGAATTGTGGATAATCGTGGAGAGAACGGTTTCACTTGTGTGATTACAAAGGAGGGAGGAGTTAGAGAAGAATAAGTGACACTAATGATAAAAAAGAGTAAATTATTTTCAAATAGTCTGAGAAAGGGAGGAAAGATTTAGGATAACTTGAGGGGACAGTAGGTTCTAATAAAGGGTTGGTTTTTTTTAAAAGATGGGGGCATGTTTGAAGGCAGCAGAGAAGGAAGCTAGCTGTTGTTCAGTCATTTCAGTCATGTCTGACTCTTCGTGACCCCATTTGGGGTTTTCTTGGCAAAAATACTGGAGTGGTTTGCCATTTCCTTCTCCAGCTCATTTTACAGATGAGGAAACTGAGGCAAACAGGGTTAAGTGACTTGCCTAGGCTCACACAGTAAGTGTCCAAGGCTGGATTTGAACTCAGGAAGATGAGGCACTCTATTCTGCCCAAAAGGAACTAGTAGTGCCCAAAGGGCTATAAATAATTGCATACCCTTAACCCAGTAATACCACTTGTGGGGTCGTATCCCAAAGAGATCATAGAAGTGGGAGGAAGACCCATATGTACAAAAATATTTATTGTAGCTCTTTTTGTGGTGGCAAAAAACTGGAAATTAAGGGGATGTCCATCAGCTGGGGAATGGCTAAACAAGTTGTGGTATATGAATGTAATGGAATACTATTGTGCTATAAGAAATGGGGAGGAGACGGTCTTCATATTCACCTGGAGAGGCTTATACAAACCGAAGCTAAGTGAGAAGAGCAGAACCAGGAAAAATTTGTACACAATCACAGACTCATCGTATGCGTAACACCAACTTTGAAAAACTGGATTCTTCTCGGCAACGTATAGCTATAAGATAACTCTACAAGATTCAGGATGGCAGGAGATATCTACATTCAGAGAAAGATCTAGAAAGAACAGAGTTTAAATGGAGACTGAAGCAATCTACATGCTAGCATTCTTTTCCATGTTTGGTTTTATTTCTTTTTTCCCACTGTTCACTCCATTGGTTACAAC
>CM053585.1:28538716-28575146 GCA_028646515.1 Pseudochirops corinnae | reverse complement strand
CTATACAAGGGGGAGGACCACTTCTTTGCCAGAGACCAAGGGAAAGGAGGAGAAGGTGAGAACCAGTGGGAAGAGGGCCACCTTCAAAAAAAGATAAACGTAAAGTAACTGAAGAAACATAATACAGCATAAGAGGGGAAAAATCATAACTTGGAAAAAACCCTCAATTTTAGAGATAGATGAAGGAAAATATAAATCTAACTCATAACTGTAAATGGGAATGAATTTGTTCAATATGATGAAAAAAAGTGACAGATTGGATAAGAAAACAAAACAGAAAAAAAGTGACAGATTGGATAAGAAAAGATTAGGAAGGAAATAGATAAATTGGAAAGAAAAAAAGGTCATAGAAATGAGCAATAAAACTAAAGCTTTTTTTTTAAAAAAAGACTAACATAATTAGTAAACCCTTAGCTAATCTCATTAAAAAAGAAGAGAGCAAAAAATGAAATTGACAAAATAGTAAATGAACAAGGTGAAATCATGGTAAAATCAGAAGAAATAACAAGCATGATCAGAACCTATTTTACACAGCCACACACCGACAAAACTGAGAACACAAAAGAAATAGGGCAGTACCTTCAAAAATATAAAATACTCAAATTATCAGAAGGTCAGATAGCCCACTCTCAGAAAACAATATAGATCTAGTCATAAAGGAATTACTAAAAAGAAAAAAAACACCAGGAGAATTCTATCAAAAATTTAAAAAACATACCTATACTTCACAGAATTATTCTCAAAAAAACTGAGAAATAACCCTACCAGAATCCTTTTATGAGACAAATATAGTCCTAAAACACAGAAAGAAAACTATAAGTCAATATCAATAATGGATATTGACTCAAAAAATTGAAACAAAATCCTATCAAACAGGTTCCTGCAATTTATCCAAGAAATCATTTATTATAATCAAGTGCGATTTATACCAGAGATGTAAAGATGGTTCAACATTAGGAGAACAGTCCATATAATTAATCATATTAAAACCGAAAACATCCCAAACCATATGGTCATTTCAATAGATACAGAAAAAACCTTTAACAAAGCACAACACTCTTTAATGCTAAAAATCCTAAGAAGTATTGGCAGAGGAATAGAGTGAAGTCAGGAGAACTCATCTTCGTGAGTTCAAATCTGGCCCCAGACACTTATTAGCTTTGTGACTCTGGGCAATTTCACTTAGCCCTGTTTGCCTCTGTTTCCTCATCTGTAAAAATGAGCTAGAGAAGGAAATGGCAAACTGCTCCAGTATCTTTGCCAAGAAAATCCCCAAAGTGGTTATAAAATGTTGGACATGACCAGAACTGAAGAACAACAACAAGCATAGAGAGACCTTTTTAGAAGATCATAAAAAGCATCTACCTAAAATCAAAAGCAAGCATCATATGCAATGGAGATAAACAAGAAACTTTTCTAATAAATAAGGAGTAAAGCAAGAATTCCCACTTCCTCCCATCATTATTTGACATAGTACTGGAAATAGCACCAGCAATTACAATTAGGAATTAGCAATAGCAATAATATAAGAGAAAGGAATCAAAATAGGTAAAGATGAGATAAAACTATCCATCTTTGATGATTACATTATGGTTTATTTGGAAAACCTGAGGAACTCAGGAACTATACTAATTGAGATAATAACTTCAAAGTTGCAGGCTACAAATAAATCCTCAAAAATTAATAATATTTTTATATAATAAAAACAAAACACAAAAAGTAATAATGGAAAAGAAAATTCCCTTCCAGATAACTACAAAATGCATAAAATTTTTTGGGATCAATATTCTAAAGCACACAAAAGACTTATATAGATTCAATTACAAAACACTTCCTAAAGAATTAAAGGACAACTTAAATAGCAGGAGGAATATTCACTGCTCATGGCTAGGCTGTGCCAATATAATAGAAATGACAATATTACTGAAATTAATTTACACTTTTAGTGCTATGCCAATAAAATTACCAAGAGAACACTTTATAGAGCTTGACAAAATAGTAACAATTCATTTAGAAAAACAAAATATCTAGAACATCAAGGGAAATGATAATAAGAAGTAAGGATGAAGGGGGAATAAATAGCAGTTTCAAACTTCTATAACATAAAGCAGAAGTCATCAAAACTATCTAGTATTGGTCAAAGAATAGAGAGAAAGATCAATGAAATATATTTGACAAGAGAAATTCAGAAACAAGAGAACTCCATAACCCAGTGTTTGACAAAGTGGAGAGCACAAGCTATCTAGGGAAAACCTCCCTATTTGATAAAAACTGCTGGCAAAGCTGACAAACATCTGACAGTAATTAGGTTTAGACCAACATCTTAAATCACATTCCACAATACTTTGTAAAATGGATACTTTTCAAAAGAATTGCGAAGTATTCACAAGTACATGAAAAAAATGTTCCAAATCAGTAATGAGAGAGACTAAAATCAAAATAACTCTTGAAGTTTCACCTCAAACCACGCAAATGGGCAAAAATGACCCCAAAATGGTAACAATCAATGTTGGAGAGGTTATGGAAAGAGAAGGTTACTAATATATTGTTGATGGAGCTGTGGATGTTCAAATCATTTTGGAGAGCAATTTGAAATTATGCCAAAATAACTAAAATTTCCATACCTTTTGAACCAGAGACTCTACTACTAGATTTATACATAGAGGAAGTCATTGATAAGAAAAAAATCCCTATATATTTATATGTTACATTATATGTACATGTCAGCTCTTTTTGTGATAGCTAAGAATTGGAAACAAAGTAGGTGCTAATTGAATGTAATGGAATATCAGTGTGCTATAAGAAATGATGTGTGTGGTGAGTACCAAGAAGCATGCAAAGATCCATATGAACTGATTCAGAGTGAAGCAAGCAGAACTAAGGAAATCATATACAGAGTAACTACAGCAATGTAAATGGAAAGATTGTTGCTGTTGTTCAGTCTTTCGGTTGTGTCTGACTCTTCATGACTCCATATGGAGTTTTCTTGGCAAATTTACTGGAGTTGTTAGCCATTTCCTTCTCCAGGGATTAAGGCAAACAAAAATTAAGTGACTTGCCCAGGGTCACACAACTAGTGAGTGTCTGAGATCAGCTTTGAATTCAGGTTTTCCTGACTCCAGGCCCAGTACTCTACCCACTGCATCACCTAGCTATCTCAAAATGGAAAGAATGATACACCAAAAATCATAATAAAATTATGAATATAAAGTTGAACTGAATGAAGAGATATGGGAAGACACTCACAACCTACTCCTTCATGGAGGTGGGAGGTCCACAGATGTTACATATTGCATATCTTTTCAGACTTTCTTAATGTATAATCAGTTGTGTGATTTTTTTCTCCTCTCAAAAAAATACCCAAACACTATCATATGGGATGGCTCTTGGGGACAGAGGTGGGGAGTGATAGATGAGATACTATGGAGATATAAGAAACAGAAAACATAAGTAAAATTTTATTTTTTTAAAGAAAGGTGTCCAGTGGGTTTTTTGAAGACAATAGTTTCTTTAACAACAAAAAAAATTTCTTGGGCATTTTAAGGGATTACTGCTCAGTTAGAAATAGTGAGGAACAGGATCAAAGATCTGGACTTAGAGGGACCTTTGAGGTCATCTAGTCAGAGTGACATATTTTGGTTAAGAATATTATCATTTTCATGGGAATTCTGTGCCCATCTAGCCAAATCCAAATCTTCAAATGAATCCCCACTATAATACACCCAAGCAATAGTCATTAAACCTCTTCTTGAAATCTTCTAGGGAGGGAGAACTCACCACCTTCCAAGGAAACCCATGCCACCTCTGGGTAGTTATTTTTTTAAAAGAAGTTTTTCAATGTAAGTAAAAGCTTTTTAACCATTAGAGTTATCTCAAAGTGGAATCTCCACCCCCTACCCTCTGCTTTGTTGTATCTACAGCACTAAGCACCATGCCTAACACAGTTATCCTTGTTGACTTGACATCCTTGGGACATAGTAGATCCTCCTTCCTAGATGTGTATAGGCAAAGGATGGTTGATCACTTGTTCTGGATATTTTAGAATGACTCACACACACACACACACACTCACACACACACACACACACACACACACACACACACACACTGGACAAAATGGTCTCTGAGGTCACTTCCAATTCTGAGAATCTGATTCCAACTGAGTCAATATTTTGGCATGGCTGCATTATGTAGAGACATAGAGTCTAGACTAGAGATTTACAGCCTTTTGGTGAAGCCCATGGACCCTTTCTCAGAATAATATTTTTAAATGCATAAAATAAAATATGCAAGATTACACAGGAAATACTGAAAAAGAATAGAAATAAAGCGGCATTTTTTTTTTCTTATTCAAGTTCATGAACTCCTGAAATCTATCAACAGATCCTTTGTAGGAGTGAAATCAGAACAAGGAATGTGATAGTCCTCAGGCACTCTGCCCTGGTTAGATTAAATCTGGTATATGATGTTCACTTTTGGATAACATATTTTAGGAAGGATGTTGACAAAGAGGAGCATAACCAGAAGAGGGTGACCAAGATGATGACAGTACTGTGACCATATCCTAAGAGTATTGGTTTGAAGGTACCAGGGATTTTTAACATGGAGAAGAGGAAAATGCAGGGGTGATATAAGGTCTGTCTTCAAATATTTGAAGGACTGTCATGTAATTAATGATTAGACCAGACTTCTTGGCTCCAGTGGGAAAAATGAGAAATAATGGGTAGAAGTTTCAAAGAGGCAGATTTAAGCTTCCTAATGATTAAAACTGTCTAAAAGGATTGTAGTGCCTGGCAAGCAAAAGAGTTTCCATCATTGGAAGACTATAACACTTATCTGGGTTGTTCTAGAGGAAATTTTTGTTCAAGGGTGGGTTAGACTTGAACTCTGAAATCTCATTCAATGCTGAGATCTTGTAATTATGTGCCTTACCCATGACCACACACTTAGAATATACCAAAACCAGAATTTGAACCTAGGACTCCTTGTTTTAGGTCCATTCCAATTTCCATGACATCACACTACCCCCTCCCCATATCAAGCTGTCTGTAGGGATCTTAAGTACAAAACTCAAAGAAGATTAGGTAACCTTATTTAATAGTAACCTTAATAGTTCCTTTGTGAAGTCTCATGGAAAGATGCCATTGGCATAACACAGCCCATTATACTGAGAATCAGAGACCTGGTCAGAGCTCTGCCAATAGCTGTGGGAGCTATTTCCCCGAGTATCTCTTAGGTATTGGAGGATGGGTATAAAGTACATAAAATTTAGGGGTCCCTGTAAGCACTCATGCTCAGTGGTTATAGAACTGTTTCTGCCTCTGATTTCACAGGTAACCTAGAGACAATATCCTCAGCATTTCAGGTGTCAGCTGTGCTAACCCCAAGTCTGAGAGAATTAAGGCTTCTCTCCTACTTTCTAGGCTCCTGTAAGTTACTGCCCAGCTTTTTTCCATGAACTCTTATTGAGTTTGTAAATCTACCTCTGACCCCTGCATCTCGTTCAATTCTAGCTTTCCTTTACCACCTCTTGCTAAATGCTGGTAATTGCTCGCTGTCAGAACAATAAGATTGTACCCCGTGACATTCCACCAGGCTTTTGCAATGAAAGAGGAGAGACTTTTGGTTGCCTTGTGTCTAAAGAGTTTCTACAGAAACCACCAGCCTGAAAAAAACCCTTTTATAAAGAAAATTCTTTGGGAATGTCCTTGAAGAGATGAGTAGAGGGTTAGTGCAAGACTTGGGGCTCCCAGGATTTTGACTGCATCCCACCCCACCCTCCCTGTACATATTCCTAGTTTTAGCACAATTCTCAATCCTTGAGCCCACACTCCCAGTTTTTCCCACCTCTTCACTGCAGTTCTGATTCATCTATGCCAAATCCCCCTGGAGAGGAAAGGTTTTTGGTTTTAGACTCAGAGCACTTGAGCTACAATACAGCTGCTATCATGTACTACCAAACTGACTGTGAACAAGTAACTTCCTCTCTGGCAGCCTCAGGTTCCTTATTATGGATTAGAAGAACTAGAAGGGACCTTAGAGGTCACTGAATCTAACTTCTTCATTTACAAAGTTTTAGGAAACTGAGATTGATTAAGGTTAAGTGACCAGCCCAAGGACACATAGCTAGCAAATATAGGAGGGAGGATTTGAACTCAGGTCTTTCTAACTCAACATTCAGTACTCCATCTACCATACCATTTATCTGCTTCTGAGATTCCTTCTAGCTCTAAATCTATAATCCTGTAAACTTATGATTCCTAAGAACCCTTCCAGTTACAATCTTTATATTTTAACATTCATTTAAAAATTTTTTTTAGTTCCAAATTCTCTCTCCCCTCCCAACCCTCCTCCATCTAATGAGAAGGCAACCAGTTACAAATTTTATCTTATAGTCTTAATTTTAGGCAAGTAAGATAACATAAAATTTCTGGTCTTCAAATACGCATTTATGGTTATGGGTAGAAATTCTTTTATGAGTAGAAAATGTGTTATTACTATATGTTTATGGTATTTGAAGATTTTGATTCTGGATAGTACAAAATCACCAGTCCTCTGAGTTGTGAACTTCATATGTAAACCAGCAAATGGAGACTAGTCAGAGTGGCTGGGAAAGCAGCAGCTGACCCTGAAGAGTGTGAAATATTGATTGACCCCAGACAAACGCCATTTTCTCCAGCTCTATAAATAGGCTGGGGACTAATGCTGGCTAGTAATGTCCTCACATAAGAAACCATGACCTGGTAAAAGGTAACTGAGGTGGCTCCTCAGAAGCTCTGAAGCTGGAAAAGAAAAATGTCTTTTGCCAGCTACTGAGAGCTAGAAGAGAATTACAGGTAAGAATGACTCTAGGTTTTAAAGTAGCAATGATACTTAGACATCTAGGTGGACTTGACTTTTGTTAAGGATGAGATACTAGTTAGAGGAGACAGAGCTCTCCTTTACCTAAAGGGAGAAGCAGAGTTAGCTACACCTAGGCTGTTGTCTGGGATATAGAAATGGGTCAAGACTGAGAACAAAAGTCTGAGGACAACATCAGACAGTTTTACCTAGATCAGAGGTTCTTAACCTAGGATCCATCTACAAAGTTGTGTTTTAAATGTTTTGATAACTGTATTTCAATATAATGGTTTTCCCTTATAATTCCATATATTTTGTTTCAAGTATTTAAAAACATACTTCTGAGAAGGAGTCCATGGGCTTTATCAGACTCCCAAAGAAGTTCAAGACTAACGAAAGAACCCCTCTCACAGATCATCTCTATACCTCTGATATCTGGTGACTTTATGTTTCTGTATCTTAGGGATAGACTGGACTTGTGATTTCATTGGTGTAGGTAGGGTTTACTAGAATGAGGAAACTCCCTTTACTGTAGCATATTGGCTCATTCATTGTGACATTTAATCTTAAAGAATTACCTAGAACAATGAGAAGTTAAATGATGTTTAATTTTCTGGGTCACAAAGCCAATGTATATAAGAGGTATGATTTGATTCTAGGTCTTTTTGACCTTGAGGCTATCTGGTACAGCAGTCTGTCTTTCTCTTATTTTGTTTTCTTTTATCTTCCCCCTTAATTCTTTGCCAAGGCTTTTAGACCCTGACTTTGTGTCTCAGTTGAATTAAGAAGAAAAAGGTTTTTGGACACCTGCTTAAGAGTTAGTTAGGAATATGGACTTCACCTGTGATTTGGTCACTACAAGGAATTCTCAGGTGAGGAAATGCCCTCTGCCAATGCAGGATTGGCACCTCTTCTGCAACTTACTGTCTTAGAGAACTGTCTAGAACAGAGATGTCAACCAGATTCAGCCACAGCACTCCAGAGTGAAGCCCAGACCACATTAAAACGTAATAGGGAACCATTTAACAAAATCAGTAAAAATACAGTACAACACAGAGAAGGTTAATTTGTGGTTTTCTAAGTCAGTATGTGGTCAGAAAGGATCTGTTTGAGTTTGATGCCACTGGCCTAGAGATTAGAGAAAGGTGACTTACCCAGGGTCATACCCAAAACTTTCATCAGAGGCTGGATTTGAACTTAATTATTTCTGGATTTCAATTGGTCTTTCCATTAAAATTCAGTTGGTGACTTGGGGTCAATTAAAAGTAAGATGAAAGAAAATAGATGGAATGTGTCCTTTGGTTGGGACTCATTGTTAGAAACTTCTAGAGGGTGGTTTAAAAAACTGCTGCTATTTTTGGCTTGTTTTTCCTCTCCCCCTTCACTGCGTCCTCCAATCTATCCCCCTATTATCTCTTTCCTAGGCCATCACACCTGTACTGGCTGCATCCTCCTCCCTCCTTTATCTCAACGCCTTGATGAACGAGTTCAATCTACACGTCCTCTTTTCTTGAATACTTTGTCCCCTTATTTTATTACCTGTCTTGCCTTGCCAAGCCCCAGCCTTGGATTGCTCCCACCATTATCTGCCTTCAGTCTGACTTGTGGAATGAAAGTGGAGAAAATAACAAAACTGAGCTGACTGGCCCACTACAAAATATGCTACACAATCTCAACTGAGCCCTCACTGGAGCAAGGCAATGCTCGTACCTCTCCCTAATTGATTCCTGTCTCACTCATTATAAAGCCTCTCCCAAACTTTCTCATCTGTCCTCAAACCACTCATGGTTCCCCTCCCCATGGTCTGAGAACCTGGTCTCATGTGTCACCGAAAAAACTGAAGGAAGCCATTCCCTTCATTCTCCTCTACCCCACCTCACCTCACATCGCCCAGATGCCTTCTTGTCTCCGTTTTCTCCTTCATTCCTATCTCACATGAAGAGTTGGTCATTCTCCTTGCCAAGGCAAACCCCTCTACATGCACGAGTGACCTCATCCCATCCCAGCTTCTCCAGCAGACTGCCCCTCTCTTATCCCCACACACTTAAGCTAATTCTCTCCCTGTCTACTGCCTGCTACCCTGTTTCTGACAAACACACTCATGTCTCCCTACCTTCAAAAACCCTCACTTGATCCATGCTAGCACTCATCCTCTGTCTTTCCTCCCTTTTTTTGGTTAAGCTCCTTGAGAAGGTCCTCTGCAATCAGTCTCTCTACTTCTTTTCATTTCTCTTTCTTCTTAACTCTTTACAGACTGGCTTCTGATCTCATCATTGAACCCAGATTGCTCTCTATAAAGTCACCAGTGATCTCTTAATCACCAACTCAAAAGGCCTTTTCTCAATCCTTATCCTTCTTGACCTTCCTCTGGGCTTCTGATCACCCCTTTCTCCTCGACCCTCTCTTTTTCTTGTCCTCTTTGACATTACTACCTTTGCAAGCTCTTCATTTGATTTGGCTAACTGTGGCCCCCAAGGCTCTGTCCTGGGCCCATTTCTCTTCTCCCTCTCTACTATCTTGCTTGGTGATCTTATCAGCTCTCGTAGATTCAATGATCATCTCTATGCAGAGGATTCACAGATCTATTTATCTAGTCCTAATCTCTCTTCTGACCTTTAGTCTTCCATCTCCAACTGCCTATTGAACATCTCAATATGGACGTTACATGGATAATTTAAATGCATTATGTCTCAAACCAGAGCTTGTTATCTTCCTCTTTCCCCAAACTCTCCTCTTAAAAAACAAATTCTCTATTACTTTTGAGGGGACTGCTAGCTCCCCAGCCACCTTGCCTCACAACCTAAGCATCATTCTTGACTTCTCACCTTTACCCTATATATCTAATCTGTTTCCAAGTCTTGTCAACTCTACTTTCATAATATTTCTTGCCTATGTCTCCTTCTCTCTTCTGACACAGCTACCAACATGATTGAGACCCAATACTTGGAATATTGAAATAGCTGTTTGATTGGACTCCCTGCCTTGAAGTGATCTATCTTCCTAAAATGCAGATCTGACCAAGTCACTCCTCTACTCAATAAACTCTGGTGGCTCCCTATTACCTCCAGGATCAAATATAAAATATTCTGTGTTAAAATCCTGTACAACCTGATGCTTTCTTACAGTTTATTTCTTTTTATGTACCCTTCAATCCATAAATACTGTCCCTTGTTTTTATCTTTAACATTATACTGGGTCTCCTTACTCCATGCCTTTTCACTGGCTGCCTCCTATTCTACAATGCTTTCCCTCCTCACCACTTTCTGGCTCCCTTGGTTCACTAAGAGTTTTAACTCCAACCCTACCCCTTATAATATACTTAACAAGTGGTAATCCATTAAGCCTCTGCTTGAAGACTTCCAGCTTGGGAGAACCCACCCAACCCACTCTAGTCCATCCTCCATTTAGTCACCAAAGTGATTTTCCTGAAACACCAATTCGACCATGTCACCTCTATACACAGTCTGATGATAGCCATCTCTAGGGCAGGATGGTGGGGGGGGGGGAGGGGAGGAAAGGGGTATTGGGAGTTGGGAGAGCTGGGGGGGAAGATAGAAAAAGGAAAAAAGAAATTTAACATAATTTTTTTATATATTTAAAAGGAAATAGCAAGTTGTACATAATAGAGTTGCAGTTTCATATGCAACCATCTTTTTAATTATACTATGTTATGGAAATGCTTGTTTTATTCTATAAATTAAAATAAAATAAGAACAAAAATAATCCAGGGGGCTCCTTATTGACTTCATAATCAAATACAAAATCTCATGTTTGGTGTTCAAAGTCCTTCCTAACCTAGCTCCCCTTCTCCTTAATTATTTCTGATTGATTCTGGCTATAGCTTGTTTATAGATATTGGTTTGCTTGTGGTCTCTGTTATTTAGGCTATGAGCCCCTCAAGGACAGGATTTGTCTTTTGCTTTTCTTTGTACCCTAGTCCCAAGCCCAATGGCTACTTGGGTAGGAACCTATGGCCTTGATGCCACACATGGCCTTTTAGGTCTTCAAGTGTGGCCCTTTGACTGAATCCAAACTTCACAGAACATATCCTTTTATTAAGGAGACGGACCATAATGAGCACTTAATAAATACTGGCTGACTGCCAGACTCCTGAGATAGCCAGTTCCACATTCGGATCTAATTGTTAGGAAGTGTTTCCTTAGGAAAAGCCTAAACAAGCTTCTACAACTTTCACACGTTGATCCTAGTTTTGGCCTCTGGGCAATCTAATCCCTCTTCCACTGGACAGTTGTCCAAATACTAGAGGATGGCTATGGATCATGACTGGTCAAGTTTCTCTTCTTTAGACTAAACATTCCCGGTTCCTTCAAATTATTCTGAGTATGGCTATTCTATGGGTATGATCTCTTGTCTTTCCTCTGAATATTCTTTCTCTTATCCATGTCCCTCCTAAAATGTGCCCAGAACAGAATGCAAAATGCTCCAGTTATAACTGTTCTCTCCTTTGCCTTTTGGCTCAGTGGGTAGAGTTTTAGTCTTGGAGTTGGGAAGACTTGAGTTGAGATCCTTCCTCAGTCCCTTAACCAGGTATGTGACTCTGGATTCAGTTTCCTTAACTGTAAATAAGGACAATAATAGTCCCCACTTCTGAGGTTGCTGTGAGGACAAAATTAAGTATTTGTAAAGTGCTTTGCAAATCTTACACTGTTTGGTAGATGCTAGCCATTGCACAGATGCAGCCTTCTATTTTATCTATATGTGTGTGTGTGTGTGTGTGTGTGTACACACATGTATGTATCCATGCCATGCTAGCTTCCCTACCCAATGGACCAGCGGTTCTCAACCTTCCTAATGCCAACCCTTTAATACTCATATGTGGGCATATCTGCATGTGGGAGGACCCGCATGGATAGATGGATAGAGGAGCGGTGTCTTGGTTCCTAAGACCATTGGAAATATATGTTTTCTGATGGTCTTAGGCAATCCCTGTGACACCTGTGAAAGGGTAGTTCAACCTCCCCCCCCCAAAGGGGTTGCGACCCACAGGTTGACAACCACTGCAATAGACTGTAAGTTTCTTGAATATTGTGGCTATGCATTTTTTTTCCTTTCCTTTTTATTTACCTAGAAACCAGCCCAGTGCCTGGTGCAAGAGAGATACTCAAGAAGTACTTTATTACTCACACCATTTACCAAGATAAAGTCAACACAGATACATGACCTACATATAAAGAGAGATTTTTACAAGAAAATTAGAAGAACATGGAACATATTTCTTTTCAGACATAGGAATAAGTAAACAATTTATGAATAAACAAGAGAAAGAGAGCCAAGTCAGGTGTAAAATGGATAATTTTGACTACATTCAGTTAAAAAGTTTTTGCACAAGTAAAACAAATATAGCCAAGATTAGAAGGAAAGCAAAAAAAATTGGGGGGGGGGAGAATTGTATAAACAGTTTATCAGATAAAGATCTCATATCTAAAATATATAAAGAACTTTGTCAAATCTATGAGAATATGAATCATTCCCCAATGATAAATGGTCACAGGATATGAACAGGCAGTTTTCCAATGAAGAAATCAAAACAATTTATAGTTGTATAAAAAAGCTCTAAATTGTTTTTGGTTGGAGAAATGCAAATTAAAACAACTTTGAGATATCATTTTATACCTACTAGATTGGCTAAAATGTTAGAAGGGGAAAGTGACAAATGTTGGAGGGGATGTGGAAAAATTGGGACATTAATTCATTGTTGGTGGAATTGTGAACTGATCCATTCATTTTGGAGAGCAATCTGAAATTATGCCCAAACAGTTATTTAATACCCTTTGATCCAGCAATATCACTATGTGGTCTATTTCCAAAGATAATTAGACCCAAAGGAAAAGAACTGATATGTTCTGAAATGTTTATAGCAGTTCTCTTTCTGGTGGTAAGGAACTGGAAATTGCAGGGATGTCCATCAATTGAGGAATGGCTGAAGAAGTTGTGGTATATGATTGTGATGGAATACTACCATGCTATAAGAAATAATGAGCCATGTGTTTTTAGAAAAATGTGGAAAGATTTACATGGAATAGTGAAGAATGAAATGACCAGAACCAAGAGATCATTGTGTACAGCAACAACAATATTGTTTTAAGAATGACTTTGAGTGAATACGTTATTTTATCTATCACAAATACCCAAACAAACTGCTAAAGCACACATGGAGAAAAACACTGTCTGCATCCAGAAAAAGAACTGATTAATAAAAGTATGTATAGAATAACTTCACATACTTACAAATATAATAATACTACATATATGTACATGTGTGTATGTGTATATATACATATGTGCATATATGTATATATTTAAACCTATTTGTGTCTAATGGTAGCCATGAGGAGGGAAGAAGAAAAGAAATTTACATGATAATTTTGTTGTATATTTGAAACTAATAGCAAGTTGTACCTTAAACATCTTGACAATGAGTCTCAGCATCACTATCCTCCCTTCTCCATCCTCCCTCTTTCTCCCCTTTCTTCTTCATGAAGGCAAAGTCTCTCTTTCACCCCTTTTGAGGTTAGAGCTATGTGATGTTGGTAAGATTTCTGCAGTCTGGAGAAGACTTTTCTTTTTGCCAGTCCTGGATTTCCCAGCAGAATCTCAAAGGAACTGTGTTAGCCGTTCCCTATGGGGAACTTGATTCTTTGGCATTGTTAAGATGTGTGTGTGTGTGTGTGTGTGTGTGTGTGTGTGTGTTTACTCATTTGAGAAATTTCAGCAGATAAGATCTATTTCTAATAGACCCTAAAGCTCTCTGAAACTCCACCTTTTCCAAACCCCAGATAGCAGAAGGTAGAAGGGACTGGTTAATGCAGAAAACCCTGGGAAACTTCTCCCCCCTCCCCCCCAGCTCTCTCTGATTTACAGCTCTCTTGAAAATGTGGTTAACCTCTCAGCCATTTGTTTCCTCAGTGGAGTTGTGAGACCGAATGTTGGGGACCATTTTCAGCTCCTTGGTTATACAGATACAATATATGGCCAATAATTAAGAATGCTTTTTTTGTTTGTTTTTTAGAGGAGGGACAGCAGGGCAATTGGGGTTAAGTGACTTGTCCAAGGTCACTGGGCTAGTAAGTGGTAAGTGTCTGAGGCTGGTTTTGAACTCAGGTCCTCCTGATTCCAGGACTGGTGCTCTATTCATTGCGACACCTAGCTTTTTTTTTAATGTTGTATTCTATCCTAACTGAATCATAGATTGAAAGCTGGAACAGACTTTACAGGCCATTGAGACCAGCTCCTGATCAGCCGTGAGGTGAAGGGCTGGGTCTGGTAGGGAGAAGTCACAGCAAGGTGGGATCGATAGGCAAAGGACCAGAGTTTTTGTGACCAGGGATGAGGTGGCAGCAGTGACACCCAAGAATTTTCACTCCCTGAGGACAAGAGAATAGATGCCTGCAGCTCCTCTGGTCTCCATTCCCACACCCGATCCAGACATCATTTCTCCTGAAGTAAATTGAGTAAATTGGTAGGAAAGTCTGTCCAATCTAGCCTTGTGGAGAGAGCCCTGAGCTTGGAGTCAGGAAGGTCTGGCTGGGTTCTAATGACTCTTAATGATGCATTCAGTTGTTTCAGTCATGGCCAACTTTCCATGATTCCATTTTGGGTTTTCTTGGCAAAGTTCCTAGAGTGGTTTGCCATTTCCTTCTCTAGCCCATTTTACAGATGAGGAAACTGAGGCAAACAGGGTTAAATGACTTCCCAGGATCACATACCTAGGAAGTATCTGAGACCATATTTGAATTCAGGAAGATGAGTCTTTCTGACTCCAGACCTGCTACTCTATCCACTGTACCACCTAGCTGCCCATTAACGATAATGGCTAGCATTTATATAGCTCCTTTAGTTTTCCAAAATGTTTTACATCTAACATCTGACTTAATCTTCTAAACAACCCTGGGAGGTAGGTGCCATTATTGTTCCCATTTTATAGATGAGGAAACTGAGGCAAGTCGAGGTTAAGTGACTTGTTCAGGGTCACACAGTCTGAGGCTGGATTTAAAATCAAATTTCCTGTTTTTAGCTGTGCTCTCTCCACAGAACCATCCAGTGCCTCTATAGGAGGCCCTCTATAAATCAGAGATGGTACCTGAAGTGAACCTTGGCAGAAGCTAATCATTCCCATGGGTAAAGGCAGGGATTTGCCCGAGCCAGCTCAAACCAGCTCTCCATCACATTGTTAATCAGCAAACTACAAACTCAGGCTTGGTCTATTGTTTTGTTGATTTCCCAGACTTAAGAAAGTGAAGGACAAAATGTTAATAATGCAAATTAAATTTGAGAGTATGCCTTAGGCACATTCCCAACATCTTCCCCACCTCTCCCAAGCCGGGTGTTAAACACTTTACCACCACACCACTGGGAAAGGTAAAGAGAGAATTTTCTAGACTTTGAGGTCAGCTTGTACAAAGCCAAACAGACAAGGGGTGGAATGTGCAAGTAAACCAATTTGGAAAAATAGAGAGTGTTAAGGGGGAAGATGTGAAATGAGCCTAGAAGGGGTCGGTTGGAGCCAGATCATGAAGGGCTTTTGATGCTAAGCTGAGAAGTTTGCTTATTATCCCGGATGGGATAGGGAGATGTTTAAGCAGGAAACTGACATGGTCAGACTTGTGTTTTAGGAAAATTGTTTGAACAACAGCGGGAAGGTTGGATATGGAGAGGGGATAAACTGGAGGCTAGGGGATTCACTTAAGAGAATATTGTAATATTCTAGGTGAAAAGTAATTGGGATTTCAGCTAGATCGATGGCTGTGTAAAGAATGCAGTGGATGAGAGATGTTGTTAGAATGGAATCAATAAGCCTTCAAATTTATAGGACGTGGTGGGTGAAGGAGAGGGAGGGAAGAGACAAGGTTCACTGTGAGGTTGTGAACTTGGGTGCTCCCAACGGAAATGGGGAAGGCCAAATATAGTGGGAAGGAAAATAAGGGATTTTTTTGCCATGTTGAGTTTGACTTGTGGGTAGGGCTGTCCTATGTGATCTAAAAATGTTGCTTAGAAGAGAAATGAGGGCTCTGTATTCCTGCACACACACACACACACACACACACACACACACACACACACACACAGAGTGAGGAAGAGAGAGAGAGAGAAAGAGAGAGAGAGAGAGAGAGAGAGACAGGGAGAGGGAGAGAGAGAGAGAGAGAGAGAGAATGGAGAGAAGAGGAAAGAGGGCCCAGGACAGAGCCTTGAGAAAGGAAGGCAAAAGAGAGGGGATAGAGAAGAGGGGAAACAAAGAAGAATCATTATTCATACAGTAAGCACTTTGTGCCCGGCTCTGTGCTAAGTGCTTTATAAATATCTCATTTTGTTCTTACAACTCACTTGGGAGATAGGTGCTATTACTATCTCTACTTTGCAGTGGAGGAAACTGAGGCAGACCACGGTCAAGTCCAGGGTTACATATCTATGGGCTATGGTCCAGCAAGAGCAATGAGGTGGCACAGTGGATAGAATGCCAGGACTGGAGTCAGGAAGACTCATCTCCCTGAGTTCAAATCTGACCTCACACAACTACTAGCTGTGTGACCCTGGGCAAGTCACTTAACCCTGTTTGCCTCAGTTTCTTGGAGTTGGAGGAGGAAATGACATACCATTCCAGTATCTTTGCCAAGAAAATCTCAAAGGGGTAACAAAGAGTCGGAAATGACTGAACAACATTCCATTGCATGATCCAGCAAAGGAAAGTAATTCTACACGAGTCCCCTTGTGAATCCAATCCAACAAGCATTATAAAATGCCTATGATATATAAGGTGCTGTGTTAGATGCTGGAGAATCAAAGACAAAATGAAAAAAAGAGGTCTTGCCCTCAAGGACCTTACATTCTACTGGGGGTAGAGGTGGGAAGATATAACGCATTAAATACACATAAAATTCCATTTCCCTCCTTCATGCCTATGCATAACCAGTACTGTACTGGGAGCTACTCCCTCCTCATCTCCCCATATGGAGATCCCTGGCATCCTCCATCATCTGATCCACAGTTTCCAAATTTTAAGGGAGGTGTCTTAATAGTTATTTCTGTACTAGCAACTCCACTGGCTAGTCAGCTGGTCCAGTATGTTCATGCCTAAAGAAGCTGAAAACGACCCTCTCGTTCACATTGACTCTGGGGCTTCTTCTGAGCTCACAGACTCATACATTCGTTACCATCCTTCCCTTAGCATACCTTAGAATCTCACATGGAGCAACACACACATAAATGCCACCTAACCAGTCCCTTCACTGCAAGGGGGCCCAGGGAAGAATAGAGCCTCTCTCTGCTGAAGACGTGTTTGTTTTGCAATTAGTAAAGGATGAGGGGGCCCCTTTCTGATTTTGTGTTTTAAATCACTGGGAAGCTCAGAATTTAATCTTTGGTCTTTGGATGGAATAAATACTTAGGAAAATCGGGATAAAGTTTGGTGACCCGAGGCATTCTTTTGCTTCCCTTTTTCTTATGTCTCTCTCCCCCCCCCCCCCCCCATTTTGCTTCTTCTCTGTGTCCTTTGCCTAACTCATCACTTTGGACTCCTTCTTTTTCCTTTGCATCTCTCTATCCCCCCACCACCTCCCCTTGACACTGAATTTATTTCACTCTGGATATCACCAAGGTTTTTGTTTGTTTTCCTTAAACTCATACTTATAGACTCAGTGTTAAAAAAAGACTTAGAGCTCATTTAATCAAGTCTCATCTTTTTATAGATGAAGAAATAGGTCTAAAGTCAGAGAGAGTTTGGTATAATGGAAAACAGGCACTAGCATCAGAGGGTCTAGGTTCAAATTCTTAGCTCTGGTACACTTTGCCTGTGTGACCTTGGGCAAGTCGTCTAACCTCTTTAGTGCCTTAGTTTCCACTATAAAATGAGCCTTTGGGTTCCCTTCTGGCTTTAGAGCTAGATCTATGACTGTCATTTTGTCTCTCAGTGCCTCAGTTTATACAATTGTAAAATGATCCGATGACCTCTGAGGCACCTTCCAGCTTCAGAGCTGGGTTCCTAGGAATAGGTAGGTGAGTCAGTGAGTGGGGAAATGGTTTTGAAGGCAGGACAGGGCAGGGCAGAGCAGCCCACAGCTCCTCCCTCCTCCCCCTCCACACATTCTCCTGCAGGCACCCCTGGCCCTTAATTGTTTTCTCTGTATAAAAGAGGGATCAGAACAAAACCATTCCTTTCTTCTTCTTCTTCCTTACATCATCTCTCCGGCACCTGGGGAGTCTAGGTGTGCTAGGGCTGAGCACAACATGTGTGATGATGGGTTACACACAGCACATCACACTGAGACCTAAATCCCCACCAGGTTTACTAAGATTTTCCAAAGCTTAACTATATTTCTAATTGTCCTGCCACCTGTATTGAAACATAGAGTATGTGTTAATCTCAAATTCTTTTCTGTTTCCATAATCTTGGTAAAGTTTCCTGCATTCAAACAATAAATCCAATTAGGAGCCAAATTGGCTTCGAAGTTCCAGACAACCAGAAAGTAGCTGAAACCTTTCTTAAAGCAGGCAGGCAGCAGACAAATGAGCATATGCCACTGATTCCCCATCCCTGCCCTTCCTACCATGGCTCCTTGGACTGATCCATGCTTCACCCGCTGGCTGGTGTCACTCGGGCGTTAAGGATGTTTCTTCTTTCATCATGTTGTTTAACTTTGAATTATTTCAGAGGGCTTGATTTGTTAAGGAAGTGAGGATGGCCTTTACCAAGATGCTGCCTATATGACTCAAGGAATTGGGATGCCTGTTTTTGCCCCTGGGCGAAGTCATGCAGTTAGGTGATCCAGTGGATGGAGCACCAGGTCTCCAGGCAGGAGGATCTGAGATCAAATCTAACCTCAGACTCATAATGACTGTTTGACCTTGGGCAAGTCAGCTAACCTCTGTTTGCCTGTTATCTGACCTGTAAAATGGAAATAACAATAACACCTGTCTCCCAGGGTTGTTGTGAGGGTCAAATAGCATAGTAATCATAAGCGCAGCCTGGCACGTAGTAAGTGCTGTCTATGTCTCTATGTATCTGTTTATGTATCTCCGTATCTCTCTGCATCTCTCTCTCTCTCCCTCCCTCCTCTCCCCCTCCTCTCTCTCTCTCCCTCCCTCCTTCCTCTCCTTCTCTCTCTCTCTCTCTCTCTCTCTCTCTCTCCCCCTCCTTCCCTCTCTTCCCCTCCCCTCCCCTTTCCTCTCCTCTCCTCTTCCATCCTAGAGGTCCCAGAGAGTACTGATGAAGTACTTGAGATGTGTTCTTGTAGGATGAAGAGGTTCCTTGGACACAGGAGTGCAGGTCAGTAGGAAGTCATCTTCTTGGTACATGTGTCTGGAAAGTGTATTCCCCTCACCCATCTTAGATTGACCAGGACCTTAGAACTCTCATCACAACAATGACCAACCACGATTGCGGGCTGCTACCAACCTCCTGACAGCGAAATAATAGGCTACGTATGCAGAATAAGACACATACTTTTATTCCTTTTCTTTCTTTTTTTTTTTTTTGAGGGGGGGAAGGCCGGGCAATTGGGGTTAAGTGACTTGCCCAAGGTCACACAGCTAGTAAGTGTTAGGTGCCTGAGGCTGGATTTGAACTCAGGTCTTCCTGACTCCAGGCTTGGTGCTCTATCCACTGCATCACCTAGCTGCCACACAAACTAGATATATAAAGCTTTTCTTAGCCCCTTCTTTGTGTCAGGCATTAATAATAATAGCTCATATTGTTAAAGATGCCTCTTTTTGTAGCCATAGTGATTAGCACAGTGTCCACCTTGTATGTAGTAGGGGCTTAATAAAGTTTTACTGATTGATTGAAAGATGAAAACTTTTCATTTTTTAAGAAGTGAAAAATCTTCATGTAAAAGTAAAAAACATCTATTTGCCCTCAGTTACATTATTTTTCATATTTATTGTTATTACATTATGTAATTTAGCACAATGACTCTCTGAAAGGTAGACAGGGCATTATTATTGTTTCTTTTTTACAGTTGGAGAGACTGAGGCTCAAATGGGATATGACTTGCTGAAAGTCACATGACCACTCAATGACAGAACTGGCATTTGGATGGAGGTCTTCTGACTCCAAAATCAATCCTCTTTTCTTTCCTTCAATTTTCTTTTCACAGACCATTCTAGAGGCACAAGTCCAGGTAGAGGTAGAGTGAAAGAGTCTAGTTGGATGTGGCCTTTGGCATGAACCGGCCTTGCTGCTGATGCATCCACCCCAAGACTGGCCAGCCAAGGACATGGACCCCCCCTCCAGTCTTTCCGGCTGGGTATTGGGTCCAGCCCATGACTTCAGGTCAAATTTGAATTACCAGCAGTCATTTGAACCCTGAGCTCACTCCTCCCCAAAAGGTTGTGCATAAAAATTCTCCCTTCCTTCCACTCCACCCTGGGTCAAGTTCTATCACCTCTTTGACTGCTGCTTGGAGCCCTTAACTTATAGAACCTTTTTTCTCTTAATTCTCCAGCTCATGCTTCTTATCACAAACTCACCCAAATGTTTCTCCAGCTGCAATTTCATTGATACTGGTTTTACCCTCAAGCCTTTTCTGACTCTTTTGATCTCCAGTTTTTCCAAACTTTCTTTGTCTCCCATGCCCCCCATCCAGCTATCCCTGCACCTAGGGTCTTCCCCCTTCTTCCTCTCCCTTCCCTTTTGTGTCCTTGACTGTTCTTCACTCTGGGGCAACATAGATTAGCATCTCAAAACCCGCATTTCCATCCATGTACTTAAAGATAACTTTTCTTGATCCAGTCTACTCAGAAAGGGGTCCAGGCATAATGGAGGAAGGAGAATTAACTCAGCACTGAGCATTTTCATCCCACTGATCAGATATGGTAAAAGACAGCCTAGCCTCTCAAGTGAAGGCACTTCATTTGAGTAAGCCATCTCTTATTAGACCAGGTAGCTCCAAGAGAAGATGCCCAAAGGGAAAGCAAACTGTTTCAATCCAGATTCTGGCTCCCTCTGTGTGATGCTGGGCAAGTCATCTCTCTGAGCCTTGGTGACATCATCTAGAAAATGGGATTATAATGGCTTCTACTTCACTAGGTTGTGAGGATTAAAGATGAGCTATATAGATAATGGATATCTTATTTCCTGCCTTCTCAATGGGTAGGGGACAAGATGGAGGGAGGGAAAAATTTAGAACTGAAAGGAAAACTAGAAATGCACTCTTCTGCAATAAAAATATGATATATATATATATATATATATATATATATATATATGCTTCAGCAGTGGCAAAGGTCACTTACTATATATATATGTATTTATAGTACTTTGCCAGTTTTAAAGTGTTATACACATTTATGTATAGTATACACAGATGTATATTTATGCACATGTTCATAATTCTATACACATATGTGTATGTACACATATATTCACAACCCAACACACTTGCATCTGCATACACATTAATGAGTTGATATCATAGATACATATATGAATGAGGTGCACATGTAAATATTCTATGTATACTGATCTGCGTGTATATATACCACTCTAAGCTAGATCCTACACTTAGAGTAGTTACAAATGTATTAAAATATTATCTTAAAGTGGTACACAAGATATAAATACATATTTATACATTATATACACACATGTACATATGTCTATACATATACACATTTATACATTATATGTGTCTGCATAATTATATATCACTTTAAGATTAATAAAGTGTTTTACATATATAATCTCATCTTTTTTTAAATCACAGAAGAGTATATAATATATGTGTATATATCTACATGTATATATACCCACATCACACACACAAATATGTATACAAACACACACACACACATCCCTTGAATTTGTCCCTCTCTATTCTCATGGGAACTCGTCCTTCCAGACCTCATTACCTCTCGCCTGGACTATTTGGCTAGCATAGTGATAATGGCTAGCGCTTACATAGCATTTTTAGCTTTGCAGAAACACAGATGTGATCTCATTTGATGCTTACAACAACCCTGCCTGGTAGGTGCTATTATTATTCCCAATTTTACAGATGTGGAAACTGAGGCTAATAGAAGTCAAGCAGCTTGCCTACAGTAACGCAGCTGGTGTCTCAGGCAGGGTTTGAACTCAGGCCTTTCTGCCTTCATGTCTAGCAGCCTACATAGACATTGGTCCACCTAGTTGCCTCAGAGCTCATTTCCCAACTTCAAATCCCTCTCCTGTCCAGTCTTTGCTTCACATAGTTGCCAGAATGGCTTTTCCTATAGTAGAGGTCCGACCATGTTATTTCTCTACTCTACAAATCCAATGGTCCCGTGTTATTTCTAGGTTCAATTACAAACTCCTCTATTTTGCATTTGAGGCTCTTTAAACTTGACTTACCTCTCCAATCTTACTTCACATGACTCACTTTCACACATTCTTTCATCCAGATGAACAGACCATCTTGTTCTTTTCATGTAACTGAGGAAAACCAAAATACTAAATTTTTAGTTTATTTTTATTTTTGCTTTTTGGAGGGGGGAAGGTAGAGCAATTGGGGTTAAGTGACTTGCCCAGGGTCACACGGCTAGTAAGTGTTAAGTGTCTGAGGTCAGATTTGAACTCAGGTCCTCCTGACTCCAGGGCTGGTGCTCCATTCACTGTACCACGTAGTTGCTCTAAAATACTAAATTTTAAAAAATTAAAAAAAAAACAACACATAGCTTTGAGTATATGAACCTTTGTTGACAAGATGATATCTCTGCTTTTTAGTATGTTGTCCTGATTTGCTGTCACTTTCCTTCCAAGGAGCAAGCATCTTTTAATTTCATGACTGCAGCTGCTGTCTGCAATGCTCTTTGAGTCCAAGAATAGAAAATCTGACACTGATTTAATATTTCTCCCTGTATTTGCCAGGAAGTTATGTGATCAGTTGCCAAGATGCTAGGCTTTTGTTTGTTTGTTTCAATTAAGTTTCAAGCCAGCTTTTACACTTTCCTCTTTCACCCTCATCCAGAAGCTTCTTAATTTCTTCACTTTCTGCCTTCACTTTCTGAATGGTTTCATCTGTATACTAAAAATTATTGATATTTTTCCTGGGAAACTTAGTTCTGGTTTTTGATTTGCCCAGCCTGGCATTTCCCATGATGTGTTCTGCATATGGGGCAACTAGATCTTGCACAATGGATAGAATTCAGTGTCTGAAGTTAAGTAGAATCCTCTTCATGAGTTCAAATCTTAGGTTGGACTCTTACTAGCTGTGTGACCCTGAGCAACTCCCTGAACACTGTTTATCTCAGTTTCCTCATCTGTAAAATGATCTGGAAAGGGAAATGACAAACCTCTCCAGTGTCTTTCCTCTGAAAAAAAAAAAAAACCCAAAATAAACCAAAAACAAAACACACAAAAAAACCCCAAATGGGGTCACAAAGAGTGACTGAAACATGAAAAATGACTGAATGACAACAAAAATTTTGCATATAAGTTAAGGAAATATGGTGACAATATATAGCCTTGTCATACTCCTTTCTCAATCTTGAATCAATTATTTGTTCCATATTCTATTCCAACTATTGCTTCTTGACCTCATACAGGTTCCTCAGGAGATAAGTAAGATGATCTGGTGCTCTCATCTCTTCGAAGACTTGCCACATTTTGTCATGATCTACACAGTCAAAGGCTTTACTGAAGTTGATAAAGCATAAGTAGATGTTTTTGTGAAACTTCCTTGCTTTCCTCATAATCCAGAGAATGTTGGCAATTTGGTCTCTAGTTCTTCTGCCTCTTTGAAAACCAGCCTTCTCTTCTGATAATTCAGGGTTCATATATTGCTGAAACCTACCTTGAAAAATCTTAAGCATAACTTTGTTTGGGTGTGAAATAAGTGCAACTGTTTAGTAATTTGAGCATTCCTTAGCATTTCCCTTCTTTAGGATTGGGACATAAACTGATCTTTTCCAATAGAGTGGCCACTGTTGAGTTTTCCAAATTTGCTGACATATTGTGTGCAGGACTTTAACAGCATCATCTTTGGGGATTTTTAAGTAGCTCAGCTGGAATTCTACCACCTCCACCAGCCCTATTGTTGACAAAGTTTCTTAAGGCCCACATGACTTCATTCTCCAGGATGTGTGGCTTTAGATAAGTAACCGTATTATCATTGTTATGAGTGATGTTAAGATCTTTCTTGTATAGTTCTGTATATTGTTGCCACCTCTTCTTAATCTCTTCTACTTCTAGTAAGTCCCCACCATATTTGTTTTTTATCATGCCCATTTTTGCACGAAACTTTCCCTTGATATCTCAAATTTTCTTGAAGAGATCTCTAGTCTTTCCCATTCTATTGTTTTCTTTTATTTCTGTGCATTGCTCATTTGATAAAACCTTTTTATCTTTTCTTGTTATTCCCTGCAATAGTTAAGTATATATTTCCCTTTCTCCTTTTCCTTCTGCTTTCCTTCTTTCCTCAGCTATTTGAAAAGCCTCATCAGGTAGCCATTTTGCTTTCTTGCTCTTCTTTTTCTTTGGTATGTTTTTTGTTGCTGCCTCTGTCCAATACTGAGAACCTCTGTCCACAGTCCTTCAGAAGACACTCTATCTACCAGGTCTAATCCCTTAATTCACTGATCACTTCATATTCATAAGGCATGTTATGTTTCACTTCATTCCCTTTCATACACTCTACAATCTAGCCCATCTTCTGGTGTCATCTTTTATCTCTTTAATATGCTCCATGGGGTTTTCTTGGCAAAAATACTGGAATAGTTCATCATTTCCTTCTCCAGGGGATCACCTTTTGTCAGAACTCTCCATCGTGACCTATTCACATTGGGTAACCCCACACTGCGTAACTCATAGTTTCATTGAGCTAAGCAAGCTCCTTTACCACAACAAGGCAGTGAGCCAGGAGGAGAGGCCTGGCACATAGTAGGTGCTTAATAAATGTTTATTGATTGAGTAATTGATTGGTCCTGACTTTCATGATTTATCTCAGATAATTATAGAAAGGGGGTGAGATGACTCAGGATATGAAGTTGCATGATGGGTAACCCCCCCAGGTATCAAGGTCTTGATGCATGTGGTTAAGATCATCCATCTAATATAACCAAAGGAATCCTATCAGCACACTCTTGCTAGGGGATGTTAACCAGGCAATATCAGCAATCAGAACAAGTGGAAAGTAATCTTAGAGGAGAAGAAATAGGCAGGTAGAGTTTCAGTAATCAATAATCCAAGGAACTACCTTTCTTAAATAGAAACGAGTAAGTAGTTGGTATGTTCTTGGGGCCAGTGGAGGGACTCTAAATTGATGTCATTATGCACTATGGTTTTGAATACAGTATAACTGAACTCTAGATCTGTGGTCAGTGGAGCATTTATACAGTAGCATGCCTACTACATTCCAAGCACTGTGTTAATCCCTAGGGATACACAGAAAGGCAAATCCAGCCCCTGCCCTCAAGCTTCTCAAGTTCTAATGAAAGAGACAATATGTAAATAGTGAGATATACACAAGATAAATATGTAAAGTATATGGGAGGTAATCTCAGAGGGGAAGATACAAGGGGGGGAAGGGGAGAAGGGAAGGGGAGACAGGACCCTTCTGTAGAAGGTGAGATTTGAATTAAGTCTTGAAAGAAGTCAAGGTAGACTCAAAGGTAAGGAGGGAGAGCCTTCTCTGGATGAAAAATAGAATGTTGGGTTTGAGGAACTATAAGCAGGTCAACATAGCTGGATTATAGAATGCATGAACAGGAATAAGGTAAAAGAGGACAGGAAAGGTAGGAAGGCACCAGGTCATGAAAGCTTTAAATGACGCAGTTTGATGCTGGAGATAATAGAGAAAACCTCTAGACTTCGTTGAGTAGCACTATGACATGGTTGGACATACTCTCTGGGAAAATCACTTTAGCAGCCAAGTGAAAGATGGATAAGAGTAGGGAGTGATTGGAAGCCAGGGACCAATTAGAAGTCTTGTTAGAAGACCTGGGTTAAGATCTAGGCTCTGCCCTTTGCTTATCAGAATGACCTGGTACAAGGCACTTCAAGTCATCTGGAAAATGAAAGGGCTGAATCAGAGAGTTTTTAAAAGCCCATCCAGCCTCATACAAAGATTATATGACAATTCCAGTGTCTTGGAGATGCCAGCTGGGCTATAGCCAAACTGGTATTTGGTAGAATTAAGTTGAACTGGATTAAACTATAGACTTTCCTGCTCATAGAGGTTGCCTTTATCGATAGCCTTACCTTTCTGTTAAGTGGCATCCTATTGCTTGACTCAGAGGGGCTCTTCTCCCCTTCTCCAAAAGGCAGTTTGCTTAATATAAGTTATTTTCATTTAAATAAACGTTGCATAGTTTTATTTTGAATTTTTCACAAAAAAGCTGGAATTATGCTAGGAAACCAGAGTGGACAGTCATTGCCAGAGAAGATGCAAAGGGCATAAAGTTCAGGGTGGCCATGAGTCCCAGTTCTTTGCATACTAGACACTGCCCCATTGTGTAGCACTGAGCAAAGCATTTTGCCTGTCTTGCATCTCCTCGGTTCTTATATTTGTAAAATGGAATAATAAAGATAACTGATATTGATATATCATTCCCCATATTTGATCTCATCTGATCCTCTTAGTGAGCAGGGAGGTGGTTGGACATTATTATCTTCTTTTATAAAGAAGGAACTCAAAACTCAGGGAATTTAGAGGATTTGCCCAAGATGGCACCGGTAATAACTGGGAAGAACTGGGATTTGAATCCAGTTGTAACTCCAGAGCCACTGCAGTGTCTTCCATGAGTCTGCTAGCCCTGCTAATCCCCTTAGATGTAGACCTCCCGGCCACATGGGGCCTTCTAGGTCCTCTTTTGACTGAGTCCAAGTTTTACAGAACAAATCTTTTTATTAAGGGGATTTGTTCTGCAAAGTTTGGATTCAAAGGGCCACACTTGAGGACCTGGGGGGCCACATGCAGCTGCAGGTTTCCCACCCCTGCTTAGAGGATCTTAGCACTGAAAAACTAAAGAGAATTTTTAATATGGTTTCCCAAACAACAAAGTAATCTTCTACTACTAAATATCAGAAACATTTTTTGGCCAGAAACAAAATAGTGCCCAAGGTATCCAGTCTTTGGAAGGCACTAGTCACCACAGGATACAGAGGCAAAGCTGATACATGAATGCCTATGCGTTGGTGGGTCGGGCTCGTGGGCAGAGGTTCCCTATCCCTCAAATTAAAGGGAAGTTTGTGCAACATGCAGTCCTTTTGAGTCAGGGCCAGGGTCACTGTTGGGCCGAGGTAACATTAATTATTTTTCCGCTTGTCGGATTCCATGAAAAGGATGTGAAAATGGCCTGTTTGTGAAAGAGGGCAGGGTGAGGTTCTGAGCTGATTATGTCAAACACATTCAAAGCCTCCTTGGTGCAGAAGATTGTGATCAACAAAGCATGGCTGGCATCTGCACCCATTTCAGGAAGAAGCTCCTCAAGCCCCATGAACTCCTAAGGGGCAAGAAAAGGTGACTTTAACCCTTTGGTGGCTAGAACGATTCAACCCTGGAATTCTTGAGGCTTTACAACGATACCATCTCTAGCAGGGAGGGTGGTAAGGACCCTGGTCTTTGAGAGGTCCTCTTGAGAGAATGGCATTGGCCAGGTGGCTAGGACAGCCACACAGATAATTATATTCTCACACATTTACATAGTTGTGGTATGGGGTACAATGGAAAGAAAACTGGGCCACATGGAGGATTTCTGACTGAGAGAGAATGAGTCTCTACTGTGGAATGAGGGACCCTTGGGGTTGTTGGTCAGGCCCGATTTGCAAAAGAGCAGAAAATGCATTGATTAGCCCCAGTCATGTTAAAGAACTGAAAATGCATTGATTAGCCCCAGGCATGTTGACTGGGCAGTCTCAGAAAAGAGATCTAATAGCCTTTTGAGGAATCAGAAGCCCTGGGTAATAGAAGATAACTCCACCAGATCGCTATAGCTTTGGTGGCGGTGAGGAAGTGCACCTACCCATTTGGTGGGAGAAGGAGCAGTGAGAGATATTCTAGCTAGGATACAGCCTCCGGCATGGGAGTAATTCTAGGGGAATGAATTGTCTGAGAAACATTCTCTCTTCCACTAGTATGGGTACATGTGGCAAACTAAAACCCATTGTGGGTGGCTCAGAGAATGATCTTATTCCTTGATTTTCCCTTATCATTTACTATCTTAAACATTTAAAATAGAAAATTTCATTTAAAATAATTAAAATGTAGTTTAAAATTTTGTCATTTTATTCATGATTTCTACCTAGTCAGCAGAGAATGAAATTATTTGAGATCTTGGGTCATATTTGCATAGTTATGATTCACTGAACTCTACATATGGGTCCTAGTATAGTAAGGGAGTTCAGGGTGGGGCTCATTCTACAAAATATTTTATGGTTTAAACTTTTTAAATAAACAAATTTTTTTCTTGTATAATAATTCTGCTAAGTACATAGTGTGTAGGCAACAGAAGCATTTCTACCCCATTCCTGTTCTAGGTTTCAGTTTAGTGTCAGAGACCAGATGAGACATTTGCATAGTCAAGGTTTGAAAATTGTGCTCTCTATATGTTACTGTCCCAAAAGGCTTTGAGATTTTGCTGTAATTTAATTAGGCTCATAGTGAAGAGGTATACGTTATTTTGATGAAGGGGGATTTCATATGAATCCCCTGTGGGTCCTTGTCTGGAAAGAATTTCACAGGACTCAGGCTATCTTTTGGCAGAGTTACAAAGTCTATTGTTACGCTATGTAAGGGGCAGGAAAAAGGTTAAGGTAGCCTGCAGAGTGCTGGGGATGGAGGTATAGGTTATAAAGGCATAAAACTGTCATTCAGAGGCTCATTATACTAACTAGGTGGGAAAAAGTGGGATTAGGGAGGAGTCTAGGAGTGGTTAAGTGCTTAAAGGGCCATGCATTTTTAATACCAACTGCACAGGCGAATTACCCATAATGCATTGAGGAATTCCAACGGGTTGGGGAGGGAGGGGTGTGGTTTTTGCCTTTACATATCACTAGGTAACTTTTTGGTCAAGGATAAATGACATAGGTCCAATATGGCGGTTGGGAGTATAGGCTTGATTGTTTCAGGAGGCACCAAGTTTGGAAGCTAGACTGATTAGAGACCATCTCAGGAGGGAGTTATCTCCTTGATAAAGTTGCTCAAGGTTTCTAAAGCGCAGCTGGCCGCTAAGAACAAAGGCGTTATATATTTCTCTAAGAATACTGCAGTGATTGATCCATGGGAAACTATCTAGCAGACTTTGGGAAAAGACTTTGAGGCTGGGGGCAGGGGGAGAAGCGGAGTGAATGCCTTTATGGCTGAAGGAAAGTGTGACTTTTACAGCTTAATGGCACAGACTTGTCACAAATTGATGTGACATACATGGTTACCCAACCACAAGTGAGATTTTTACAAACTGGGGTACAAAAGCCCCACCAAAATGACACAGAAGCACCTCGTCAATAGATTTAGAGGTAGAAGAGGCCTTAGAGAAGGGTATCTCACTCAATGCTCTCATTTTACAGATAAGAAAACTGAGGTATAATACTCTTGACTTGCACAACAGTATCAGACAGTGACAGACGTAAGGATTAAATCAGTGATTCTCCCACTGTACAATTCTGTCTACTTTCAGAGGACCCAAGTTTGATTAACTGCTAATTAATTACCTCAGTAACTGTGTGACTTTGGGCAAATCATTTCCACTCTCTTGGCCTAGAAAGAAGCAGAGGAGAGGAGCGAATGAATGCACTGCAGATGGGAGACGTTCAGGTAGTTCTGGAAGCACAGAGTTCACCACATCATTGCACCTCATATATTAAGACAAACTATCAGCAAATAGCAAACATATTTCAAATTATGTCAATAATAACCTGTCGATCCAAGGAATGATAAGGAATTAATTCTTCATTTTCACTAAGGAGAAAATAGGAGATGATGGCATTAAATTGCATCCTGATTTCACATTTTACCATTAGGAAGTTTACAGTAAAGGAATCACGTGTTAATTCCTGGCTGTAGGGCATGGCAGTTGTGGACAATGCTTTTGGAGGGGAAGAGTTGGGCATCAGAACCAGTAGCAGAGATACAAAATGGAGGTCAGATGCGCCAAATGAAAGTCAGGCCAGGAGAGTTGGAGAGTTGCCGTATTAAAACCAAATGGTGAATGCTGCACATAGTTGTACGTGCTCTGCTGCTGGGGATGCTGAGGCTGGCACATGACCTGAGCTTTGGAGTAGGGCTGAAGCTAGCTGGGTATCCACACTGTCAGGCACCAATATGGTGGGCCCCTAGGAGTGCAAGACCACCAGGTTGTCTAAGGACGAGTGAACTGGCCTACGTTGGAAGCAGCAAGGCAAAGCTTCTGTGCCAATCCGAAGGATTGGGCCTGTATGTGGCTGACGTATGAAAGGAAATGGAAGGAAGGAAGAAAGGAAGGAGGAAGAGGAGAAAGGAAGCAGGGAGAGAGGAAGAGAAGGAGGGAGAAAGGAAGACAAGAAGGAGGATGGAATAAAGGAAGGAGGGGAGGACAAATAGTGGAAGAGAGGAAGAAAGGGAAGGAGGAAGTGAGAAAGGAAGGGAAGAAGGTAGAAAGAGAGGAAGGAAGGATGGAGGAAGGAAAAAAGGGAGGGAAGAGGGGAAGGTCAGAAGGCAGGGAAGAAGGAAAGTTGGTTGTTTAAGAAGGTTACTTGTGAAGTTAGTTCTGGGTTAGAATTCTGTGATAAACAGAAATGGTTCTGGGAAGAACAGAGTAAAGGATGTGCCGGGTTCCAGAATATCAGACCAGTTAGTTTGGGTATAAGCATTGGCTATCCAAGGAAGAACAACATGCTATGTGCATATATGCATACACATAACATCCTTTGAATGGCACCAGCTGCTCCTAATAGTCTAATTACATAAAGGATCTATGATTCTGTTCATTTGGGCAGTTCCTGATGTGCGAATCCCTGTCACGAATGCCAAGTAGTTCACAGTCTGTCTATGCCACAAGGCCATTCCTGATCACCTCTGCTGCTGCCTCTATATCCCTCTTACAAAACAAAACAAAACAAAACAAAACGAATCAAATAAAAAAATACCTCCCCCCCCCAACCTTGTATATGTCATATAGAGTTATGTGTTCTTCCCCGTGTAAGCAGGGTTTCTTCCCATTGAAAGAGTAATAAAACTCTATAGGGGAAAGCTTCTACAGATATATGGGGGGACACATGCAAGGAGATGCTGGTATAGAGGTGTTAGTGTTAAGTAATAAGACTGAGAATCCTCCAGACTAACATTTACTTAGCAGTGCATGTGGGTTCCAAAACAAACTGGGTTTAAGGCTCTCAGTGACCAAGAACCCAGAACTTTGGTTTTTAGCCAGTTAACACTCAGTTTGGAGGGAAAGAAAAGCAAGATGAAAGAGTTAAGATACCTAATTTCTTGTTGGAGGAGGAGATCAGGAGACAGAGAGGTTAGGGTAAGGTTGAGGGCTGATTGGAGGGGATTGAGATACAATTAGGAGATGCCGAGGAGAGAAGGAAAAAAGGGTTGTTTTGTAACATTCTTTAAGTTGGGTGACTCTTGGGAGGGGAGAGTAATCTTGTGACTTCTCCAAACTCAGATGACTTTGAGACTTAACAAAATGGTAGATAAAAGCCAAGTGAAATCACTGATGCTGTTTCAGAATTACATTAATTAGGACAGTGATGTGTTGGGGGCTGGGGGAAGTCTCTTGCTTTGTCTCCATTTTCATTCACAAATAACTAGTGAAGGAGGACCTGGGCACAGGGGAGCAGCCACACACCCACCAGCAAAGGAATCCAAAGCTGGAAAGGCCCAGAAGGCAACGCCTCCCTGCTCAGCCTTGGGCTGGCTGGCATCTTCCCTGTGGGGCTTATCTAGATCTGGGCCATTTTGATTTACTCCAGATAATTAATCTCTTCCTGTTTAAATTCTCTCCTATAAATCATCCTCCAACTAGCTAATGAATGCAGTCATTGAGTGACCAAAATGCTTTGAGATCTCCTGGGGGAGAAGTCATCATTCTGCCTCTTCCCTCCATTTCTCTCCCTACTTCAGGGGTTCTTAACCTTTTTTTTTTTTTTTTTTAATGTCATAGGCCCCTTTGGCATTCTGGTGAAGCCTATAGAGAGCTTCTCAGAATAAGTTTTTAAAATGATAAAATAAAATACATAGGATCAAAAAAGAAGCCAACTATATTGAAATACAGATATCAATTTTTTTTTAAAGGCTTGCAGGCCCCAAGTTAAGGCTCTAAGCTGGGAACTGGGCACACTAACCACTTTCCCCAACTTCTATGCAGTATAATAGAGTATTGTTTATACAACAAAGGTTGATGGCCATTGATTTCTTTTATATAAAGAGGAGTAAACAGAGTGTTGGTGCATGATCTTCTGTTTGCAGATGATTGTGCACTCAGTGCAGCATCTAAAGCTGAGACGCAACAAAATATGGATCAATTCTCTGCTGTTTGTGCTAATTTTGGCCTAACAATTAACACCAAGAAAACACAGGTGCTCTATCAGCCACCACTACACCACCCATACATGGAACCATTGTTTACAGCAATTGGAGAAGTTTTGAAGGCTGGGGCTATATGTTCATTTACCTTGGCAGTGTACTTTGTGGGGAGCTACACATCCATAATGAAGTTGACACATACATTGCCAGAGCAAGTTCAGAGCAAGGAAAGTGTGGGAGAGAAAAGGTATTAGACTGACTATGAAAATGAAGGTCTACAGAGCCATTGTGCTGACCTCTTTGTTGTATGTCTGTGAAACCTGGACAGTCCACCAGTGTCCATTCCATTGGGCATAGATTGCATTGGTTGTGTTGTTCTGCTCATTGGAAGCCCTAGGAAGGAGCAGATGACTTCTCAGGCGCTGGCTTTTGTGCCTAGGCCAACAGGAGGGTAGATAAGGGCTCCCAACTTTAGTCCTCTCAACCAATGAGGTCTTAAAGATGGTTTTAAGAGAAAACTAGCCTAATCTGTATGGGGGAAGCTGCTGTAGGATCTTGTTCCTACCACATCTTTGCTTTCTTGAATGTAGAAAGCACTCACCACCCCTGCTTCCCCTCATCCCTCCCCACACACCCCAGAAGTTAGACTAACCCCAAATCTCGATCAGGTTTCAGGTGGGCAGAGCTGGGCATGTTTCCAAAGGCAGCCTGCTTTCCTTCCAGCTACCATGTCTCCTACGAGGCCACTGCTAGCAGACAATCAGGTTCCTGACACTGGGAAGAAATCCAGGGAGGGAATACATGAGAACAAGACTGGCACTCTCTTGCCCATCATTCCCTATACCCCACCAAGAGTGTTCAGGTAGTTCACATGTGAATAATAATGAATACACATTTTTATGGCAGCTTTAAGGCTTGCAAAGCATTGTACATGGCTTCCATTGATCCTTACAACAACCTGGCGAGGCAGGTCTGCTAGCATTATTCCCATTTTACACATAAAAAAGGTAGATGAGAAAGACAGCACGGTGTAGTTGGACAGCAGTGAGGAAGACCCAGGCTCAAATTGTGTCTCTAACCTTTATCGGCTGTATGACCTTGGGTAAGTTACAGCCTCTTAGTGTCTAGAATCCTAACACCATAAATTACAGAGAAGGTGGTAATCTGCATTGGCAGGGAATTATTCCTTGCCAGGTCCTTCTTATTCCAAAGAAATCAGAGATCTGACCTAAAAAACCAAAGATGTTCTAAGCACAGGCAAGGAGGTCTCCCACCTCTTTGCCTTTTTTGCTGACTGTTCCCCAGACCTGGCATGTTTTCTCACTTCTTTGGGTTCCATCAAGACTCAGTTCAGATCCCAGCCTTCCCTCTGCAAAACCCTCAGTTTGCCTTTTGCATGTCTTTCATGTACATAGCTCTTTGCTAATTTTCTTTCTCAATAGGATGTAAGCTCCTTGAGGGCAGGCACTGGATTTTTTTCCTTCCCTTTCAGCATTCAGCACCTGGCATCAAGCAAACGATTAATAAATACTTGCTATTGATGGTGAAGTAAAGCTCAGAGTTAAGTGACTTGCTTAGGGTCATACAGTTGATCAGCGTCGGAGCTGAGATTCAATAGATGAACAGAGTATTTATTAAATACCTACCTTGTGCCAAGCACTGTGCCAAGGGCTGGGGATAAAAACACAAGTTAAAAAGAAAAGACAGTTACTACCCTAAAATAGCTTACAGTCTAACAGAGAAAAATAACGTGTTTTTTTTTCTTGGGGGGATGGAGGCTTTGGAGGAAAAGGCACCCTTGGGGCTTCATGGAAAACTCCACAGAGTTGGGGCGGGAGTGCCCCTGAATGAGAGGTGAGCTCATGCTCACTCCACGGCCCAGACAGTTGCTTAAATGGCAGTCCTGGGAATGAAGTTACACATCAGAGGAAGGAGCCCGGGGTGGCTGGGTGGGGGGAAGCATTTCCAGGGTAAGACAGCTGCTGGGGGAGAGGTGGAAAAGTCCAGGGAGTCAAAATGGAGTGGGAAGAATTCTTGACTTAGGATCCAATACTCAACGCCCTCTGCCCCTGGAGCCTCCAATTAGACCTGGCCACTCGATGCAGGGCAACCCCGATGCCCGCCCTGTACATGCCCGTAGCAGAAGACGGTAAGTTGCCTGCCAAAGCCGAGCATCGGAGAAGCCAGGTAATAATTAAGCCGGGATAAATAGCCATTATGATGAAGGTCTGACAACTCGCAGAGACCACAGACTGCTCCGCGGCACCTGCTTATTTCCCATTGATCCCCTCTGGGATATGGCCCTGCCGTCTTTCTGTAGCTTCCCAAATAACAGCCTGGCAAAGCCCCTCGCTAAGAGGTGGCCTCTGAAGAGAATCCGCTTGGGTCTTTCCTGTCTTTTTCATCTGTAAGACCTGCTAGGGGAAGCTTTAATTACTGGTCTGAGATTTCCCTGCTCCAGCGCCTTCACAGACAATGGGATGGATCAGCAGATGCCTTTCTGAAATCAAATTTTAAAAAGGTTTTAAGATCGGAGGATCCAGGTCTCAGTTTGGTTTAAAATGATGGGGGAAAGTGTTGGCAGGCCTTGGACATGGGTACTAGAAGAATGGCACCATTTGATTCCTCAGGTACGCTCACATTCTGTGGTGATGAGTAGGGATAGCGTTATGAGTGAATGTTCATTCCTTCATTCAATAAGCATTTATTAAAAGCGCCTGCTATATGTACCAAGCACTCTTCCAGGCTCTAAAAATACAAAGACCAAAATGAAACAGTTCCTGTCCTCAAGCAACTTACATTCTGTTGGGGGCGGGGGGTGGGTAAGGAAATAGCTTGTAAATGTAATTGATCTCTTGACTACTCACATCATTGTTACTTTCCCTCTAAGTTGGGATGAAATAATGATAATAATTTATATGGCATTTTAGGGTTTGGTTTGCAAAGCACTTTAAATGCATTATATCCTTTTACCTTTCCAAAAGCCTGTGAGGTAAGTCCTATTATTATCTCTGTTTTACTTGTGGTGTATGATTGTGACGGAATACTATTGTATATGCTGGGGCAGCTAGCTGACTGGATGAACAGAGTGCTAGGTCTGGAGTCAAGAAGACTCACTTTCTGAGTTCAAGTCTGACCTCAGACATTTACTAGCTGTGTGACCCTAGGAAAGTCACTCAACTCTGTTTGCCTCCGTTTCTTAATCTGTAAAAATAAACTGGAGAAAGAAATGGCAAACCATTTCAGTATCTCTGCCAAGGAAACTCCAATGGTGTCATGAAGAGTTGGGGATAACAACAGCAACAACATTTTACAGAAGAGGAAACTGAAGCAGACAGTGGCACAGTGACTTACCCAGGATCACACAATTAGTAAATGAGTGAGGCGGGATTTGAACTCAGGTCTTCCTGATTCCAGCTCCTACTCTCTTATCCACTGTCATCTAACTGCCCTGATGATTTAAATATTGATTAAAATCATGATGATTTAAAGTAGGGGTTCTTTACCTATTTTGTGTCATGGATTCTTTGACAATCTAATGACACAGATGGACCTCTTCTCAGAATAATAATAATAAATGCATAAAATAAAAGACATAGCATTATGAAGGAAATCAATTACATTGATATATAGTTATCAAAATATTTTCCTAAGAAAACAAATTCACAGGCCAAGGGTTAAGAACTCTTGGATGAGATGCTGTCTAAAGCCCCGTTAGAATAGAAGCTCCTTGAGGACAGAGGATTTCTTTCAGCTTGTGTTTGCATTTCCAGTGCTTAGCCTGGGATATAGCAAGTACTTAATAAATATTTGTTGACTTAGCTATATCTTATTTTTTTAATATTATTTTATTTCTTTTGAATGACTTGTTTATTTACTTTTAGTTTACAAGATTCAGTTCCACAATCACTTGAGTTGCAGATTTTCTCCTCTCCCTTCCCCTCCCCCCCACGGTGGCATGCAGTCATGTATAGGATCTGCAAATACTTTCACATTGTACAATAGTTTGGTTATATAGAAGGGTTGTAACCAATGAGTGATCACTGCGGAAAAAAAAAAGCAAAACCAAACATGAAAAAGAATGGTAGCATGTGTTTTGCTTCAGTCTCCATTTAAACTATAGTCTTTCTATATCTTTCTCTGAGTTTAGATATCTC
>CM053585.1:28518708-28538616 GCA_028646515.1 Pseudochirops corinnae | reverse complement strand
GTTTATCAAGGTTGGTCATCGTATGTGCGATGTGTCTGTGATTGTGTACAGGTTTTTCCTAGTTCTGCTCTTCTCACTTAGCATCAATTTGTATAAGCCTCTCCAGGTAATTATGAAGTCCATCTCTTAACTATATCTTATGATCCTCTCTGAACTTCAAGTTCCTGATCAGGAAAATATGGGGATGGACATCATTAATTTGATCGATCCTTAAGTTTTCTTCTAGCTCACAAACTCAAATATTTGATAGCATCTCAGGATGGTCTGAAAGACTCTTCCAAAGAGCAGCTCTGGTCAGAGTACCTTTGGGATGGATTGGTCTGGCTGTTGGATTGGTCCCAGTCCTCCATGCTCAGTCTCTAAAACGCTATGGAGTTCCCACTGTTCTGGAGCTTCCTCATTGGAGCATTCTGGTCTTTTGAAGTGGTGTACAAATATCTCAGACTTCTGATGCCCTTAACATCTCTCTGGTCACCTCTGGCATTTTCTGCCTTGCCTACCCCTTTGTGACTGCCTGAAGGCTTCTGGCTATGTTTTTGCACGGTACTGGGCTTCATGAAGACATTTACTACAATTTATTTTAATTTTATTTTTTTCCTCCTCACTAGGTTGGATGCCCTTTTTAGGTCTTTCCTAGGCATGTGTAGGAGCTGGGCTCTTCTGCAGCCATCTGAACTATAAATTGATATAAGCATTCATTATGTGACTGCTATGAGTCATGCACTGTGCTAAATATTGGGGTACAAAAACCAAAATGAAACAATTCCTGCCCTCTATTTAGTGACTGCTGGGATAGTGTTTCTGTCTTCAGAAACTGGGAGCAAGTGGCAAGAGATGTGGGTCAATCCAGCAGCCATAGTAACTAGCTGGGATAGTGAACAAGCATGTTAGACTGGGTGGAAAGTCAGAGCTCTCCCCCTAAATCTCAGCAACTGGTGAGAAGACTGGGGAGACCATTCCAATTCCCTAGTACTCTTCCCTGTGATTTCCCAGCTTTCCAGAATTTATAGTTCCTGACCACAAGAGGAATCCTCAGTGGGTGTCCCTTTCTATGACCTGTGGAAGCAGGTGGTGGCAGTACCCCCAAAGAAGTGGTGGGGTAGGATGATAGGGTTGTAGAATCATAGATTTAGAGCTAGAAGAGATAGAAGATGTGACTAATTCCACACCCATTTTTTCAGATGAAGAAATTAAGACCCAGAGAAATATGGCTCACACAGGTAGTAAGTGCCAGAGTTAGGATTTGAACCCAAAACTCAATCCAGGATAATCAGGAGGGTGAAATCATTTGGAGATGATTGGGCAAAGCATTCAAAAAGGGTGAAGCACCTGACAAGGGCTTTTGGAAGGGGGTAGTATTATTTTACAATGTTTAACTAACCAGTGATCACAAAAAAATGGATTTCCTATGAATTAATAATATCAAGGGCAGACAAGGATCGGGGTACCATTGGGCAGGTGTCTCAAGTAATATGCCACCTGGTGGGCAAAATTATAAACAATATTCCCTTGCTAGTTAATGATAAAAGTGACACTCTGTCTTTCTGTAGGATTGCAGATGTAGGAAACATTTCAGGTGTGGGCTGATATTTTTTTCATTTAGTTTTTATTTTATTTTTACCCATGTACATGCAAACAAAAATTTTAAACACCTTTTAAAAAAAATTTGAGTTTCAAAATTTTCTCCTTTCCTCCTTTCCTTACTCCCGCTACTTGAGAAGGCAAACAATTTGATACAGATTATACATGTGCAGTACAAAAACATCTCCATAAAAACCATGTTGCAAAAGAAAATGAAGACCAAAAAGACCAAAGAGGAATAAAGAAAATTTTAAAATAGCATGCTTCAATCTGTATTAACACTCTATTAGTTCTTTCTGTGGATATGGATAGCATTTTTTTCATCATGTGTCCTTTGGAATTGTCTTGGATCATTGTATTGCTGAGAAGTTATTTACAGATGATCATTGTACTGTGTACAATGTTCTCCTGGTTCTGCTCATTTCACTTTGCATCAGTTTGTGCAAGTCTTCCTAGGATTTTCTGAAAACATTCTGCTTATCATTTCTTATAGCACAATAGTATTCCTTCACAATCATATACCACAACTTGTTCAGTCATTCTCCTATTGATGGGCATTTCCTTGATTTCCAGTTCTTTGCCACCACAAAAAGAGCTGCTACAAATATTTTTGTACAGAGAAGTCTTCTTTCTTTCTTTCTTTCTGGTATAGACCTTCTTGTGCTACTTCTATGTCAAAAGGTATGCACAGTTTTATATCTCTCTGGGCACAGTTCCAAATTGCTCTCCAGAATAGTTGGATTAAAGGTTAAGTGACTTGCTCAGTGTCACACAGCTAGTAAATGTCTGAGGCTGGATTTGAATTCATGTCTTCCTGACTCCAGGCCTAGTGCTATATCCATCGTACCACCTAACTGCATTACTGCTTCCGTGTCCCTATTTTTCCACATCCCTATCAACATTTGTCATTTTCCTTTTCTGTCATATTAGCCAGTCTGATAGGTATGAAGGGGTACCTCAGAGTTCTTTTAATTTGCGTTTCTCTAGTCAATAGCAATTCAGATAATTTTTTCATGCAACTATTGAAAACTTTGATTTCTTCTTGTGAAAACTGCTTGTTCATATCTTTTGACTACTTATCAATTGGGGAAGGATATATTCTTAAAAATTTGACTCAGTTCTCATCAGACAAATTTCCCATAAAAAGAATTTCCCCCAGTTTCCTGCTTTCCTTTTAATCTTGGTTGCATTGTTTTTGTTTATACAAACCCTTTTTAATTTGATGTAATCAATATTATCCATTTTATATCCTGTAATATTCTCTATTTCTTATTTGGTCATAAATTCTTCCCTTATCTATAAATCTGACAGGTAAAATATTTCATGCTCCCTTAATTTGCTTATTGATATTTCCCTTTATGTCTAAATCACGTAGTGGGTTGCTATTATTACCACAGCATCCTAACTGATGCCTAGAATTCCCACCTGCAGCCTGCATCACTGTGTCACATAAACATATAATTAAATAAAAATAGACAAAATAAATGGAAAGTAATTGGGGCAGGAGAGGGGAGCACTGGCAAGTGGATGGTTCTAGAAGGGCTTACTGTGACAAGTTGAGTATTGAAGGAAGCCAGAGATTCTAAGGGAAAATTAAGAAGGAAGAGCATTCCAGGCCTTGGGGACTGCCTGGAATGCTGGACTTGGACTCAGGAAAACCTGAGTGCGAATCCTTCCTCAGACACCAGCTGTGTAGGTCAGGTTTCTTTGTCTCTAATTAATAATTGTAGCACTTACCTCACACGGTTGTTTTGTAGGTATGGGCACGAAATCAGATAACATATACAAAGCTCTATAGAAATTCAAGCTAGTATTTGTGAGCCATCTGGAGACTAGAAGATTAGGCTGGAACACTGGCAGTCCAGAGCAGCTGCTAGTGTGGCATCCTTGTCTGCCCCACATGTCTTCTAGACCTAGGCAAATCAACGAGCAATTATTCATTGTCTACTATGGGGCAGGCATTGTGCTAAGCACACCAAGGATACAAAGAAAAGCCCAAAAACCCTTCCCTTAAGGAGCACAGGGTCTGACAGAGGAGATGACATGTCAACAACCATGTGCAGAAACAGATTTAGGAAGGATACATTGGAGATGATCCCAGAGGGATCAGGAGAACAGCTTTCCAGTCTTCTACATTTATGAGCTTACAGACACACAGTAGGCTCTTAATTAATGCTTATTGACTTGACTGATTGATTATACAGATGAAACCACAAGTCAGTCCAACAATAATGAGAAGAACAAATAAATGTGATAGTTTGTTAAACTGAATTGGTACACAAGATTCCTCCTTGAGAAGTTTTGGAAACAAGAATAGATTTAGAGTTGAGGATTCTCGGTTCAAAATCCCAGAGCACAGGGCCTGGAGTCAGGAGGACCTGAGTTCAAATGTGACCTCAAACATTTACCAGTTATGTGACCTTGGGCAAGTCACTTAACCTCTGTTTGCCTCAATTTCTTCATCTGTAAATGGTTGTTGTGAGGATCAAATGAGATGATAATCGTAGAGTTCTTAGAGCAGTACCTGGCATGTAGCAGGCACTACAGAAATGTTACCTATTGTTATTGTTACTACTACTACCATCGAGCAGATCTGCAACCACTGCCAACTCCTCTGAGCCTCAGTTTCCTTCTCAGTAACAGAGTTAAGCTTAATGACCTCTAACGTCCTTTTTGACTCTCAGGCTAAAGATCATATCTATCCATTCCCCAGGCTCCAGGAGTTTCTCAGTTGAGATGCAAATATTTCTGGGCTGGGAATAGCCTGTAGCTCTTTTTTTTTTTTTAAACCAGAACCTGTGGCTGTTCTAGTGTGGACCTTCCTGCACAAATACCTACCAAGATCTTCCCTGGAATTTATGGGCTTAGAGAAGAGCTGGGGGACAGAGAAATTAAAGGACTTGCCCAGGGAGGGATGGAGAGAGGGAGGGAGAGAGAGACAGAGAGAGAGAAAGAGACAGAGAGAGACAGAGAGAGACAGAGACAGAGAGAGACAGAGAGAGAGAAAGAGACAGAGACAGAGAGAGAGAGAGACAGAGAGAGAGAGAGACAGAGAGAGAGAGACAGAGAAAGAGAGAGACAGACAGACAGACAGATTGGGGATCCCTCAGCTCTGGCCACAAATTAAGTTGGTCAGATTGCTTTCCCACCTAACCATGACCAGTAAGAAGGATGCTGAAAGCCCAGTGAGGCACTCCTCTGAGATAGGGAAAGCCTGGGCATCCAGGAAAAGATAGTAAGCAATGGGTACCCTAGCAGGAGGTTGTTCCCAAAAGGAGATGAGAAGAGGGACTCAGAAAGGGGAAGGAAGGAGGAGGCCACCAGAAACAGTGCCAGGATTTCACCTGGGGCTGCCCCAACTTGAAGGAGCCCTGGGCTCCTTATCTCCTACAACCTCCCACCCTGGGGTCCCCACTCTGGACTATCAGGTTACTCTACTTACCATTCATCCCCTCTTGGAGTGCCCTTTCCTTCCTGTTAGAACTGTGACTTTGTTCAAGGTCAGGCTGGAAAGCCTTTAAAACTGGAAGGGACCTCAGGCATGACCAAATCTAAGCCTTTCAACTCTGGTGTGGCGGGTATGCCATCAATGTATTGGTTGGTTGACTCAATACCCTTTGCCCCTTCACCTTTCAATGTCTAGTCACCATCTAACGTGACTGAATTCACTGATACAGAGTTCCCTAGGAGAACTAATCTGTGACCCAAACTACCCATTCTAAACTGTCTGCCTGCAGTCCTAAGGACTCCCATCTTCTGTCTTGGACAGAGGAGTGCCTTCAGTTAATTTTAGCGGGAATGACTGTTCCTCAGTTTCTTCCTTTGTAAAATGTGAGGAATCACACCTCCAGGTCCCCTTCCTCTCTAGCATTCTGTGTTCTTATGCTTTCAGGCATGAGACTTTGTTCTGGACACTGAATGGTTAAGTTCCCACTGAATCTCAACCTCTCAGAGGTCCTCTCATCCATTCAATAGAGGAGTCCCCTTTACTACCTCCCAGACAAGTGGACTGCCAGCTTCTGTTGCTATATATCCATTCCTGGATAGTTCGGGACCTCCAGAGGCTGGTCATTCTACTTTGGGAGGGCTCCAATTGCTAGCTAGTGAGCTAGCTAGAGACTAACTCTAGAGAAAGAACACTGACTTTGTATTGTGGTTCCCAACGCTTTAGGTTTGTATCCTGATTAGAATATTTCCTAGCTGTGTGGCCCTGGGCAAATTACTCACCCTCTCTGACCAGTAAAATGGGAATAATCACACCTCTTTCACCAGGCTGTTGTGAGGAAAGTGCTTTGTAAACTTTAAAACCCCATGTAAATATGTATGTTTGTTGTGGTGGTGATGATGATTTGACCCATTGCTCACAATACTGTCTTCTGAAGCCTATGGAAAGAAGAAAGGGAGGCAGGAAAGGAAGAAAGAAGAGAGGAAAAGAGGGAGGGAGAGAAGGAAGGAAGAAGGAAAGAAAGTAGGGAGTGAGGGAGGCAAATAGGAAGGGAAGAAAAAGGAAGAAAGAGAAGAAAAGAGAAGAAGCAAAGGAGGGAGGAAGAAAAGGAAGGATTAATTATTTATTATCTGTTATCTTCATTTTACAGATGAGGAAACTGAGGCAGATAGTGGTGAGGTGACTTGCCCAGGGCGACATAGTAAATTGTCTGAGGCTAGATTTGAATTCAGGTCTTTTTGACTTGGGAAGATCTTACTGGGATCTTTCTGGACACTAATTAGCCACATCTCCCAGCTTTGAGTTAACTGGAAATTTGGTAAACCATATCTCCACCTTTATCCAAATCTAATGAATTCCATTATTTAGGGGATTAGGCTTGTCTGGAGAATAGGTGTGACTTTACTATTAAGGCTTTACAGGTTTAGATTTTCAAGCTCAGGGGTGTGGACTGGAGTCAGGGTGTGGCACCACCAAGTCAAAACCTAGAATTTAGTCCAACCCCTGGTTTTATATGGCTCATATACATAACAAGATTTTTACTTAAAATCTAGAGGCATATGATGAGTTGTCTACTTAATATATTTTAATTAATTAATTAATAGAATTAATAGAAACAATAGTGATAATAACCAGCATTTATAGTGCTTTAAGCTTTGCAAAATGCTTTACATGTTATCTCACTTGAAACTCACATCAACTCTGGGAGGTAAATGCTGTTAGTGTACCCATTTTACAGATCAGCAAATGGAGGTAGCAAGAGATTAAATGACTTGCCCAGGGTCACACAGCTCTAAGTATCAGAGGTCAGATTCATAATCAAGTCTTCCTAACTCCAACTACACCTCCGAGCAGTATTAGAGAAATACTATGTGTAAAAAGCTAGATTTACAAGGAGAGATTTAAATGAATAAGCAATAAGAGACATTTAGACACTTTTCTTACATAATCCTTGGTTGACAACCCTAAATTTAGAGATTAAAGGAATCTTAGAGGCCATTGGGTCCAATACCTTCAATTTTGTTTTCTCTTTTAAATAGATTGTTACTTATTTCATTAAACATTTTCCAATTATATGTAAAAGTTTAACATTCTTTTTTTTTTAATTTTGCTTTTGGAGAAGGGGAAGGTAGGGCAATTGGGGTTAAGTGACTTGCCCAAGGTCACATGGCTAGCTTTTGTGTTAAGTGTCTGAGGCTAGATTTGAACTCAGGTCCTCCTGACTCCAGGGCCGGCGCTCTATTCACTGCACCACCTAGCTGCCCCATAAGTTTAGCATTCTTTTAAAAAAAAGTTGAGTTCCAAATTTTCTCCTTCGCTCCTACCCTTCCCTCACCCAAAGCAGTATGATATTGCTTGTGTATGTGAAGTTGTGCAGAACTTATTTCCATATTAGCCATATGCAAAAGAGAACACACACAGACCCAAGGAAAAGAAAGGAGGTAGCAAAAGTATGCTCCAATCCGCGCTCAGAACTCATCAGCTCTCTCTGGAGGTGCAGCATTCACTGTTCATCATGAGTCCTTTGGCGTTGTCTCGATCAGTGTAACTGAGTCCTTCACAGTCGACCATCCTTAAAATGTTGCTGTCACTGCAACACCTTCAATTTTGTAAATTTTGTAAATTAGAATCTTTTCTGGTGAAGCGGAGAGAGAAGGAACAGAAGGCAGGAGTGAACATTCTCTTGGAGAGTTCATGAGGAAGGCAATGAGAGATTAGCTGATTAGCCCATGGCCACATAGCTAGTACCTGCCAAAGGCAAAACTTGAACCCACAGCCTACTGTTTTCAAGGATAACTCCATTGACTCTTCCTATTACATTTCAACCAAAAAGGTTGTACCTTGCCCAGGGTTATCCAGCTGGTGGGTATAACCCACTATTGAATATTTTTCTTCTTTATAAGTCTTGACTCTTTCTACAACTAATATTTTTGTTGTTCAATTGTTTTTCAATCATATCTAACTCTTTGTGACCTCATATGGGGTTTTCTTGGCAAAGATACTGGAGTGGTTTGTCATTTCCTTCTCCAGCCCATTTTATAGATTTGAGACAAACAGGGTGAAGTGACTTGCTCAGGGTCACAGGTCTGGGTGATCAACTCTTTAGTTCCACTTGAAACTAGCTGAAAGTCCCCATCCCTTACCTGTCTTCCTGGAGGTGAGTATTCATTCCCTGGTAAGGGGCTACTTAGTGTTGTAGGCTTTTGCATTTTAAAGATGAGGAAACTGAGTCTGAGAGGGGATAAATAGCTTTCCCAAGGTCACACAGCTAATAAATATCTAAGGGGGCATTTGACTCCACATCTTGACTCCAAGTCCTACAGTCTAGCATCTATACCAAGTTTCTTGGAAGTGATAATGAAAACAGCTGCCCCTGAATTCTGCTGGTTCTTAAGATCTGGCCCATGGGAACATCCCCAAGAAGTCTCCTCTAGGCAGGACCTCTTGTCCCTCATGCCTTGCAAAGTCTCATTCTCCTCACTAAGCTTAAAAAGGGAGGAAGTGTGGAAGAGCCATTGGTGTTATCTTTGGACTCAGTAGGCTATGGATTCAAGTCTTGCCTTTGACAGGTACTAGTTTATGTGACCATGGGCTAATCAGCTAATCTCGCATTGCCTCCCATGAACTATCCAAGAAGATGTTCATTCCTGCCTTCTGTTTCTTCTCTTTCCACTTCTTAACTTGCCAAAGAGAAAGTCCCAAGGCAAAGATCTGACCTTATCACTTCTCCCCTCCTCTCAGCAGCTTCCTATCGCCTCTGGGACAAACCACAAGGACTTCTGTAATTTAATGCCCTCCACCGCCTGGCTCAACCTACGTTCCCTTACTTACTCTCCTTCACAAACTCTATGGTCCAGGAAAACTGTCCTTCCATCATTCATTGGCAACATCACATCTCCATCTTTGGTCATCATGCTTTCTCCCCTCTGCTTCTTAGAATCCCTTGATTTTTTCAGACATCGGCTTGTGAGCCACCCTCCTGAGGGAGGTCATTCCCCATCCCCATCTAATGCTAGTAACCAATGTCTCCCCCTACCCCCACATATGAAATCAACCTGTTTATTTGCTATGTATTTTTCATTTACTCTTAAGTGTATATGTTTCTCTCTTAGAATGGAAGTTCTTTGAAGCCAGGGACTTTGCTTTTTGTTCTTGTTCCTCCTGTGTCTAGAACAGTGCCTGGTAGATAGTAGGAATGGAAACTGCATCTCTGATTTCATCTGTATGGGTAGTTCTCATGGAAAAAAAACCTTCCTATATCAGAGGGTCTCCATATGGGGTCCGCAGGGGTCTATAAATAGATTTCAGGGGATATGGGAACCTGGATGGGAAAAACATTGCATTTATTTTCACTGACTTCTGAGATTTAGAATCTGTGTTAAGTTCTGGGGATAGGAAAAAAAGGCAAAAAAAATAGTCCCTTCTCTTAAGGTGTTCACAGAAACATTATTCTGAGAAAGGGGGGTGGCACAGTGGATAGAGAGCTGGGCTTGGAGTCATGAAGACCCAAGTTCCAGTCCCATCACAGACTCTTACTAGGTGTGTGACCATGGATAAGTCACTTAACCTCTGTCTGCCTCGATTTCCCCATCTGTAAAAAAGGGATGATAGCACCTAACTCACAATATCAAATGAGGTAACATCACTTTGCAAATCTTAAAGTGCTATATACATTCACTTCATGCATATTGTGTATATTGTGCACATATATGCATATGTATATGTGTATATATAAATGTATGTGTGTGTATACATACATACAGAGAGAGAAAGAGAGAGAGAGAGAAAGAGAGAGAGAGAGAGAGAGAGAGAATATACATATGCAAAAAAAGCCTAGGTGAAATGTTCATTTGAATATGATCATCCCCCTAGCAAAAGGTGATCTACCTCTGAAACAAGGCTTGGAGTTGTAAAAACTTGAACTTTTACCAGAATTATCTGCGGAAAGGACCAGTCCTTTCTTTTAGAACAAACTTCCCCTTTTGCCAACTTTTCTGTTACATAGAAGGCACTGCCACCCTGCCTCAAAACTCAGGCATACTTACAATTCCATATTGAGATTCCAAATCCATGTGTTAACCTTGCCTCCTGGCTTGGGCTCACCCCACATATCTGAGCCATCTCCAAATCTCGTGGTTTCTGCACTTGGCTTTCCTCCATTCACATCATCCATAACCCCAGCTCAGTCCTTGTCCCCCTATCTCCAATTATTACAAGCCTCTTCCAAGGGCTCCCAATGCCTCATTCCAATCCATCCTCTGCCCTCTACATGTTGATTTTTTTTAAAGGATAAGTTTGACCAAGTCAAACCCCTGCTCCTTAAGCCCTAGTGACTTCCTATTACCTCAAGGATCAAATAGAAACTTTTCTCTATGAATTCCGAGATCCATCAATACTGGCCTTATTTGCATTTCCTTGAATACAACAAACCATCTCTTCTCTCCATCACACTTTTTTCATTAGTTGTCTTCCATGCCTAAAATACTCTGTCTCCTGAGTACATATTTAAATATATGCAGAATACATTTTTAAAAGACAGTAAATACCCAGTAATTACCTCCAAGTTAGTTTGGGAGGGAAGGTACTTAGCAGCTGGGGGAGGGGGTGATTAGTCGAGTCCAGAGGCTTGGTTTGGAGCCCAGAAAACAGAGCAGGACATCATCCCCACCTCCAGCCCAGTGGCAATACCTAGCTGGAAAAAACACAAACTCTTCGCCCCTACAGGAATACATGAGGACCCTGAGCTGTTTCTTGCCTTTCCTCTGTCCTGAGATGGTGAGGCTGCCATGAACACACAGCAGTGCTCCTTGCTGTCCTTTCTTCCAATTATCAAATTATCCCATGGACAAAAGGTATTTGGGCCTTGGGAGCCCCTCTCAGTTTGTGGTAGGACTAATTCATTAGCAGGGCTCCTGGAGGAATGTGACCAACATTCCTTCTAATTGGACTTGACTGCTCAAGAAGAACTCTGGCCCCAGTCCAGATCTCACTGTCACTTATGGGGCATAATAAACAGCTACTCCTGGCCCCTGGGTCTACTGGGAAATAGGCCCCAGTAATGAACTTGGAAGGCTTATTGTTGTCTGGAAAGGGCAAAAAGAAAAAAAAAAGAAGAAAAGAAAGAAAGAAAAAAAGAAAAAAGAAAAAAACATCACACAGTTCAGCTATTGTCAGAGGGCTCAATTATGGGTTCCTTCTGGTCTGACAATAAAAAGAAGGAAGGCAGGCAGGCAGGCCAAGGTGGTGGAGGTGATTGGAAGAGAAGAGGACCACACTGGAGGATAAGTCTGGCAGTCTCTGCAGCAGATGCTGAGCTCATCACACTTACCAGGGGGCAGTGACAATGTCCAGTAGGGCAAAGTTCACCTTGTGCCACTGATCTCCTGAAGAGAGTCCTCCTACCGACTGGACTGCCCATCCTGTGCCAGTCAAATCCTAGAACATTGCAGCTGGAAGAAAATTTAAGGATCATTTATTTACGTTAATGATCTCCATCCTCATAATTTTACTAATTAGGAAACAGGTTCAGAGAGAATCTGATTCTCTGAGAGAGAAGAGGATTTGGTCAGGGCAAGTTAGCAACATTTATTAAATGCTTGCTGTGTACTAGGCACAGTGTTAGCTAAGTATTGGGAATCCAAATACAAGCAGAAACCAAGTCCTTGCTCTCAAGGGGATTATATTCAGATGGAGGAAGAGATTTTAGACAACCTCCAGTGCAGAGATTCTTAACTTGAGGTCAATGAACTTTTTTAAAAAAGTTAATTAAAATATATTATTTTACAGTATATTATTATATTATATTTTAATAATTTACATTATTATATTATATTATTAAAAAGCTAACAAAGTATTTATGTATTTGTTTTTAATATTGTTTTCTAAAATATTTTTATTTATTTACACATTTCTCAATTATGTGTAATTTTTATAATGTTCATTTTGAGTTCCAAATTCTCTTTCCTTCCAGTCCCTCCCCCACACATTCAGAAGTTAAACAATATGATACACATTATATATGTGAAGTTGTAGAAAACATATTTCCATATTAGATATGTTGCAAAAAAAAAAAAAGCAAGATAAAGTTAAAAAGTATGCTTCAGTTTATATTCAGAGTTACCAGTTTTCTCTGTGAAGGGGGATAACATTTTTAAGATAATTCCTTTGGAATTATCTTGCTCACAGTAGCTAGATCTTTCACAGCTGATTATTGTTACAATCTGCTGTTACTATGAACAATGTTCTCCTGGTTCCACTCACTTCACTTTGCATCAGTTCATATAGATCTTCCTGGATATTTCTGAAACCACTCCCCTCATCATATCTTATAGCACAATAGTATTCCATCACAATCATATATCATAAATTACACAATTTTATAGCCCTTTGGGCATAGTTCCAAATTCAAGAACTTTTTTTTTTTAAATTTTTGATAGATTTCAAAATAGTATTTCTTCTGTAATCCTATTATTAGGGTTACATTATTTAGGAAAACATTATTTTGAGAAGAGGTCCATGACATTAAAAAGGTGATCAAGGCTAATTAGATGAACATCCAGAAGACTGATGAAATCTTGATTGGCCGTTTTCTTTAACACTACTGTCATCAAAAACCTTTTATTGCATATCTCATTGGGTAGGATGCTTTGCTAAGCACCATTTAGAGGGAACTAGATCTACCTCCTTTTTACAAGAGCTTACAATCCAAAAGAGATAGTCAATAATGTTATCTTGCTGTTCACATGCTCATTTCCCCCCTCAATCTCTTTCTTCAAGCTTTGGGTGCTATTATCACCCCCATGTTACAGGTGAGGAAACTGAGACAGCAAGAAGTGAAGTGACTTGCCCAGGGTCACAGAGCTAGTAGGTATTCCGATCCAAGATGTAGTCTTCATAGGGAACTTTCAGATTATACAAAGTCTATCTACTTATATACAACTTCTTTGTAATTTATAAACTTAAAGAGTTGTCTCTCTCTTCAAGCCCTGGGTCCATTTGTGCTGTCCCTACCTCATTTATCCTATGTGTAGATTCTGGAGGAAAAGATACAGTATTTCTGAAGTCTCTTTCTTCATTGCTCCCCTAATACTAGAATAACTCCATGGGGGAAGGTATGGAGGATGTACATAATCTTCTTAACTAGCTGCTATCTGTGGCTTTGGGTGCTCACTCTGAATGCTCCCTTAATCCACTCCCTCTCCCAACTCCCTTAATCAAAGCTCACATTAAGGGTAAACACAACACTGGCATTCAACCAACTACAAAATAATCCACATAGAAACACATCGGTATAGACTCAGACATGTACAGTTTACATTCTTATACTCTGTCATCATACATTTGTCCCAATGTCCGCTGTCCAGTTACTCTTATTCTCTGTATCCACTTACCAACTGCTCTTTCCTCTGACATACCTACCTGGGGCTGATTTCCTAGCCACAACTACACTGGTGATTACCTGCATCAGCAGATCCTGACTGCTCTTTTGTTAGCTGGGAGGAGGGGGTGTATGTGTGAGGAATCCACAACTACCAGCAGCTGCAAGCCCTCCTCAACTCAGCTTCCCAGCTGTTCCCTGTTTGGACTCTGCGAAAGAACAGGTCTCTGAGGAAGCCCTCAGTGTCATTATGGGTGTCTACATAAATGTCCAGTTCAATGAAACAATTTTTCCATTAGAGTTTAATTTCATATTCTGTCTGAAACTATATATCCTAAGTGGTTTTATTGGTAGCTCAGGAAATTCATTAGAAGAGAAGCTAAAATCCAAAATGCAATGTGAACAAATTCCATTTAAGCTTTGGTGATAGTTTATTTTGAAGCAATGATATGCTCAAGTGACTAATGCATTTGAAGGGAGGGATGGTCTGCCTCAGTTGTTATATTTCATAGTCCTAGGTTATTGAGAAGAATTTTTCAGCAAGTTTTTACTAGAAAACCATCCATTGTCATTTATTTTCTAGTAGACTCATGTCCAAGTTGACTTAAACATCTACAAAGCTGCTAGGAAGAGTCTCCAACAAACATTCGTTAATGACTTATTATGTATGAGCAGGGCTTAGCACTTTTCTGGGCACACAGTAAGTGCCCAATAAGTGTGCTATGGAACTCTGTGCCTAAGCCTGGGGTGGCACTGAGGATACAAAGAAAAAAGCAAAAGACCATCTTTGCCTGAAAGGGGCTTGCATTTTGCTGGGGAGGGCTGGCAGAGGGATGCAAGGTAAATTGAAGACGAAGAACAAGAGAAAAGAGGGAGAAATCAAGGCAAGGCTTTAGTTGGAGGAGCCTTGAAGGAAACTAGGTATTCTAAGAGGCAGAGGTGAGGAGGGAGAATGGTTGACAACCTGTGCCAAGGTATGGAGACTGGAGAAGGAATATCAGGTTTGAGGAACAGTCAGTAAGTTGGATTGATGGAACACAGCACATAGAACAGAGTTAATAATAAGTCCAGAGAGGTAGGCTAAAAACCATCTGGGGACAGTTTTAAAAATCTAGCTGAGTTTATATTTTTTCTTAAAGTTTCCTCATCTGTAAAATGGGGGAGATGTGTTGGAGGGTGTCTAAGGTACTTCCAGAGTTAATGATCTATGAGCTTATGATCCTTGAGGAATGGGAAGAGACCAAAGTCAACAACTGCACAGCTGTGGTGTACTCGGCACTGATTTCTGTCCAGTTGGAGATAAAAGAGAAGATAATGACGCCTAAGTAACGGCTAGTCAAGTTAGAAGGACCAAGTCTTCAAGCTACTAGAAAGTTAAAGAGTAAGACAAGATAGCACTGTTCTGGTTTTTTGTTTTTGTTTTTGTTTAAAGCCTGGACCTATGGTTTCATTAGTGTAAAGAATGCCCTCTGCCCATATAAACATAGCTTAACAACACCTCTGCAATTTACAATTTTCCTTGACAAGAGCATAGAGAGGTCCTCTTGTCTAACAAGGCACAGCTTGTCCTGTGGCAGGACATGTAATTGATTAATTCCTGATTCTAAGACCAGCTCTTTATCTGTTATGTTCAATTGCCTTCCAATAAATTCAGTTCAATAAGCATTGGTTTTGTTTTCTGTGACTTCATAGTTGTTCCGTATTTTGTATTTCTTGCTTTCTCAATGGTGTGTGTGTGTGTGTGTGTGTGTGTGTGTGTGTGTGTGTGTGTGTGTGAAGGGATAGAGCAAATCTGGAGGTGAATGTAAAATAAAATTGAATTAAAAAAAAAAAACCCAAACCAAGCATTTGTTACATTCTGGTGAATGTAGAACACCATACAAGGTGCTGGAGGAAGACATCGGTTTATCAGAAATATAGTCTCTGATCTCACAGAGCTTCCAATTCGGTAGCTGGGCTAGATACCCCTGCACAGTACAGGCTGAGACAACTATAGGAGTCTGAGTAAGTAAAGGTCAAAGTGTCTGAAAGTAGTTAAGGAAGGATTACTGGGAGAAGGGGGTCTCAAAAGGGTGATGTTCTAGGAAACAGAAGGGAAGATGGGTAGGAGTTGTCCAGGAGGAGAGGAAGAATAGCATGGCATACACAGGGAACATGGAAGAAGAGATCAACTGGGCGAGGCTGGATGGCTCATCTTGGAGGAGGGGAACCAAGACACTGAGTAGGTGTATAAATAGAATGATGAGAGCAGCAAAGAGGAGATGAATGTCTTCTTGTTCTATTTCTGCCTCTTAGTAGACATAGGTACCATGGAAAGTCACTCAGTTCTCTGGATCTCAGTTTCCAAATCTGTAAAATGGGAATGATTAAGTTTCCTGACAATTAGAGCTATTCTGAAGTGGAAATGATGGTTAATTTGGCCACCATATCCAGTCCAGCGGAAGGTTAACCTCAAATAGATGGCTAGCACTGAAGTCCAACATCTGAAATACCTCATTGTATTTCCTAGATCATCATAGCAGGTCAAGCATGCCTCTGTTGATGACAACCTGATATCTCATGCTCTTGAATGATATAACAAGACCCAATTAACCTGCCCCAGTGGGTCCATGTTGAGCCAAATGACTTCTGTTTGGCCAGTTTATACTGTTTACTTTCAAAGGGGAAGAAGGAAAAGAGGAAACTCATTTGGGGGCATAATTAGCTGGATGAGCAGCTCCAGGTAAAGCTTTGAAACTAGGGTTATCTAAGTCATGGCATTTTACTAAGCCTAGAAGGGACCACCTAATCCAAATACTTTATTTTAGAGATAAAGAAACTGACTCCCAGAGAGATAAAATGACCAGAAGTCATAAGCCGTAGAGCCTTGATTTAAGGTCATTGGAGGTTCATAGACATAATAGATCTAAAAGGGACCCGAAAGGATCTGGCTGAGCCCCATCTTTCCCCTCACTTTACAGATTTTATAGGACCCAGTAAGGTTAAGTGACTTGCCCATGGTTAGAAAGTAAATATTAGAAATGAGCTTTGGACTCAGCTTCTTTTGCCTCTTTCTTTAAAACTTCTCTCTTCCCCATTCCTTCAAATCAAACTTAATACCTAGAGTTTATTATTTATTTCAATTCCCTTTTATTATTCATAATAACAGGAAAAGCAATATCTGAATGAATGAATGAACCCTCCCTGCCCTCAAATCAGGAAATGTCATTCAAGTCATTAGCTACTACCCGACCATACACTTTAAGACGCAAATCTATTCCATTTTATGATTCGTCTACAACTTGCAACCTGCTGGGGAATGCAATGATTTAAAAAAAACAAACCAGTCCCAACCCTTAAGGAATTTACTTTCTCTGGGGAATGCAACCTATGCATAGATAAGTAAATACAAGATATTTTGTAGAGACCCGAGGATAGAGCACCTTGCCTGGAGTCAGGAGGACCTTTATTCAAATCCAACCTTGGACACTTATTTGCAGTGACCCTGGGCAAGTCACTTAAAATGCACCTCAGTTTTCTCTTAGTTCCCTGGGATGTGGTAAAGATCCCAAATGGAATAGTTACAAAGTGCTTGGCAAACCTTAAAGTGCTATAGGCATGTTATCTCTTATTGTTATTAGCTAATAAGTTAATACTGGTTATATAGTTTTAGGCTTAAAAAGCTTGAAACTGCACTGATACTTCTGTGACATTCCATGTTTTCTTGCTTGTGCTTCCCCTAGCATTTGTAACTCTTTCCTGCTTTGCTCAGTTCAGGTTACTGAAGACCAGAGAGGCAGTGTTGTGTAATAGTTAGCCTGTTTAGGTTCCACCCCTCACACTCCTTTGCTTTCTGTAAAACAAAAATAATAAAACCTTTTGTCCCTATCTCACAGAGTTGTCGCTGGCCTAAATGCTTTTATGTTCATTATCTTATCTGATTCTCTCAGTAACATTGGGGGGAAAGTACCACAAGAGTTCTTCACCACCCCCCAAGCCTTCCCCCCCCCCATTTTACAGATGGAGAAACTGAGGCACGGGATGGTTAAGTGATACATCACATAGCTAGCATGTATAGCTCTGGAATTGGAACCCAAGTCACAGATTATAGACTGAAAGCTATAAAGGACCTCAAAATCCAATCTCTTCAGTTTACAATTGAGGAAACTCAGGCCCAGGGAAGATAAAGTTGTTTTCTAAGTTCACACAGTAGGTTGGTGGCAGAGCAGGAACTCCAAATGTCTCCGAATTTCCAATTCAATTTTCCACATCTCATTGGTCTCCCAGCCCGAGAACCCCTGGTCCTGTGCATCTGAAGGTTCTGTGTGACTGTGTCAGTCTCAAAATTAATCTGGAAAAGAAGGCTGTTTCTTCACAGGATTTCATCTATTCTATCCAAGTTCCATCAAGACAGATAACTAAGGAAAACCAGAGAAGCAATGAGGCTGCCCTATTAAGTAGGAGGAATGGATATGTCATTACCAGTTGGTTTGGGGTGCCTCCACCCCCATCTTCTTCAGTAGCCCCTTCTGGTGCCTGAAATTCCGATCAGCAGAAATGAGGCTGGTTACGTTTTTTTTTTAACTAAAGGGAAATAAAATCTTGCTTCTTAGAGGTTCTACATTATCTTCCATCAACACCTCAGTGTGGACTCATTGAGCAAATTAGAGAAATTGTAGAGCAGGTCCAAAGGAACAGGATGGACACAGGGCAGTTGTATTAGATGGCAGATGGGAGAAGGTGCACCTTGGGTACCTCATGCTACTAATGGATTAGGATGGCTTGGGTTTGCATCGTAGGCCATTTGGGAGGGCAGGCCACACAGGAGGTCCTGGACAGCACTGGGCACCAGCAGCAGGTTGTCTTGTAAGGGGTCATGCATGTGGAATAGCAAGAGGAGCACCGGCCTGGAAGCTGAGGCAATCTCAGTGCTTCCATAGACATTCTGTATGAACTTGGGCAAGTTACCCCTTCGGGCCTCAGTCTCCTTCCAGAGCTTTCTTGAGAAGATTATAAAGTAAACCTTTAAGAGGCTTTGCATGTGCCCACCTCAGTTTGAGAGGACTGAAGATTTCTCCTGGGCTTGGGCACTTGACTCTTGACCTGTAATCACTTCACTGGGGGTCAGTGATTAAGTCTGGGTGAAAGGTAGCTTAGGTTATCTATAACTTGAGCCTTTGTTGTTGTTGGGTCATTTTTCAGTCACGTTCAACTCTTCATGATCCCATTTGGGTCTTTCTTGGCAGAGAATGGCTTTGCCATTTCCTTCTCTAGTCCTTTTTACAGATGAGGAAACTGAGGCAAACAGGGTTAAGAGATTTGCCTGTGGTCACACAGTTAGTACATATCTGAGTCCAGATTTGCACTCAGGAAGATGAGACTTCCCTACTTGAGGCCTGGAATTCTATCCACTTCACTACTTAGCTGCCCTTGTACCAATCCTTAGAAAGGGAGCAGGAAGTCTTGGAAGATGGGAAAGAGAGAACTAGGGAAGAGTTAAGAGTGGCCAGGGTCCATCAGTGCTTCTAGTAGCTTTGGAGAGATAGGAGAAGAGGCATGTTCTTACATGGGGGCTTACCTTCACAGCTCAAGACGGAGCAATCAGTCCATAAATATTTATTACTTGTTATTATTAAACATTTACTATCACTAAGCATTGATTCAGTGACTGTACTAAATCTAAGAGATACAAAGAGAGGGAGATGATCATTGCCCTCAGGGAACTTACAATCTAACAGGGGGAGACAATTTGGGAACCGATATAGACAAAGCAACCTAGAGAAATAGGAAATAATGAACAGGGAGAAGGCACTACTGAAGGCTGGAGAAGGCTTCCTGTAGGTGGTGGGATTTTAGTCGGGACTTAAAGGAAGCCAGTGGTGTCCGTAGTTGGAGTTGAGGAGGGAGAGCATTCCAAGAATGTGGAATAGCCAGAGAGAATACCAGGAATAGGAGCAGAGAGGAGTGTCTGGTTCATGGGACAGGAGCCTGGGGTCACTGAATCAAAGAGTATATGTCCTGGAGTAAGGTATGAGAAGACTGGAAAGGTAGAAGGGGGCTGGGTGATGAAGGGCTTTGAATGCCAACCAGAACATTTTCTATTTGATCTTGGAGGCAATAGGGAGCCACTGGAGTTTATTAAGGAGGTGGGTGACATGGTCTGATCTGTGCTTTAGCAAAATCACTTTGGTGGCTGAATGGAGGATGGGTTGGAGTGGGGGGAGACTTGAGGCAAGCAGACCCACCAGCAGCTATTGCCATAGTCCAGACCTGAGATGATGAAGGCCTGCACCGGGCTCGGTGCAGTGTCAGAAGAGCGGAGAGGGTGAATTGGAGAGATATTATTAAGGTGGCAATGACCAGACTTGACAACAGATTGGATATAGGAGGTGAGTGTGAGTGAGGAGTCAGCATACAGCTTAATAAAGCTTAAACAAGCTTAATAAATGCTTATTGATCAGCTGAATAGAAAAGGGAGGATTTCCCGGACAAGGCTGAATTTTTGGAGAGTCCCTGGATCTACTCT
>CM053585.1:28493104-28518208 GCA_028646515.1 Pseudochirops corinnae | reverse complement strand
CAGTTCATATAAGTCTTTCTAGGTTTTTCTGAGAGCATCCTGATCTTCATTTCTTATAGCACAATAGTATTCCACCATAATCAGGTACCACACTTGTCCAACCATTCCCCAGTTTTAAGCAGGAGATGTTATTTTCTGAAGCCCAGGGCTACAAGGGTCTGATCTTCTAAGGCTGACTCTAATTTGCAATGGTAACTCTGTCTTGAGTCCATGGCAGTTTTCTTCTCTGCTGACAGCAGTCTTGCTCCTTGAAGTTGCTTCCAGTCTCCAGTGACTGCCTCTTTGTACCTGTGTATGTGTTTGAAGTGTATGTCTCTACTCTCCAATTGACACTCCTACTACTCAATGTGCTATTTATAACTCTAGGTGACTAACTGTGTCATGGCCAAAAAGAGAGAAGGGAAAAAAGAGAAATCGCCATCCACCCAAAAAATTATGCCTTCTGAGGGTGGTCTTCTTTTTGACTGCTAGCTCCCAGATTGCCTCACAATTTCCAGGGATTAGCTATTATAAAACCCACAGGATGTGAACTGATTTATTTGCTAATTCTGACAATGGGTGGCTAGGTGGCAGCAGAAGTGGATAGAGTGCCAGGCCTGCAGCTAGGAAATCTCATTTTCCTTGGTTCAAATCTAGCCTCAGATACTTATAAACTGTGGAACCCTGGGCAAGTCATTTAACCTTGTTTGCCTCAGTTTCTTCATCTGTAAAATGAGTTGGGAAAGGAAATGACAAACTACTTCAGTGTATTTGCCAAGAAAACCTCAAAAAGGGTCACTGAGAATCAGACACAACTGAAAACAACTAAAAAATAATAATTTCTGACTCAGGGTAAAATAAATGTTCATACTGCATAAAAAAAAAAATAAATTTACCTTTTGGAAAATTCCACCCATTGTTCCTGGTTTCACCCCCCACCCCCAGTCTGATCTCTCTGCAAGTGGTGACTCTTACAAATGTCTCCTGGATTCACTTCTTTGCCCTCATCTCCATAGCCCCGACTCCAGTCCTTATCCACTGTCTGAATTAACCACTGTGGCAGAGGGATGCTGGGAAAGTTCTTCAACTCCTCTGTGCTTCAGTTTCCTCATCTCTAAAGTGAACTAGACTTTATAATCTTTAAGCTTATTAATTGGTCTCCGTACCTCCAGCCTTTTTAGTCCTAGGTTCCTCAGAGCACTAGCACCAGATTATCCTTCCTAAATACTGATCTGAGCTGACAAAGTTGTCCCCTGACCTGCATGATGGCGCTGGGGAGTGGCAGGCATTGCCCCTCTGCTGGATGCTGCTGGACAAATAAGGACAGCGGTTCTCCAAGGATGCTTCAGAGGTCCCTAGAGGGTCCCCAAGACCCTTTCAGAGGATCAAGGTCAAAAATGTTTTCATAATAATATGAAGACATTTTGATTTCTAATATGCTAAATACTGATAGGCATAGCCCATACAAAAGCTCTTTGGCAAAGTTCCTCAGTTGTTTTCAAGAGAGGAAAGGGGTCCTGAGACTAACATAAATTTTTTTGAGAAATTCTGCTTTAAGGTTTGCAAAGCTCTTACAGATATTATCTCATTTTATCCTAACAATAACCCTGGGGGTTAGGTGCTTTTATCGTCTCCATTTTTTTTTGGAGGGCAATTGGGGTTAAGTGACTTGCCCAAGGTAACCCAGCTAATAAGTATTAAGTGTCTGAGGTCAAATTTGAACTCAGGTCCTCCTGACTCCAGGGCTGGTGCTCTATTCACTGCACCACCTAGCTGCCCCCTTATTGTCTCCATTTTGCAGATGAGGAAACAAAGGCAGACAGAAGTTAAGTTACTTCCTCAGGGTTAAACTAGCAAGGAAGTGTCTGAAGCAGGATTTGAATTCAGATTTTCCTGATTTCAAATCCAACACAGAGCCATTAATTGCCACAAACTGTAGAACTGATATTCTTCAAGTACTGGTCTATGTTATTCACTTATTAAAAAAAACTTCAGGGGCTCCCTCTTGCTTCTCTAGCTTCAATCTCTTTCCAGACTTATTTTACATTTCCCTTACTCCCTGCCTCCCTGAGCACATCATACTCCAGTTACCTCCTCAAGCTACCTTCAGCTACCTTACCACAGTCTGCTCACCCTCTTCCAAATCTCCATCCCCTTTCCAACTTGCCTGCAACAACTTTCCTTGAGACTGAACCCCTATGGGTGATGATAACCTATCTGAACTCCTTCTCAGTGATTTTAACATTTTCTCCCCATTCTGATTCTGAATCCCTAGCTGACACCATTCAAATCCTGTTCTCCAGCCCCTTCTGACTTCTCTCATTCTCATTCCCATTCCTATCCTCTTTAACCCCCCTTCTGCACAATGTCCTTCTACTGTGTGCCCTGGAATGCCTATTCCATAAGTAACAAGCTCATTTTCATCTTCATCTTTTCTTTTCTCCCTCCACCTTCTTGTCCTTATTGACACCTAGCTTTCTCCTGATGACATAACCTCCCTCACTCACCCTTTCTAGAAATGGCTGTACTTTCACTATTATCCCTTCCCCACCAATTCTTACTCAATGGTGGAGCTGGGGAAGTTGGAATATTCATCAATTTTCATTGCTGCTTTTGGGCTCTTCCTCTCTCACCATCACTTAGTAAACCACATCTTTTTTGAGGTTCATTAAGTTGGTATCACCCAATTAAGAATCTAGTAGCTGTTGTCTACTGACCTCCAGTACACTCTCCTTCCTTCCTCCCCCTCTCTTCTTAACTCTCTACTTCCCTTCTTAACTCTCTGGCTTCCAATTTCATTATTCAGTCAAAACTTATCTCTCCAAAGTTGCCAATGATTTCCTTGTTGCCAGATCCAATGTTCTTTTCTCAATCCTAATCCCTCTTGACCTCTCCACAGCCTTAGATGTCATTAGTCACCCTCTTTTCCTACACACTTTCTTCTCTAGGTTTTCATGACACTTCTCTCTCCTTGTGACCATCTCTTCTCAGTCTCCTTTGCTGGGTCTTTATTCAGGTGATGTCCACTAACTGTGAGTATTCCCTAAGGTCTATCCTGGGCCCTCTTATCTTCAGTCTTTATATCATTTCACTTATTAATCTCATCAACTGCCCTGATTCAACAATCATTTCTGTGCAGCTGATTCCCAGATCTGTTTGTTTAATCTTAACCTTTCTCTGTCCTTTGGTTTCACATCTACAGCTATTCATTGGAGACTTCAAACTGGGTTTCTGATAGACATCTCAACATGGCCCAAATTGAACTAATTATCTTTGCCTCTAAACCTTCTCTTCCTCATAAATTTCTTATTATTGCTGAGGGCACAACCATCATCCCAGTCACCCATGATTACTACTTAGGTACCATCCTTGGTTCCTGTATTTCGGGAAACCTAGACATGAGTTATATCTGAGAGAATTCTTAGAGTAACTCCAGGTAGAAACAAGGAGCCAAAGAGAGAAAATAATCAGCCTTCGGTCAGGCCCCCCAGGATCAGATCTAATTCATGTGATCCCAGAGTCTTGAGATCCCCTGAGACACAAGATACACAGATGTGCAAGCTTTCATTCCAGGGACCTAAGTCTTTGCACCTGTCTCCAATTCTAATTCTGTCGGTTTCATTTATTCCTTTTAAAGGTCATAGGGAAACCCAAGGACATAGTCCAGATGTATGACCTGGTCATGAATCCCTCAGCTACCTCTAAAGTAAAGTAAAGTTAAGGGGTCAAAGGGAGTACCCTGGATCCGGGGAGTTCAGGGAGGTCACACACCATCTACACTTTAGTTCTCTTTCATTGGTCTACTGTGATTTCATGGCTGTAAGGAACTCCCAGAGTGGAAGCTGCCTCTACCAATGCACATCTGCCACTATTAGGCAATTTGCAAATCTTAGAGATTTGCTTGGGACCCAGAGTATGCTGTGACTTGCTCAGGTCATACAGATAATGAGCAGGGGAGCCTGGATCTGAACCCAGATCTTCTGGCTCCATACCCAGTAAATTCTGTTCTACTATATTAAGATGGTCCCTCAAGGGTCTTAGTCTCTCTATAACCCTCTGCTCCTGACTCATCCCTTTCATGCCTTAGTTTTGTTTGATTTTTGTTTTTGTCTTAGTTTATTTTTTTTGTGACCCCCTCAGTTCTTTTATGATGATGAGGAGGTAATACTAAACTAGAGATGAGATATTGTCTTTCATGGGTCGTGTCTGGGGGGAATCTCACTCCATCGAGAGCTGCCACAAGCCATCTGGGTGGAAGAGTCAGGCTGAAATCGATCCTTTCTTGTCATCTTTTCCATATTAATTATCTCCTGATATAAAGTGACCTTCCATGGGTGAGGCTTTTATGAAAATCTCTGAGCTTTCTAGAAACAAAATCCTACCCTGAGGGGACTGGAAACATTAAGGGAATCTTTTGTGATCAACTTTGCAAGACTGGATATCTATCATTGCAGATATGCTTTATCTGATCATAATCTTTTAGCATTCTGTCTTTCTCTTGCCTTATTACCCCTGACCTCGTTCTTTGTCCACTGTGAACTCCATTCCATCCACCCCTCATTTCTTTCCCAGGCCATTACTCCCACACTGGTTATACTCTTGTCCCTTCCTTTTGTAGATTCCTTGGCAAACCAATTCTCCCCTCTCCTATCTAGACTCCTTGGTGAACCAATTCTATTCTGCACTGCACTCTACTCTTGAATCTCTTGTCCCCTGATCTTATCTCCCTTGCACTTTGCTACTCCTCAGTGCTGAATTACTCCCACCATCCTTTGCCTCTGCTCCTCTATGCTGCTGAACAAAGCTAGAGGAAATCACAAAAATAGAGACTGTTAGCTCCAAATTTATTTCATCAAATTTCATCTGGGCCCTCACTTTCACCTAGGCTGCCATCCTACTCTTTCCTGATTTACTATCTCAGTACCCAAAGCCACTGTCCCAGACTTTCTAATCTTCTCAAGCTTCCCATGGTACCATCTCCCCCATTTTCCTACTTAGGGCTTTCTCTCATACTTCACCAAAAAGTCAAGGTAATTTCCCTAACAGTCCCTCTTTTCTCTTCCTCATCTCACATCACTCAGACCTCTCCCCTCACTATTTCCTCCTTCACACCATCTCACATGAAGAGATGGCCCTTCTCCTTGCCAAGACCAACCCCTCTATGTACACAAGTGACTACACCCCATCCTATCTTCTTCAGCTGATTGCCCACTCTAACATTTCCACTCTCTCTCAGCTTCAATCTCTTCCTATTTCCCCTTCTTACAGGAGTCCTTAACCTGGAGTCCATGGATTAATTTTTAAAAATTGATAATTACATTTTAACATAATTGACTTCATTTATAATCCTATGCATTTAATTTGATTAATTTACAAATATTATTCTGAAAAGGTGTTCATTACCTTAAATGATTAAAAGCCTCATGCCCTACATATATAAACTCCATGAGGACAAGGATTATCTTTGCTCTAGTATTCGTATCTTCAACCCTCGGCACTGTACTTGGCACATTGGAAGCCTTTAATAATTTCTTCATTTATTCATTCCTTCATGTAGAGGCTGGAAGGAGTGAAGACATAGGGGTGGACTGATATCTCCCATAAAGGGAATTGCCTGGAATTCCTGGCATGTCCTGGGGTATAGAGGAAGGTTTCTGAGCAACAAGACTCCACCTCAGCTGGATTGGAGTTTCCCCTCTCCCCCCTCGAAAAAATCCCTGCTTCTTTTGGTTTCTGGGAGAAATAGGAACATCTGGATGTTACTAAAAATAGGCGGCATTATTACTGTCTTCCCACCTCCCTGGGCCTTTTTCTGGCTGCTCACTTGAAAGAACAACATAACTCATACTCATTTCTTTGCCCAGAGCCCTTTTCTGTTCCTGTCTGCGGGTTTGACAGAGAGTTGGGAGGTGGGGACTATGAGTGGGGGGTGGAGGTGGGAAGGAACAAGGTTGTTCTTACTGTGGAAATTCCCTCTTTGGTGTTGCTTCTTCAGACTCTCAAGGAGGAGCCAAATCAAAGGTAATTCGTGGTGGGAGGGGACACAACTTTTACTTCTGTTGGGGTAAATTAGAAACAGACAAAGAAGAGGGAATCCTGAAGTAGACAGATGAATAAAGGAACAAAGCAACTGAAAAGGAGAGGGAGAAGAATGAAAGAGAAAGGAAGAGAGAGGCAATGTAGAGTAATGGCTATCAGGTTAGACTTGGGGTCAGGAAGAGTTGGGTTCATGTCCTGCCTCTGATATGAATTATTAGAGTTGTGTGACAGTGGTCAGGGTCTGAGATTACTCTCTAAGACCCCCAGTCACAGATGGTGAATGGCCCATCTACATCAACATCTACATAGAAACCCTCTATGTCAGGAGTTCTCCACTTGGATGAAATCACAGATTCACTTTTAAAAAAGGAAGAAAGAGAAGAAGGAGGAGGAGAGAAGGAGGAGGAGAGAAAGAGGAGGAGGAGGAGAAGGAAGAGGAGAATGAGGAGAAGGAAGAGGAGAATGAGGAGAAGGAAGAGGAGAAGGAGGAAGAGGAGATAAAGAAGAGGAGGAGAGGAGGTGGAGAAGAAAAAAGAGAAGGAGGAGAAGGAGGAGATAAAGAAGAGGAGGTGGAGATCAGTAAATGTACCCCTAGCTAGAGAGAAGGGGAAGAAGTTTGCTCTTTTCCCAGGATACCCTGTGGATGTGGGGTAAGAGAGAAGCAGTACCCGGATTCTATTCCACCCCATCCCAAAGCTGAGGGGGACCTTAAGGACCCATTCTACTAAGATTTCTCCCCAGCTAGCAAAGAAAAGACAAATGCTAGTATTCCTTCCCTGGCCCCAGCCCTGTCCCCCCTCCTGGCAGTCAGACTAAACTCCTCTCATTTCAATGTGCCCATCTTCTGAGTCAGCACAAAAGCTCTCAATTCTCTTCCAGTGATATCCTGCCCCCTCTCCTTCCAGTCAACATTTCTTTAGCCTTAATCCCTTAAACCTCCCTTGAAATAGTGTCAAAGCAATAAAGAGATAGTTCTTGGTTAAGGTTTCTCCCACTGGCTTTGTTCTCCCTAAACCTGCTCTCAGATTGCAGTCCAGAAGGTCTTTGTGTGAGAAGAGACTCATCTCATTCATGCTAATGAGATCACCTACAGTAGAAACTCTGGGCGGGAGATCCTGCCAGGTAGGGTGTTAGGTCACAGGACTGACTGTCTGGGAGCTTCCTGGGAAGGGAAGCCAGACCCTGATTTAGAATAGGACTCTTTTCAACTCCAATTTCCCTCTGGGTATGAAATAAAAATCTTTGGATAACAGCTGAAAGGACCTCAGAGATCATTCTAATTCACCTCCCATTTCTCAGAGTGAGGGTCTCCTGTTAACAAATCCAACAAAAGGCCATCTTGTGTTTACACTAAGACCACCCAGTGATGGGAAACCACCAATCTCAAACCCTTTCCATTTTCTAAGCAGTTCTAGGGAGAATATGGGTCAGTGAAAAGAGCTCTGGATTTAGATTTAAAGGACCTGAGTTCGAGTCCTATCTTCACCTGATTTCTCTAGATCTCAACTTGCTTATCTGTAAAACAAGGGAGTTAGCCTCGATAGCTCCTAAATCATTATAGATTAGCACAAGATAATTTATAGCAAGCATTTCTATAGAACTTTAAAGTTTGCAAAGCACCTTCTACGTATCATCTCATTTTATCCTGACAACAACCTAGAGGAGGGGAGTAGGTGCTATAATTATTTCTATTTTACAGATGAGGAAACCGATGCAGACAGTGGCTAAGTGACTTGCTCAGGATCACACAGCTAGTAAGTTTACGAGGTAGGATTGACTCCAAGTAAACTGTTCTAATCCACTCTACCATCTAAATGCCAGTTATGATAGTTTCTTCTTGTATTGAAATCTGTTGTCCTGTAACTTTCCCTTATTAGCAGAGCCACAATGAATAATTATTTTTGCACCTGGGGGCAGCATGAACAATGCTAAGCTGTTGCTGAGAGAGGGAGTAGCAGGGAAGAGTAAGGCTGGCAGAGGTAGGGAAGAAACTCACTTAGAGCATGACTACGAGGGAGGGAAGAAGGAAGGAAGCAAGCTGCCAGCTTACTATTTTAAGTAATTCCTACTTTTTTATACTCTACATTATGTGCCCTGGGTAAATTTGTTCCATGTGTCCCACCCCACTTAACACCTCAGCTTCCTGGTCTCAGGTCTGCCCTCTGGAACCAAGAAAAGTAATCCTAATGCTTCTGCATATCAGCTTTTCAAATGTGAACACATGTTCATTCAACAAATGAACACAATCATGCCCCCCTCCCCTTACATCTTCTATTCTCTGGAATAAATGACCCCATTTCCTTTAATTGACTTCCATTATTCTAAAGCTCCACACCATGCCCCTGGCCAGGGAATGTAGGAGTCACCAGGATCTTGACTAGAGACAGTCCAGTGGTACTCACGGCATTGATCTGATGATTACTCTCAGAGGGAAAGATAGAAAGAGGGACATGGGATAACCTAGTTGCTAAGATACCTTGGTGGTCGGGGCCAGGTTGGGACTATGGTCCAGGCTCTAGATTGGAATGAAATGAAACATTTGTAGACCATCTAACACAGGGGTTAATCTTAATCTGGGGTCCATGAACTTGTTTAAAAAATATTTTGGGGGTGCCTAGGTGGCACAGTGAATAGAGCACTGGCCCTGGAGTCAGGAGGACCTGAGTTCAAATCCAGCCTCAGACCCTTAACATTTACTAGTCATGTGACCTTGGGCAAGTCACTTAACCCCAATTGCCCTGTCTTCTTCCCTCCAAAAAAAAAAAAGCAAAAAAATATTTTGATATAATCAGTTTCCTTTGTAATCATATCTATTTTTAATGTCTTTAAAATCATTATTCTGAGCAGGGTTCCATAGAATTCATTAGCATGCCAAAGGAGTCCATGGAAAAAAAATTAAAGATCCCCAATTAAACAGTAAAAAACAAAAAAGATTTAACAACCGCATGAAAAGGACATTCATCAGAGACACTATGTCAATGCAGTTGGGCACAGATCTTTTTGCCTCCACATTGGTCATGGTGGCATGACCAATGAACACTGTGTCAAGTCAGGGATCCCTGATTTGTTGTGAGGGGAGAAACCAGGAAGCTATGCCAATGGTTCCAGCTTTAGTCTGCTTGTTTCCTTTAGTCTTAAGTCTCAAGAATGTTTTCATTTGGAATTTGGATTTGGAAGACATCTGTGTGGACGTAGTGATTGAAGTTGAAAAAGATCTCCAAAGGAGGGAGTGTAGGAAGAGCCAAGAGTGAAGAACAGACTCTCGAGGACCCATCTGCGTTCAGGAAGAAGAGGACAAATTAGTGAAAGAGATGGAAAGGGGGCATTTGGAGAGAAATAAGTAGGAGGATTTTGAAGAGAATGCAATATCTATAAGGTAGAGAGGCAGGAAGGAATAGCTAGCAATTTCCTCTACTTTATAAAAAGGAGAGATTTAGAGAATCTCAGCGCTGGGAGTATAGGGAAGGAGAAGTAAAAAGAATTTTATTAATCAATCAATCAACAAGCCCTTAATTACTATTCTAAGCACTGGAGATACAAATGCAAAGATGAAATTCTTTCAAGAAGTAATGGCCATTTTTGAGATTCTAATTCAATCCCCTATCTGATGAGGAAATCTATTTCACAGTACCCTGACAGGTGGTTGTACTACTCTGGGTATGGAAAGATATCCACTTTTAGAGGTAGCCCATTAGATTTTTGGACAGCTCTGGTAAGAAATTCTTACTGATACTGAGATGGATGCCACCTCCCTTTTGTAGTCTGCAAAGTTGGCATGTTAGCAAGCACCCTAGCACACCCAGGATGGCCTAGGTTCTTTGATCTGCTTTTCTTAAAGGAAAGCAAGTTTTAAGGGGTCAATAATCTTACTTTAATTACATTCACTAGTTCAGGGGAAAGGTCAGCACCCTGAACATGTAGAAAGTACAAAACAGAGAAATTAGCACAAAGACTAACAGACAGGGCTCCAGTTGTCTGAACACAGAAATATGACTTTACATACTTTACATACATCACTGGATCAAGGGAGCACAGACAACATCTAAGTAGTTGAGGGGTTCTTGACACATGGCCACTCAGAGTCTTGACCAGGAAATCAAAAGATCCTTCTCATGAGTGAACCCCCAAAGCAAAACAGCAACCTCCCAGAATATGTAACAAAGACTTGGCATCTGATTGGCTGAGTGCCAAGGAGCTTGAAAATCCTCATGACCCAACACTTAATTGGAAACTCCCCATAGCCCAGTCTGATTAGCTGTGGACCAGGGCTCTATGTGCCTATTAATGGTCAGGGAAGATCTTCAAATTCCTTTAACATTACAGTTGGCAGGATTATGGTGAAGTTCAAATCAGATAATATTTGTAAAAGTGCTTAGCACAGTGCCAGAACATAGCAGGCACTTTAAAAATATTTCTTTCCTTGTCCTTCCCTTCCCATTTCCACCCTTGATTAAAGAAGTGCTGAAAATGCTGTGTATATAAAAACACTTACCCTGTGTGCTCTATTCCAATGACTGTCATAATGTCTAATAGTCTCATCCTCTCTACTCACTCCTTTGGTTTTAGATTTTGGAAAAATTTCTTAAAATGAATATATTTTTACCCCATAATGCTAACACATCCACTTACTGGCACTAATTAGTTTCTTGGCAGGAATTAGTTTATCAGACTAGGAGAGAACAACACCTTGAGGGATGGGTTACAGGACATCTAAGTTTTGAAGGGGCTTCTAGGTGGCATAGTGAATAGAGTGTGGGACTTTGAGTCAAGTTCTGAATTCAGATCCTAACTTAGAGACTTACTAGTTTGTGATCTTGGGAAACTCAACTTCTCTCTGCCTCAGTTTCCTCATACATAAAATGAGAGATAATAATAGCATCTACCTACCAGGGTGGTTATAGGGATAAGATAATCTGTACAAAGTGTTTTGCAGATCTTAGAGGCACAATAAATGTTAGCTCTTCTTCATCTTCTCCTTCTTCTCCTCCTTCTCCTCCTCCTCCTCTTCTCCTCCATCTTCTTCTTCCTCTTCCTCTTCTTCTTCCTCTTCTTCTTCTTCTCCTCCTCCTCCTCTTCCTCCTCCTCCTCCTCCTCCTCCTCCTCCTCCTCCTCCTCCTCCTTCTTCTTCTTCTTCTTCTTCTTCTTCTTCTTCTTCTTCTTCTTCTTCTTCTTCTTCTTCTTCTTCTTCTTCTTCTTCTTCTTCTTCCCTTCCTCCACCTCCTCCTTCTCATTATTATTGAAAGTTCAGAGCATTTGACACTGGTAGTGAGAGATTTTAGGGATGGAGTTAAGAAGAATATTAGTAATTGGGGCCTGAGGTTGGGCATCAAAAGGAAGAAGCTAGTGTGGAAGAAGGGAAGGAGAAGCCTTGAAAGCAAACTACATATGCCAGATGCTAGAGTAACCACCTCAGGGAGACAATGACTTTTGATGTTGAACCCTCAAACTTCTTCCCCAGACAGAGGAGCTAACATGCAAACAAATTTATACAAACAAACTATATGCCCGATAAATAGGAAATAATTACCAGGAGGTAGGCACTAAAATTAAGAGGTGTGGGGAAAGGCTTCCAGTAAAAGATGGGTTAATTAATTGGTACTTGAAGGAAGCCAAGGAAGTCAGTAGGTTGAGAGGAGGAGATTCCCTTTTCAGACAGGGGATTGAATTAGAACCTCAAAAATGGCCACTGCTTCTTGAAAGTAGGGAGAATTTCACCTTTGCATTTCTATCTCCAATGCTTGTTGATTAATTGATTATATTTGATTGATTAATATATTCCCTCTCCTTTCCTCTATCCCCAGTTCTGAGATTCTCTGATTTTTATTTCTTTTTTTTTTTTCAAGGCAATTGGGGTTAAGTGACTTGACCAGGGATTCCCTGATTCTAAAATTTTTCCCTTTCATAAAGTAGAGGAAATGACTAGCTTTTCCCTCCTGCCTTGACTTTGCAGACATAGCATTTTCTTCAAGATCCAGGTATGAGGAGTAACTAGAAAAAGTGCCCAGAGCTGAGAGATGCAGTGTCTTCTTTGTGGAACAGCCAGGAGACCAGTGTCACTGAATCAAAGAGTGTGTCTCAAGGAGTAAGATTTAAGAAGACAGCAAAGGTAGGAGGGACCAGGTTATGAAGGGTTTTGAATGACAAACAGGATTTTGTATTTGCTCCTGGAGGCAATAGGGAGCCTCTGGAGTTTATTGAGTAGATATGAGAGGACTTGTATTTTAGGAAAATCACTTTGGTGGCTGATGAAGGAATGGATTGGTGTAAGGAGACACTGGAGGCAGGTAGACCCACCAGCAACTATTACGATAGTCCAGACTTAAGGTGATGAGGGTCTGTACCAGGGTGGGGATGTCAGAGAAAAGAAGAGGGGCATACTCAAGAGATGTGGCAAAGGTGAAACTGACTGACCTTGGCAACAGCTTGGATGGAAGGGTGGTGGGGGAATGAGAGATAGTGAGGAGTCAAAGATGATTCCTAGATTAGAATCTGACTGATTGGAAGGATAGTGTTGTTCTCTATGGTAATAAGGAAGGTAGGAAGCAGGATTTACAGGGAAAGATAATAAGTTCTGTTTTGGACATAATGAGTTTAGAATGTCTAATCTACATCCAATTTGAAATGTCTAGAAGGCATTTGGAGATGAGAGACTGGCAGTCAGCAGAAAAGAAAGGTAGATTTAAGAATCTTTAGCGTAGGGATGGAAATTAAATCCATGGGAGCTGTTGAAGTCACTAAGTGAAGTAATATAGAAGAAGGGAAGAAGGCCCAGGACGGAAACCTGAAAGACTCCTCAGGGTTAGAGGTTAGAAAGTATGGTCTATCTGAATGAGAATCCAGAAAAGGAGACAGAGAAGGAGTGGTCAGACGGGTGGAAGGAGAATGAGGAGAGAAGGGTGTCCTGAAAACCTAGAGGAATGAGAGTATTGAGGTGGAGAAAGTGATCAACTTTCAAGTGTCAAAGGCTACAGAGAGGTCAAGGAGAAGGAGGAGTGAGAAAAGGCCTTTGGATTTGATAACTAAGAGATCATTGATAACTTTGGAGAGAGAAGTTTTGGTGGAATGTTAAGCTAGGAAGCTGGACTGCAAGGGGTTAAGAAGAGAGAAAGTAGGGGCATCCATTATAGACAGTCTTTTAGAGGAATTTAAATATAAAGGGCAGGAAATAATAGGGCGATAGTTATGAGAGATGGGAGGAGTAAGTGATAGCTTTTTTCAGGATAGAGGAGACCTGGGTATGTTTGTAGGCAGTAGGAAATGAGCCAGGAGAGAGGGAGAGAGAGAAAAGAAGTGATAAAGAGGGGATGACAGAGGGTACAATCTGTTGGAGAATAAGGGATGGAGTGGGATCATTTGAATGTTAACCTTGATAAAGAGTAAGGCCACTTCATCATATGAGTTAGAGGTGAAAGAGGAGATAGTGGGGGAGGGCATCTGAGTGATAGATGAGGAAGGGGGCAGAAGAGGGAGTTCGTGGTCTCAGTTTTCTTTTTTCTGTAAAGACTGAGGCAAGTTTCTCAAATCAGAGGATAGGAGAGGGGGAAGGAGTGTCATGGGAGGTTTGAGGAGGGATGAAAATGTTTGAAAGAGCCACATTGCAGAGTGGGATAAGGAGCTGATAAGGGATGTATAGCAAGATTGCCTGGTAGTGGTGAGGGTTCAGTTGAGGTTGTATAACATAAACCTGTAGTGGACCCAGTCAGAAAAATTGAATGATTTTCTTTATTTTCATTAAGCAGCTTGCATGTAGGAATGAAGGCAGTGAATTGAGGGAGTGATCTAAGACTGAAGCTTGACAAAGTTAATTGGTGATAATGATAAGGGGACTAGGGATTCAAGAGTGGAGGAAAGGCTAGAGTTGAATTGGTTCACCAAGGAGTCAAGATGGGGAAAAGAGGGGTGAATGGCTAATGCAAGGGAGATAACTTGAGAGAGAATTGAAGGGTCAAGATATTAGATGCCACAGTGTGAATGAAGAGTAGGATTTTGTAAGGGAAGGCAGAGAGAGACATGAAAAGTCAATAGATTATGGTTTGATAAAGAAATTTCAGAATTCTTGAACATGGATGTGGCACATTTGTGGATGGCGGTAAGATCAAGGGTGTGACCATACTTGTGTGTGACTGAAGGAAGGTTGTGGGAAGTGAGGAGCTTAAGGAACTGACTGGTCAGTGTGTTTGAGGGAGAGATGTCCTCACTTCTCTGAATTTTCCTGCTGAACTTGGAGATATGGGTCCTGATTCAAATCCTGGACTCACTATTTTTAAGGAGCTCACATTCTAATGAGGAAGACAACAAACACATAAGGAAGGATTCAGCTGCAAAGCACATGGAAAGATCTCCTGCAGCAGCAAAACAGATGGACAGCCTCTTCTTTGATGACATTTCTTTTTTTAAAATAATTTTAAAAAATTTAAACTTAAATACAAAATGAGAAAGAAAAAAAAATTGCCATGTACCCAGCAGACCATAAGAGAAGATTCAATATAAAACAAGAAATTTCCATTTCAAGAAAATCTATATAATAAATACTACACATTGTTTTCAAAGCTGCCCAAACTTTTCTTTGCTTCCTTGTTGGTTTTCTTTTGTTCTCTGCTGTACAATTTTTACTTTCTTTTTTCCTCCTCCTTCTGCTCCCTGACCCCAAAGAAAGCTACAAGTAAATATGGAGATAGATATTATATATATATATATATATATATATATATACACATACACATATATATACACACACACACACATATATACACACATATATGTGTATATACACATACATACACGCACATATACATAGCTCTCTATAAACATACATACATATACACATATACACTCATACACATATCTGTAAGATTGTATCATGCTTATTTCCACCTGTCATCTATTTCTCTGAAGATGGATAACACCTTCCTTCATAGATCCAAGTCTTTCCATATTTTTCTAAATCAACCAGTTCATCATATCCTATTCCCCAACAGTATTCCAACCTAATCACATCCTTTCTGAGAAATTATCTGTGAAAGTTTTTCCCCCAATTTTCTGCATAGATTTTATTTATACAAGAAAATGTTAAGATAGTAAAAAATTATCCTTTTTACACTTTAACGATACTCGCCCTTATAATATAGCTTAAGGTCTGATATTGTTGAATCTACTTCCTTTGCATCTTTTTTCTTGGCTTCTTTCACATTCCTGACCTTTTGTTCTTCCACATGAACTTTGTTATTATTTTTTCCAACTCAGTAAAATAACTTTTTAGTAATTTAATTGGGATAACATTGAATAAATAGATTAATTAGGCAAAATTGTTGTTTTAAAATTTATATTGGCTTTATATACCCATGAACAATAAATATTACTTCAATTATTTAGATCTGAGTTTATTTTTTAAAAAGTGTTTTATGTTTATGTTCATATAGTTCCTGTGTCTGTTTGGCAGGTATATGCTCAGATATTTTATACTGCCTACATATTTTAAATGATCTAAAACAATATTGAATAATATTGCTGACATAAAGTGTAGTTACTCTGTTTTTCACTTTTACTTAAATCTATTTGAACTTTAACTTTGAGGTCATTATTCGTATCCCTGCTTTTTTTACATAATGAATTCTATTTCTGCCCTTTATTTTACCTTTGTGTGCATCTCTCACTTTATAATGTTTCCTGAAAGCAACATATTGTTAAATTCAAATTTTTAATCTGCTATTGTTTTCCACTTTGTGGGTAAATTTGTCCCATTCACATTCTGAGCTACAATTACTTATTGTGTATTTTCCTCCTTCCTGTTTTTCCTCACTATCCTTCTCATCATATTTGCCCTATTTCTCCTCACTCCTCTGTTTTACTTCTACCCACTACCTTGCCCTCCTGTTCCTTAACCTACCCACCCCTTCTAAAAGTTTCTCCCTTATCCTCTTCACCTACCCTATCCCCTGGTCCTCTTATTTCTTTTTGAGTTTAAAAAAACTTTCAGATCCTTCTCTCTCTATATATGTTGTTCCTTCTTTCACCCAGTCCTGATGAGAGTAAGGTTTTAGCATTACTGGCGCTCCTCTCTACTACCTTCTTCTATATCAATTTCTCCTGTTTGCCTCATTTGTATGAGATAATTATGCATTTTTATCTCTTTATATAGTTTTATTTTTTTTTAGAATCACCCCATCATACTCAGCTCAGTCCAAGCCTTTCTTCCAAACTACCCAAATAATGACAATCATAAAAATACTGCTAATATTTTCACATATAAAAAGTAAACAATTTGCCCTTATTGAGTTCCTTACGATCAATCTTTAATGTTACTTTATATTTCTCCTGGATGTTCTATGTTGAATTTTTCTTTATGTTGTGGGGTTTTTGTCACAAAAACCTGAAAGTCTTTCAGTTTGTTAAATACCCTTTTTTTTTTCATTTGGAATTATACTTAACTTTGCTGGGTAAATTACCCTTGGCGGTAACCTCAGCTCTTTGCTCTACAGCAGCGGTTCTCAACCTGTGAGTCGAGACCCCTTTGGGAGTTGAAGGGGGTCACCTAAGACCATTGGAAAACACATATTTCTGATGGTCTTAGGAACCAAGACACTGCTCCTCTATCCGTCTCCAGGTGGGTCCGCCCACATGCAGATACACCCACATACGAATATTAAAGGATCCCAATATTAGGAAGGTTGAGAACCACTGTACAGAATATAGTGTTCTAAGACCTGTGGTCCTTCACTGTAGTAGCTACTAGGTCCAAGGTAATCCTTCTTGTAGCTCCATGAGATTTAAATTGTTTTTTGTCTTGTTACTTTCAATATTTTCTCCTTAATCTGGGAACTTTAAAACTTGGCTATGATAGTCCTATAAGTTTTCCTCTTGAGATCTCTTTCAGGTGGTGATCAGTAGATTTTTTTTTTCTATTTCTGCTTTGCCTTCTTGTTCTAGAACTTCAGGGTAATTTTCCTTGATAATTTCTTGTAATATTGTATTGAGATTCCTTCTTTTGTTATATTTTTTGGGTAGCCCAACTATTCCTGTATTATTTCTCCTTAACCTGTTCTTCACATTAGTTGTTTTTATGATGAGATGTTTCATTTTCTCTTCTATTTTTTTTTATTCTTTTGATTTTTATTTTATGGTTTCTTGGTATTTTAGAATGTCATTAGTTTCCCTTGCCCAATTCTGGTTTTCAAGGAATTGTTTTCTTCTTTAAATTTTTGATTCTCTATTTCCAGTTGGTTGACTTTCTTTTCATAATTTTCTTGATTTTCTTGTATTGCTCTTAGTTTTTTTTCTATTTTTCCTCAATCTCTCTTATTTGATTTTTAAAGTCCTTTTTAAGTGTTTACAAGAGGTCTTTTTGTGCTCAGGGCCATTTGATGCTTTTCATAAAAAAAAAGGAGTGGATTTTAGCTCCATTATCTTCCTCTGAATATGAACCCAGATCTTTTCTATCCCCAACCATATCTATGGTTGGGTTCTTTCTCCTTTGCTTATTCATTTTTCCTTATTTGTTTTTTGTTTTAAGCAGCTATTAGTGTCATCAAGTTATAATTTCAAGATATGGGGAATGATGCCCCAAGTCTCAGGTCCTCCTGACATCTGTCTCAGGGCCCAACCTTGGGCTTTCCTTTACACTTCTAAGCCATGGCTAGGGCCCCCAGCCACATTGTCCCACAAATGATCTTGCTCCCTGTGGTCCCTAAGGTGACTGCAAACTACAGCTGTCCTCTCTGCCCTGGAACTGAAACCAGAGACTCTGCTTTCCTTCAAGGGTCCACAACAAACAGGGTCCCCACCCCTCACTACTACACTTACCAGGTATGTACTAACTCCTTCTTCCTGCACTCATAAACTAGGATTTCTGGTCAGCTTGGTGGAAGATCCTTCAGTCTTCTACTCAGCCATCAGACCCTCACATTGTCTGCAAAATGAAAGTTTCAAAGGCTGATGCTGCCTCTCAATTCAGTTGCCCCCAGGGTTTGTTGTTTGTGGCATCTGCCTGGAGGTGTTTGCACTTCACTCAGGCCTAACCTCTGGTCCTGGAGGTCTGGTCTTTCCTGGGGTCTTCTCAAATTGTCTTAGGGAGACAACTGCTTTGCCATGTGTTTTTTTCTGCTTCTCTGAGGCAATGTTCTGTCTTTTTGTGGAGGAAATTTGGAGAGTCCAAAGTTTTCTCACCTACTCTGCCATCTTCTTAGAATCCTCCCTAATGACATTTCCACTTATAAAATTATATCAGTTTCTGATGTTGAACCATTTGGTAGAAGTAAGGACTTTGGCAACAAGAAATTTCTTCTCTGGCTCATCTGTAGCTATCACATTTGTAGGCATAGTGAACAGGTTACATCTCCATCACGGCTGCTTCCCAGGAGCATGACTGAGGGCATTGGACTAGAAGCATTGCTGCTCCCAAGGCTATTGAGTTCAAAGGCTAGGCTATCTCCATCAGGGGATGGTGGTCAAGTTATTATTGGTTTGACTTAACCAGGACCTGATTCTTCCTGTCTCTTCCTCAAGGTGTCTTGTTGCTTCATTTTGGCTGGTTTACCTGACCTGTGTGTGGTATCTAGTTGGCAGCTGGTAGGGATGGTTTGTTCCCTCTCTACAAGAGTTGCTTTCCTGGATTATAGCTGTGAGGGCTGGGTTGGAATCAGGACTTGTGGTCTGGGAGGTACTTCCACTCTTAGGATTCCTGTACTCATTTTCCAATTGGTGGCAGTTGGTCAGCAGTTGCTGCTGGTGATGGTAAAGAAGATAAAGCCCTAATATCATACAGAAGCATAAAGGTCTTCTTTATTTAAATCTAGTCTAAGAGGTTCTGGTTTTGCCCCTAACCCATTGCAAATCCTTGGTAAGTAACCTGGAATATTCTTTCTTATTAAAAAATTAGTCTGATTTTTCCTGGGGAGTCTCTGTCCAGCATTCAGGACTGCTGAATCTTTTCCCTCCCATCAAATTCTGGTTACTGGCTGTACTGTGCCTCTAGTCAACCCATTCTGAGAGCAAAATTGCTCAACACTGGATGAGCACAGTGGCCATTTCGTAGCCACTTTCCCAAACTCCTAAGCTGATAAATCATTTGCATATCAGTACTTTTCTAGAATTACATTGTATTTTTTAAAAAAACAATATCTCACTTTTATATTAATTTATCCATTCTATAAATGCGTTTATTACATGAGAGGAAGGAAATAAGCATTTATTAAGCACCTACTATTGCCAGTCACTGTGCTAAGCACTTTGTTAATATCTCATTTGAGCCTCACAGCAACCCTGTAAAGTAGGTGCTATTATGATTTTCATTTTACAGTTGAGGAAATAGAAGCAGGTAGAGGTTAAGCGACTGGCTCAGCTTCATACAGCTAGTGATAGTCTTTCTGATTCCAGGCTCAGCTCTTTTTCCTGGTCAGATCACTTAGCCACTGCCTCAGTTTCCTCATCTGTAAAATGGGCATAATAATGACACCTATCTCCCAGAGTTGTTGATGCTCAAATGAGATAATATTTGTAAAGCATTTAACAGAGTGGCTGGCACTTGATAAGTGCTATTTAAATGTCAACTGCTGTTATTACCGCTGCTGCTGCTTCTACTGCTGCCACTGCTGCTGCTTCTACTACTGCTGCTACAGCTTCTACTGCTGCTGCTGCTGCTGCTTCTACTGATGCTGCTTCTACTGATGCCGTTGCTGCTGCTTCCACTGTACTGGCTAGCTGCCCCAGTTGCAAGGTAGAAAAGCAGACAGTGGGGTATAATAGAGAGAGAGCTGGCCTTGAGACAAGAAGATCTAGGTTCAAGCTCTGCCTCTGATATCCTGGCTGTGTGAGCCTGGGCAAATCACTTTAACTCGAAAGAGTTAACTCTTTAAAACTGAGAACAATTGCTGATCTTCTTTGGTCATGGGAGTTACCTTAAGGGAAGTTCTCCACATCTGTGAAACCACAGATTTCAACCCCCATAGAAACTGGGAATACAAAGACAATGAATAACGGTCTTTCCCCTGAGGTTGGGAGTGGGGCAGAGCAGGAAATAACATTAATACAGATGAGTATAAACAAGAATATTTAGAGAAGACAGGAGTGCTTAAAATGGAATGCAGTATTTACACAGATTAGTGAATACAAGATAATTTAAGAAGGGAGAAAACGCTGACTAACAGCTAGGGAGATCAAGAAAGACTTCCTATAGGAGGGGGCAACTGAGTTTGGGCTTAAAGGAAGGCAAATACTTTAAGATGCAGAGGGAAGGAGAAATATAATGTAGGGACCATGGAATAGCTGGCCAAAGGTGTGGAGGTGGGAGATGGAGTGCTTTAATTGAGGAACAGAAAGTGTATGAAGTGTATGTGAAATAAGGCTTGAAAAGTAGGCTAAGGTAAGGCTATAGGGCTTTCAAAGTGAATCCTGAGGAGTCTATGAATCCTGAGGAGTCTATGTCTTTTCAAAGAGGCAAGAGGGAGGCACTTAAAATTCTTGAAAATGGGAATAACATGGTCATGCTTATGTTTTGGGAAGATCATTTTAGTAGCTACATAGACTAGGAGCAGGGAGATATTAGGAAACTATCTTCCCCAGACAGCAGCCCTCCCAACAGTGGCCTCCTGGTATTGCTCCCAATAGAGGTTGATTCACCAGTCCATCAATAAGCCAATCAATTAGCCAATCCACCAATAAGCATTTAGTAAGAGCCTGTTATATATCAGGCATAATTCTGTGCAGAGACAAAATCGAGGTCTCTGCCTCAAGAAGTTTATTTCTGGATATCTCTTTCCATGGGGGTCAGTATCAAGGTCTCCATTTACTTATCCCCTCTCTACCTTCCACCATGGTGGGAATAGGAGCATATTTAAAGATGACTTCCTCAGGTACCCAGACTTCTCCTTCAGCTTCTTGCTCCCAGGGTATCATTGGCAAGAATCCTTTAGGTTCTGGATCAGGAAAAGCTATTCCTCTTGCTCCATGATGATTACCTCTCCCCTTCTCTTTTCCCCAATTTAGGCTTAAATTTAGAAACTTCCATTGCTTTTAGCTCCCTGATAGGCCAGTCATATATGGGACTACCAGGAGAGAATGGTACGTACTTTAAGCCTTCCATCTGATGTCAGCACTTAGCACAGTGCTTGGCACATGGTAAGGATTTAATAAATGTTCATTGACTGACACTTGGCTGACAGAAGAGTCCTTTAGAAACCAGTAGAGGAGACAAAGCATCATCCTTTGCATTTATCTATAGGTATTATTCTGCATTTCTTCTATCTCTTGGCTTTTCAGATTGATTGATCCCTGGGACTAAGTTGCCATCCTAAGGCACCATTCAATTTGTCTTTGTGGAGAAAATTCTACCCAAAGCTACCACCCACTGCACCCAAATTCAATATTCCACTTAGGCTACGTCTCAAAAACACCCAAAATCCAGCTGTAGGACAACTACAGTGATAATGATGATGATGATGATAACAGTGGTAAGAACCATCATCTCATCAAAAAAGAGGAAAAATGAGATAAATAACAATAATGTCAAAGCTCACATATGTATTATAGAGCACTTAAAGGTTTGTAAAGCACCTTCATCCCAACAAACTTGCAAAGTAGATAACTGTTATCCCCATTTCACAGATGAGGTCACTGAGGCCCTGAGTGGTTAAGTATCCTGCCCAGCAATTAAAGTCAGAAGCAAGAGGTAAACTCAACTTTCCTCATTTCAGTGTGCAGTGAAACACCAAATCCATCCTAGAGTGGTTGGTGATGATTATTTTAAAATGAGGTTCTAAAGTCGGGTGGAAGGATTTGGAGTTCCTCTGATTGCAACATGGAAATCTATTAAGTGGGAAAAGAATAAAGAGATCACTTTAACATTCTTTTGGATGATTTTTAAAAGAGATCTGGATCACACAAACTATTTCCCTAAAGCTCTTCCAAATTCTAAGACAAAATTATGTTTAATTAAATGTGTAATTAATGTCTGTTATAGCTCTCCTATTAGGTCCGATTGATGATACAGTTGAGTTTATTTTTATGGACAATATATATGTATATGCTTAATAGTATGTTTATTGTACCAGAGACTCCAATTTGTGTGATTTTATTCTGCTCATTTTACTACACTGAGAACATAACATTGCTATTTAAATTTATTACAGAGGCTTAAAATTATATCTTGCTTTTATGAAATAATCTTAGTCACAGCTATAATTAATTTGAAACCGAGTCTTCGGTGATATTTTTATAACATGATTTCCTGTAACACATTGTAGGAAAAGGTGGGGGATGCTTGCCTAGGCATCTTGATTAGAGGTGGTCTTCAATCTGCAGGGTAGCTGGATACCACATCAGATGGAGATATTTCATTCATTTATTACTCAAGTATTTATTAAGAACTTACTATGTGCAAGGCAGTAAGTCATATCATATAATTTTATATTTATAAAGCCCTTAATCCAGTGCTTGGCACATAGTAGGTGCTATATTCTCCCTCCCTCCATCCCTATGTGCTCCCATCCCTATGTGAAGAAATACAAGAATAAATATGACACAAAGCATGCCCTCAAGGAGCTTATAGTCTGATAGCAAATACACTATTTCTCTTTTTAAAAAAATCAAACAGCTGAATTTGCATAATATTAATATATGATATTTTTAAAAATTAATAGTAATTAAGATAGTGAAGAGACACAAAATTTAAGTCATTTCCTTTCTTAGCTATTATAAATTTGTTCTAACTCTCACCTGTATTCAGAATCCTTGATTGTAATATGAATTTATAAGTTATACTTCTTTTCACTTAATGTCAAGCAATCTAATCACAATTTATTGTTCTTTTACTTCTGTCTTCCCTCACCCTCTCAACTGAGACCCTTGTCTTGTATTTCACTCCAGAAAATGAGGCTATTTACCAAGGACCACCTCTTCTCTCCTCCTCCTCAACCCACATCACTCAGATGCTTTCTGTTACTATCTCCTCCTTCACCCAGCTTGTGTAATGCCATAACCCTTCTCTTTGCCAAGGCTAGCACTTCTATGTGCACAGGTGATTCTATTAATAAATGTTCATTGACTGACAGTTGATGGACAGAAGGGACCTTTAGAAATCTGTAGAGAGAACAAAGCATCATCCTCTGCACTCATCTATAGGTCTTATTCTGTCTTATTACATATAGCCTCATTCTATATTATGTAGTCCATCTTCTCCAGCTTATTGTCCACTCTAACATCTCTATTCTCTCATTAATCTTCAATTTCTCCCTTTCTATTGGCTACTTCCCTACTGCCTACAAACATGCTTATGTCCTTCCTTTTCTTGCTTGAAAATCCTCTCTTGATCCATCCATCCCCACTAGCTACATCACAGTCTAATGGAAGGACACAAAAATGAAAGTAACTATGTACAAGCAAGAAATATCTATACAGGATAAATCAAAGATAATCAACAAAGGTAAGGCAAATGGTAGCTTTTTATGGAAGGGAAGATTTTTACTGAGATTTGAAGGAAGTCAGGAAGTTAGGAAATGAGAAAGAGAAATTTTAGGCATGGGGGACAGCCAGAAAAAATGCATGGAATTGAGAGATAGGGTAACCTGTAGGAGGAAGGACAAGAAGCCCAATATCACTAGATCAAAGAGTAGGTGTTGGGACAGGGAAAAGTTAGATGCAAACCCCCAGCCCCCACAAACAACCCCAAACTGGAAAGGTAAGAAGGGAATAGGTTATTAAGGTCTTTGAATACCAAATAAAGGTTGGAAGGTGATAGGGAGCCACTGGAGTTGACTGGGAGTTTGTGTGTGTGTGTGTGTGTGTGTGTGTGTGTGTGAGAGAGAGAGAGACAGAGAGACAGAGAGACAGAGACAGAGAGACAGAGAGAGACAGAGAGAGTTAGACTCTTCATTTCCATGCTACTCAAGACATATAAATCCAATAGCTAAGGGACAGTTAAGACAAAAAAGAAATATGAAAAGCAAGAAAGAAATCAGTAAGTACATTCATTCCCTACCCCATACTCAAATAGGTGTTAATATCCTATGTGGCCCCAGATGGAGTAATGGAGGTAGAAAGCTCCTTGGGGAAAACTTATGGGGATGGGAAAGTTTTAATAATAACAGCAAGATGCTTTACAGGGATTATCTCATTTTATCCTCACAACAACCCAAGGAGGTAGGTGCTATTATTACCTCCAATTTATAGAGAGGGAAATTGAGTCACAGTTAGGAAGTCTAAGGTCAGATTTGAACTCAGGACTTTCTGACTCTAAGTCCAGTATTTTATCCACTGTACCACTTTGCTGCTATAGGGCTGAGGTGAAAGGAGTGAGGAAACTGTCAATCAGTCCTCTTTCAACTCTCAGCAGGTTTGTAGTGGCCCCAAAGAAATCTTTTAATCTCTCAAGGACAGGCTGAAGTTTGCTGGAGTAATTCAGCTTGGCCCCAGGGTCATTAGGATTCCTCTCTCTCCCTGCTTCTTCCTGAAACTTAGGCTGTTGGACTTTTCTTATTTTCATCTCCCAGTTTGTCTCTCCACTTACGGCTGCTCAGATATACCCTAGGCTTCCCTGAATTCTCCGTCCAGATATTTCTTCTTTTCTCTCTCTTTCCAAATCCACATGCCTAAGGCAAGCTCTCATTTCAGGGTAATTCTGGGATTCTGACATCCAATGTATTTTGTCCCATGAATACCAGCTCCCCTAACACATAATTATGAATCTAAAGATGGGAAGTTTCTATTAATGGCAGTGTATCAGCAAGCACTCTAGCATACCCAGGGTGGCTGCTAGCACAGGTTCTTAGATCTGCTTTTCTAAAGGAAAGCAACTCAAAATGGGTTAACAATCTTACTTTAATAAATCAAACATATATCATTTACTTAGTTGGGGTGGGGGGGAAGTCAGCACCCTGAACTTCAGAAAATACAAACACAAGTTACAAGCAAAGAAACAGATCAGCAGACAGGCTTCCAATTGTCTGACGATTACATCCATACCTATTCAGTTACCAGAGAGGAAAGCATCAACATCTGGGTTTTTCAAAGCCCGAGGGCTCAACGGCTTCCCAGAATCTCATCTGGCCAAATCACACAACTCTTCTCAAAGTGAGCCCCAAAGCAAAACCTCACATC
>CM053585.1:28480424-28493004 GCA_028646515.1 Pseudochirops corinnae | reverse complement strand
CTCAGGTGTTGTTATTGCTTGGTCACACCAAATCTTTTTGATCTCATTTGGGGTTATCTTGGCAAAGATATGGAAGTTGTTTTCCATTTCCTTTACCAGGTCATTTTACAGATGAGAAAATTGAAGTAAACAGGGTTAAGTGATTTATGCAGGGTCACACAGCTAGTAAATGCCTGAGGTAGCATTTGAACTCATGAAGATGAGTCTTTCTGACTCCAAGCCCAGTGCTCTATCCACTGCACAACCTCAATGCCCCATGTGTTTAGGTCATTTTTGCTCCTTCCCTAGGGTTATGAAAATTAAAACTAAAAACATGCAATAGTCCAGCCCAAAAAGAGTCCCAGCACCACCCCTGCCACTCCAAGCCTCCTCATCCCAACCACTAAAGCCTCATTTAACTCAGGATTTGATTTCAGTGGTAGTATAGTTCAAACGCCACTCCATTTAAATCAGGCTGTAGAACCTTACCAGCAACTGTGGTAAAATGCCAAATACCAGCATGTCTATGGCTGCATTCCTTTTCCACTCAGGAAACCATGACAATTATTCATTCCACAGGCTTCTGGGTCTTAGAGGACTAAGCTCTAAAGTTTGTCAGTCATGACCCTGGGCAAAGTCTGAAATGAACTCCAAGGATTGCCCAAAGGGCCAATGTAAACTGCCTTGTTTCCTACTCCTCTCAAGCTCTACAACTCTGGGAGAAGGTGGGGCTGAGCTCTCTGAAGTCATCATCGCTGTGCTGAAAGCTGTCAAGAACTGACTTTTCCCCTTACTGTAAGGTAATAAAAATAAACAGCATCCCAAGCTGCCTCCCTCCCTGCTGGAGAGAGGGACTCATGTTTACAGCTAAACACAGACCTGCTGCCGGTTCAGATCTCGGTAACACATTTAGGTCAGAAGTTTGAAAACACAATTGTGTTTATAAATCAGCAGTGACATACCAATGTCATGTCAGCAGAGGAAGGCAAAGGTCATGTTTACTGCAAGCAGAGGTACAGGCTGCTGCTGCCGGCAGGTGGATTTGAGTGGGGGGAGTGGGGGTGGAAGACCACACTGGGGCTGAAGTTCTCCCAACGCCTTGTGGCAGCTAGATTCCCATGGAGCTGAGAGCAGTTACAAGCTCATGGAGTGAGAGGTTGATAGAATCATGAGATGTTTCAATAGGAAGGGATGGAGTAGGTGGAAATGAGGATGGACAGTCTGTGCAAAGGCCATGAACTTAGAATGTCCTGTATGGGCAACAAGGAGGTGAACTTGACTGATCAGAGAGGGAATGAAGGCGAGAAATGTGAAATAAGTTTGGGAAGGTCGAGTGATGCTGGAGTCGGATGGTGAAGGGCTTTAAATGGCAAACTGGAGTTTGTATCTCATCCCAATACAAATACAGAGGTAACTAGGAGCCCCAGAAGCTTCTTGAATAGAGGAGTGATATAGTCATATCTATGCATTAGAAATACCAACGGAGAAGGTAAGGGATAAAAGAAGGGAGAAACTAGAGGGAGAGATGCTCATTAGAAGGCTATCAAATTGCTTCAGGTAAGAGGTGATAAAATGGGAGTGTGGCCGTGTGAGTGGAGAGATGGCTACTATGCCGGTAGAATTCATAAGACTTGGGGACTGGGGAGCCATGGGGGACAAGAGAAGTGGAAGAGCCAAAGATGACAGGTTGTGAACTTGGGTGACTGAGGTGGGAAATAAGCATTCATTAAGCACCTATTATATGTCAAACACTTTCTAAATATCTCATTTTTCCCCTCATAATAACCCTAGGAAGTTAGTGCAATAATGATCCCCCATCTGAGAAAACTGAGGGAGACCAAAGTTAAATGACTTGTCCGAGGCCCCACAGTTAATAAGTGTTAGAGGTCACATATGAACTCAGGTCTTCCTGACTCCAGACTTGGCATTCTATCCGCCCTGACACAGATCACAAGCCATCCACATCCCCTTCCCTTGTGCAATTCTTGTCTATGACCAAGGATAGGTCCTCCACAGGGGATCTAAGTCAATGTATTAAAGACTCCCTCTAGTCCTTCTAACATTCTGCGGGTACTGGAGCTATCCACCTGCTATCTCTTAGTCTTTGTATATAGTTAGCCAACCTCCTTTCTTGATTCTCTCTCTCTCTCTCTCTGTCTCTCTCTCTGTCTCTCTCTCTATCTCTCTCTCTCCCTCTCTCTCTCCACCCCTCTGTGTGTGTGTGTGTGTGTGTGTGTGTGTGTGTGTGTGTGTGCAAATTCCTGAGAGAGCTGGGCTACACAGTGGCTAAAGATTAGACTTTGAATCAGGATGATGAGATCAAACTCTGCCTCAAACCCTTACTAACTATATGACCTGGAACAAGTCCCTTGACCCCTTTCTGCCTGTTTCTTCTGTAAAAGGGGTATAACAGCACCGACCTCATAAAACTCTTGTGAGGACCTACTAAGGTAATATACAGAAAATACTTTCCAAATCTTAAAGCATTATGTGAATATTAGCTTCTTATTGGATGACATACTTTGGGATGTGTGTGTGTGTGTGTGTGTGTGTGTGTGTGTGTGTGTGTGTGTATTTTTACCCAACTTCTTTTATGGAAGTCACCATTGGTTATATGCTAGAGCATATTTACTTGTGCTGTGATCTTTCCACATACCTTTGGGCCATTTTGGTGTCAAACTCAAATAGAAATGGGTACAGAGTATCCTCTCTGCCACTTTGACACCTCTTCATTGGGTTATTTTCTACTTTGTTCAGATACGGCAGCATGCCAGGATTCACAGCCATAAAGCAACACCTGAATAATATTGGTGTTAAAAATAAATATGGACTTTGGGGTCAACTTAGAAAGCAATATACCATTTGCCAACTTCCACCCAACCCATTCTCTTCCTCTTATTATATTCTGGGTCCAACCTATTTTTCATTTCCAATTTTTGTCAAAGATACAGGTACTTATAGACCAATTAAGTGGATTTCCGGTGAAATGGTATGCCATAGTTTCCACAATAGGCATATCTTCTTCTGTTTCATTTTTTCCAATGGGGATTGTTAGGTAATTTTAGAGGAGTTATGAATTTCTTCAAGGAGATTCTAATATTCTACCAATAACACAATGTCATCTCCATTCAGGAGCACTTGGAGGACCTCCCCCTTTGTAGGGAATAATGCCTCTTCCATTTGAACTCTATATATGACATTTCCCACAGTAGTGGTGATCACCTCTGGCCAACATACAGCTCCCTGTTCTACTCTTCTCTCATCATCAATAATCAGAAGATCATGGAACAAAGTTATTCCTGTGATTATCTCTATCAAGAAATCTTGTACAGGGGCAGCTAGGTGGCACAGTGAATAGGGCACCAGTCCTGGAGTCAGGAGGACCTGAGTTCAAATCAGTCACTTAACACAAAGACTAACCATATGACCTTGGGCAAGTCACTTAACCCCAATTGCCCTCCAAAAAGCAAAAAAAAAATCTTATATGATCATAACCAACGCATAGCAGTCATCTTGTTGACGAGTACTTTTAATGTTTTAGTTTTACACTTATCAATCAAATGCTTTAAAGAAAAATCAACAATAACTACAGCAAGATTTTCTATTTCCTCTACCTGTTGGTCTCATGTAGTTTGCTATAGAAAATCACTTATAAAGGCTGCCTCTTCCTATCTCATATTTTCATTAAGGATACCCATGGTGCATGCATAGATTAATCATCTTAGGCAGATGGGTCACTAGTTATGATGTCCATATATCTTGATTTTCAGTAGTAATAATAACGATAGTTTTTCCAAGTTATTCGGCATTTTTCTCCTTTGCTTTTAAAATTATGTTGCATCCAGCACTGATTACACTGATTATTTTTCTTTGTGTATTTTGTCTGTTCTAGCTGCCAATTTAATTTTTCTCTTTTTAATGGCCATTTCCATTGGAAAGGGTTTGAACTGTTGAGTCCAAATGGAATGCTTCTGCCCCCATCAGTGAAGAATATAGTTTGTTACTGGAATACTGACACATCTGTTCCATTTTTCATTTGTTTTTAAATTTTGTCGTATGATTTCATTTACAAATACTTATGGAATAATCTAGTTTCATTTCAACGAATGCCAAGCTTTGTTCACACTTATTTTTGCCTTCTGATTCTTGTCTGTTTTATGAGACAAAATTCTTCATTAGCTTTCACCATCTTCCACTGTTACATTTTGGAAATGAGTTTATCTCCTTAATTGCTATTGCCTTTGATTAACACAGCTTTTGGTTTGGCAAAGAAGTCAAATGTCTCTTGATTCAGGTCTTTTGGGGACACTTGGTCTCCTCGTTAACACCTGTAGTAAATGTTTGCAGTGCATGTTAACATCATCTCTTTTATCTGGCCTCAATAGCCCATTTGAATGGTTGTCATTGCAACTATTTTTTCTTTTTTCTTTTTTTCATTTTTTACTCTAATTTGATGTTAATTTTGACTTTTGCTTTAGTAAATCATTGAACTGAACTGCAGGAAAGTCAGCAGAGTCACAAACCGCCCTGGTAACTAGAGATTTTCCATCTATTAAGAGAAAGTTAATTTAATTTTTGGTGATATTTTTCAGTGCTCACCATGTTTAGTGACTTCTGACTTTTTTGAAGAAAGAATTCATGGGTATGAATATATATACACCATATAGAAATGAAATTTCTGAGTAGTCTATCTGTCTCTGGCTTGCATTTCTTAATTCTCAACCAAATTTTCCAACTTTTTTTTTTTTGGTCATCCTTCCTATGCCCACCTTTGAGTCAAATCACTATCAGTATAAATTTGGCATTTGGGAGATGCTGTCAAGTTATTTATATAATTTTTCTACATTTTCATTCGCTGGAATGAGTGTTATAGTTTAAAAATTGCCATTATTTTCATGATTGGTTGGTCCTTTTGCTCTGGTTCGCCACTGCAAGGCAAAGTGACCAAGTGGCATGGTGGTCCTTGTTGTCTTTGAGTACATGGTAAAAGCAAACATGTCAACATGTTTCTTGATCCCTGTCCCCCCCATGAGAGCCTATTAGCTAATCTTACATCTACCTCTATTTCCAAGTATTTCTTGGTTTTATTTATAGCAAGAATGTCATAGAATCAGAGAATTATGAGATTTGGAAGGGACCTCAGTGTTCATTTAGTCCATAACATTCATGAAAGAAATCTTCACTATAACGTTAGTTATAATTGACCATCCAGCCTCCAACGAGGGAAAACACCCATCCCTGTAAGCAGCGCATTCCACTTTATTTATTTATTTTGCTTTTTGGAGGGCAATTGGGGTTAAGTGACTTGCCCAAAGTCACACGGCTAGTAAGTGTGTCAAGTGTCTGAGATTTGAACTCAGGTCTTCCTGACTTCAGGGCAAGTGCTCTATTCACCGTACCACCTAGCCACCCCCCCCCCCCATTCCACTTCAGAAAGTTCCACTTTGTAGGAAGTTTTTTCCCCCTGATATCAAGCCTAAATTTGTTTCTTTCCTCCCATTGCTCCTAGCCCTGTCCTCTGGGGTCAAACAGAACAAGTTCAATCCTTCTTCCAAATAAAAGCTTTTCCAGTACTTGAAGACAACTGTCATGCTCTACTCCACCTCAATCCCAGTCTTGTCTTCTGACAAACCTGTCCTCCCCTAGTTCCTTCAACCAATACTTAAAAGACATGGTTCAGTTCCTCTCGTGGTATGTCACCAGTGAATTGGTCATTGGGCAGATGACAGTATTAGAACAATAACACACACTTATATTGTGCTTTGGAATTTGCAAAACGCTTTCCTTCTAAGATCCCTGTGACTAGGGTGTTACAAGTATCATGATCCACCCTTGGCAGATAAAGAAACTTGGAGTTTGAGGTTGGGTGACGTGATCAAGGCCAAAGTTACACAGTGAGTGAGTCATGGGGGTGGGTGGGTGGGTGAAAAATAAGGTTTTAACCTATGTCTCCTAACTCTTAGACCAGTGCTCTTTGTATTAACCACCCAAGGATGCCTTTCAGTTATATAAGGCATAGAATCATAAAGTCACAAAGTTATGGAACCATAAATCATAGAATTCTAAAACCTTAATGTCAAAGGACCGTGAAGGCACAGAGTAGGAAAGGACTAATTCACCTCAGGAGATGGTTACTGGATTTGTCTTTCCTATAATCACTAGGGAAATTAGGGCCCCGAGAAATTTAGGAATGAATCATTTTTCTTCGTTTTTAAAGAAATATAACCAACAGTAGTGGTATTTTTTTTTTTAAGTCAGAGGTATGGGCTCCATTTTGTTTAAATATGGGGAGAAAATGTCCTCTAAGAAGTGGGGTCACAGCAATTTCTCCTATGGAGAGGAGTCCTGAGGTCTCTGAGAAAGGATTCCTAGATTGTAGAGCCAAAGAGTCCACGACGAGCATCTGGAATCCCTTGACCAATGAGGATTGTGACTGTTTTTGACTTGGTAGATAAATGGGTTCAAATCCTACCTCTGCCAGATACTGGCTGTGTGGCCCTTGGGCAAGTCATATCTTTTCTGGGCCATATCTATAACATGAGGGAGTTAAATTAGATGACTCTATAGTCCTTTCCAACTCTAAATCAATGATTTTGTATTCCCGAGGGTTGCCACATAGAGGTTAAATGACTTTCTCTGGATCTCACTTTTAAATGTCAGACATAGGTTTTGAAATCAAGGCTTTTCACCACTCCCCCATGCTGGCCAAGCTTGCTGCCTCCCAAGGGTACTCGGACAAATACCATCCTGATGACTAGACATCATCATGGCTGATGTTTATAGAAGTATTTGTATCATCTTTTACATAGAGCATCTCATGTTATGCTTATAACAATGCTGTGAAGCAAGCAGTGCAGAATGCCCATTTTACAAGGTGGAAACCACCTCAGAGATTTATTAAGTGGCAGAGAAAGAATTTAAACATGGATCTCCAAATTAAGTGTTCTTTCCCAATATCTTACACCAGCCCTGGTCTATCCTGACTCTACTTTCATGGTGATTCTAAAACCAGAGTGTTTTTTTTTCCAGGGAAAATTATGAATTACTCTAAGTATCCCTAATGGCTTGGGAAAATTGTTATGAAGAATGGAATTGCATCTAGAAAAGTTTAGGGAAAACAGAGTGCATACCTGGAACTTGGCATTGATGGATGACTTTACTGATTAGTGCCTCCCTTTCTCATCTAGAGGATTGCTTAAGACAGTAGCAGCAGTAATAAGTGAGGAGGGGCCAGAGAGAACTTGTTGGTAGGATAGAAGGAGTAGACCCTACCTCACTCAGGATGCCCTCTTAAGCCTCCCTTTGCTAAAGATGTCAGTTGAGCAAAAGGGGCCCCAGAAAGGGATGAGGGATGCTGGCTTCATTACCACCTAGAGGGCTCCTTAATGGCCTTAATTGGATCTGGGGTTAATAGGGTGGGACAATCTCCACCAAGCAGGCTAAGCAAATTCCCCAGTGCCAGGTCACTAGGCAGGGTTTCCAAGGGTGACAGGGCCACTGCTGTTCTTTCCCTCCTCTCTGTAGCAGAGAAGTACACAAAGTTCAGATTAATCTTGGTAAATGCTTGATTGCTCTGTTGAACTGTTGAGGCTCAGTTTCCCTCCCCTCCCCTCCTCACCCTTCCTTTCAATCCTTCCCTTTCCTTTCCTTCCCTTCTCCCTTCCCTCTCCCTTCTTCCTCCTGTTCTTCCTTCCCTTCTCCTTTTCCCCTTCTCTCTTCCCTTCCCCCATCTCCCTTCCCTTCTCTTTTATCTTTTCTTTCTCTTCTTTTCTCTACCCTTCCCATTTCCCTTCCCTTCCCTTCTTTTCCCTTGCCTTGATCTCTTCCCTTCCCTTCTTTTTCCTTCCTTTCCATCCTTCCTTTATTTTTTGTACTTCCCCTCTTTTCCCTTTTATCCTTCCCTTCTCTTCTCTCTCATGAAAATTTAGACATGAGCTACATTTTGAAATTTTCCCAGGGTAAACTCTTGGTGAGTATATAATAAGATGTTTTGGGATCACTCTCAATATTAGATCATGTTTGTGTCACCTCAACATCTAAGGACCCTGGCTTCTATATAGGTTAAGAAAAAGAGGCTTTAAAAGATTATGTGTTTTAACACAGTCATAGGACAAGTCTTATTTTCCTCACCTATAGAACCCATAGTCTAAGGTTTAAGGCTAGATTCAAACCTGAGTGTGTTGACTCTAAGTACAAGATGCTACCACTAGACTACACTGCCTTCTGGTTTAATGCTGATTTTACACATTCATTGCAATGGCAAGCAAATGTTTAATGATGTAAAATATGACTAGAAAAATGAGGAGCAAATCACAAATAAGAGTATCTCCTGGGAGCGGCCAGGTGGTGCAGTGAACAGAGCACCAGCTCTGGAGTCAGGAGGACCTGAGTTCAAATCCAGCCTCTGACACCTAACACTTACTAGCTGAGTGACCTTGGGCAAGTCACTTAACCTCAATTATCCTCCCTTCCCCCCTCAAAAAATCCAAAACAAAAAAAAGAGTATCTCCTTTCTCTAGGATAAAATCTTAGTCTAGTATTTAAAGTATTTTATAATATGGCTAAAGCAGATAGGTGGTGCAGTAGATAGAGAGTTGGTCCTGGAATCAGGAAGACTCATCTTCTTGGGTTCAAATATGACCTCAGATACTTACTAGATGTGTGACTCTGGGCAAGTCACTTGACCATGTTTGCCTCAGTTGCCTCATTTATAAAATTAACTGGAGAAGGAAATGGCAAACCACTCCAGTATCTTTGCCAAGAAAACTCCAAGTGGAGTCATGGAGAGTCAGACTCAGCTGAAACAATCAACAACAACACAATATGGTTCCTACCTACCTTTCTAAGTCTTTTGTCATAATTAGTCCTTTCTCGTGCCCTCCGTCCAGTTAAACTCATCTATTACCTGTTCCCCATATATACATAACATTTCATCTTGAGCAGCTTCCTCCTCTGCCAAGTTCTGCTTCACTTCTACTGTTGCCACACATATCCCCACATCTCAGCTCTTATAGCATCCTGGCTCTCTCCTCAGGGGCAGCATTCACCCTAGTCTTCTGTGCTCCTGACCTTGGATCCCTTTTTAAAAATAAATTATTAATTTATTTATTTTTAGTTTTCAACATTCACTTTTATAAGATTTTGAGTTCTAAATTTTTTCCACTTGCCCCTCCCCAAGATGGAATGCTATTTGATATATGTTATACACATATGATCATTTTAAACACATTTCCACAATAATCATGCCATGAAATAAGAATCAGATCTAAAGGGAAAAACCATGAGAAAGAAAAGAAAACAAGAGGAAAATAATATGCTTTGATCTGCATTCAGACTCCATAGTTCTTTCTCTGGATGTAGATAGCATTTTCCATCATGAGTCTTTTGGAATTGTCTCAGATCATTGCATTGCTAAGAAGAGCTAAGTCTATCAAAGTTAGTCATCACACAACGTGGCTGTTACTGTGCACAATGTTCTCTTGTCTCTGCCCATTTCATTCAGCATCAGTTCATATAAGTCTTTCCAGGTTTTTCTTAATTCTAGCTGATCTTCATTTATTATAGCACAATAGTATTCCATTAAATTCATATACCACAACTTGTTCAGCCATTGCCCAATTTCCTCAATTTCCAATTCTTGGTTGCCACAAAAAGAGCTAATATAAATATTTTTGTACATGTGGTTCCTTTCCCCACTTTTATGATCTCTTTGGGATACGGACTTAGAAGTGGTATTGCTGGGTCAAAAGAGTATGCACATTTTTACAGTCCTTTGGGTATAGTTCCAAATTGTTCTCCAGCATGGTAGGATCAGTTCATAACTCCACCAACAATGTATCAATGTTCCAATTTTCCAACATCTTCTTTAGCATTTATAATATTCTTGTTTTGTCATGTTAGCCAATGTGATAGATGTAATATGGTACCTAAGAGTTGTTTTGATTTGCATTTCTCTAATCAATAGTGATTTAGAGCATTTTTTTTTGGTAGGATTATAGGTAGCTTTAATTTCTTCCTTTGAAAACTGTCTGTTCCTATCTTTTGACCATTTATCAATTGGGTGAATGACTTATATTCTTATAAATTTGACTCAGTTCTCCATATATTTTAGAAATTAGCCCTTTATAAGAGACATTGGTAAAAATTCTTTCCCAATTTTCTGCTTCCCTCCTAATCTTGGTTGCACTGGTTTTGTTTGTACAAAAACTTTTCAATTTAAGATAATCAAAATTATATTTCATAATGCTCTCTATCTCTTGTTTGGTAATAAATTCCTCCATTCTCCATAAATTTGACAGGTAATCTATTCCTTGCTCTACTAATTTGCTTATAGTATGAGCCTTTATATCTAAATCATGTGCCCATTTTGACTTTTATTTTGGTATATGGTATAAGATGTTGGTCTATTCCCAGGTTCTGCTGTACTATTTTCCAATTTTCCTGGAAGTTTTTGTCAAATGGTGAGTTCTTATCCCAGAAGCTGGAGTCTTTGGGTTTATCAAACAATAGATTAGTATAGTCATTGACTACTATCTTGTGCGCCTAATGTATTCCACTGATTCACCATTCTATTTCTTAGCCAGTATCAAGTAGTTTTGATGACTGCTGCTTTATAATACAGTCTGAGATCTGGTATGGCTAGCTGGTTTTAGATTCTTGACTTATACCTAGAGTCATGCTTCTTAAGCCTACTGCCTAACATGTAGATTGGTCCCAACTTTTGACAAAACCATCTTCCCCAACAGCCTAAATATAGGTGGATCTCAGAGCAGATCTGAAGCTTGGGACAATGCATCTCCACCCCTAGATGATTAGAGGCCAACTTTAACATCAAGCTCAAAGTCAAGAAATATGCTGGAAAAGGAACTAACAACAACAACAACAACAAAAAGGAACTTGACCTTTAATAGGGTGACAAGGAAAATTTAATAGGGTGACAAGGAAAACCAAGACACAAACTCAGAAGAAGACAACAATGTGAAAACAGCTATAAGCAAAGAAAAAAAATGTGGATTAGATGCAAGCACAACAAGAATACCTAGAAGAGTTAAAGAAAGAGATAAGGTTTGTTGAAGAAAATTGGGAAAAAATGAGAGTGATGCAGTAAAATTAGGGAAAGAGAATTAACAGATTGGTAAGAGAGGCATAAAACTACTCAAGAAAATACCTTAAAAACCAGAATTGGTCCAACGGCAAAAGAGGCACAAATATTCACTGGTAAAAAGAACTCTTTAAAAATCAGTATTGGCTAACAGAAAGTGATACAAAAGCTCACTGAAGAAAATAAGTCCTTAAAAATTAAAATTGGACAAGTGGAAGCTAATGAATCCATAAGACATAAAGAAAAAATAAAACAAAGGCAAAATAATGAGAAATAAAGAAGAAAATGTGAAATATTCATTGGAAAGACAATTGACCTAGAAAAAAAGCCAAGGGGAGAGAATTCTTTTTTTAAAATTCTTTTTCCCAATTGTATGTAAAAACAATTTTTACATTCTTTAAAAAAAAATCGAGTTTTAAATTCTCTCCTTCCTTGGTTTATCAACCAATTTGATATAGGTTACAATGTGCAATCATATAAAACATATTTCCTTATTAGTCATTTTGTGACAGAAAACATTTAAAATATACACAAAAAAAATGAAAAATAGTATGCTTCAATCTGTATTCAGACTCTATCAGTTCTTCTTCTGAATATTGATAGCATTTTTCATCATGTGTCCTTTGGAATTATCATGGATCATTGTCTTGCTAACAATAGCTAAATCATTCACATTTGATCATTATATCATATTGCTGTTACTGTGGGCAATGTTCTCTTGGTTCAGTTCATTTCTTTTTGCATCAGTTCATGTAGGTCTCAAGGAGAGATAATTCAAGAACCATTCAACCACCTGAAAATCATGATTAAAAAAAAAAACCTGGAAATACTATTTCAAGAAATTATGAAGGAAAACTGCTCCTATTACCTTAGAACCAGAAGGTAAAATAAAATTGGAAAGAACTTACCAATCACCTCCCAAAAGACATCTCAAAATAAAAAATCCCAGGAATATTTTAGCCAAATTTCAGAACTTTCAGGTTGAACAGAAAATATTGCTAGCAATCATAAAAAGTCATTCACATATCATGGAGCCACAGTTAGGATCACGTAAGATTTAGTAGCTACCACATTAAAGGAGCAGGGGACTTGGAATATGATGTTCTGGAAGGTAAAAGAACTAGGATTACAACCAAGAATAAACTACACACAAAGCTGAGTATAATCCTTTGGTGGAGATGAATATTTAATGAAATAGAGGATTTTTAAGCATTCCTGATCAAAAGACCAGAGAGAAGCATAAAAAGGTAAACATGAAAGAGAAATCATAAGGGACCTAAGGTTAGATTGTTTACATTCCTATATGGGAAGATGATACATGTAACTCCTAAGAACTTCAACATTATTAGGGTGTTTAGAAGGTGTTGTAGCAGCAAGCACCCTAGCATACCCAGGATGGCTGCTAGCACAGGTTCTGAGATCTGCTTTTCTACAGGAAAGCAATTCAAAATGGGTTAACAATCTTACTTTAATCAATCAAAAATATATCATTTACTTAGT
>CM053585.1:28434523-28480324 GCA_028646515.1 Pseudochirops corinnae | reverse complement strand
GGGAAGCACCAACATTTGGATTTTCAAAGCTCAACAGCTGCCCAGAGTCTCATCTGGCCAAATCACATAACTCTTTCCAAAGTGAGCCCCAAAGCAAAAACTCACATCAGGGTATATATAGCCTTCTTCTGGTTCAGAGAATGTCACAACCCTCATGACCCACTGCCCAATCACAAAGTAATAAGGTCTGGGTGTTCCTGAAAAACAAGTTTCCCGCCACAGGCTCCATGTGACTACATTTAGCCTATTAGGGGGTAGAGTATATTTTCAAATCAGGGAAGGTTCTCAGAGTCACTTAAGTCTATCAAAGGGCCAAGGGGCAGGGAAAATCTTCAGATTCCCATAACAGGTGTCTACAAAGACAAAGGACACGGATGTAAGTCAATTATGTTGAAATGATCTGAAAAAAAATGAAGAGGTAAGAAAGGGGGATGCACTGGGAGAAGGGGGAAGGGGGAGGAAGAATAGGGGAAATCTCACATAAAATTGTTCAAGGGAAGAGCTTTTTATAGTAGAGGGGGAGATAGGGGGGCAATGCTTGAATCTCACTCTTTGAAATTGATTCAAAAAGTATATATTTCTATCTCTCTCTCTCTTTCTCTATCTATCTATCCATACACACACACACAGACACACACACACTCAGCTGGGTATAGAAATCTATCTTACTCAACAGAGAAGTAGAAGAGAAAGAGAAGAGAAATGGGGTGGTGATAAAATGGAGAATGAATTCAGGGAGACAGTGGTCAGAAGAAAAACAGAGAGAAACAGAAAAAAATAGGATGGAGGGAAATACACAGTTACTAACCATAACTGTGAGTGTGAATGGAATGAAGTGGATAACAGAATGAATTGAAAGCCAGAATCCAACATTTTGTTTTCAAGAAACATACTTGAAACAAAGACACACACACACAGAGTTAAAATAAGGGGCTGGAGTAGAATCTATTATACTCCAGCTGAGGTTAAAACAAACAAACAAACAACAAAACACAGAGGTAGCAATCAAGATCTCAGACAAAACAAAAGTAAAATAGGCCTAAGTAAAAGAAATAATCAGAGAAACTATATTTTGTTAAAAGATGCCACAGAAAATGACATAATCAATACTAAACATATATGCACCAAATGCTGGAGCATCCAGATTCTTAAAGGAAAAATGAAGTAAGTTATAAGAGGAAATAGTAAAGCTATAATAGTGGAAGACTTCAATTTTCCTTTCTCAGGACTAAATAAATCTAAATGAAATAAATAATAAAGTAATTATGGAGACAAATAGAATCTTAGAAAAGTTAGGTATGATAGACCTCTAGAATTGAATGGGAATATTGAATGGGAATAGAAAAGAGTATACCTTTTTTCCAAACTGTATATGGTACCTTCACAAAAACTAACCATGTATTAGAGCACAAAAATCTCAGAAACAGATTAAATGCACCCTTTTTGGATCATAAAAAAATGCAGTAAAATAATATTCAACAAATGGCCTTGAAATCAAAATATTTTGTGCCATTAATATAAAAAGGACAAAAATAATTTTAAAATTCTTTATTCTATCATCAGCTTATCCTTTTAATTTCTTTTTATGTTTTATAATATGTGGAATATATTAGGACAATAGCTTAAGTGGTGTATGCATGTGGAAAGTCAAGTACAACACCAGAGATGTGAGCCAGAGGTTAGGGGGAGGGTGGTGATATCCTTGATGGTAATAGTGAAGTTTGGGAAGATGGAGAAGATTTTGTGGGGAAAGATAAGTTCAGTTTGTACATATTGGGTTTAAGATGCCTGTGTATAGGAGATGTTCAAAAAGTAGCCACCCCCCAAAATAATAAAACCCTAATGTTTTCTGAGTTTCCATTAAAAGAAGTATAAAACAGGGAGGTAATTGTCTCACTATACTATGCCCTAATCAGATCTGACATGGGAGCTGTGTTCAACTAGGGTGCCAGTGTGACATTCATCTGGAGTCAAAGGGACTATGTTCAAATTTCTCCCCAATGTTTGCTACCTGTGTGACCTTCAGCAAATTACTTACTCTCCCCAAGCCTTGGTTTCCTTAATGAGGGGATTGGAAATCTCTACCAACTCCAGATCTTTTATCTTTTGATTCTGTAACTTTTCAAAGGGGTATCATATGGAAGAGAGATTGGACTTCTTCTGCTTGGTCCTGTTGGACCAATGAACCAACATCTTAGTCTCCACATAATGAAAAACAATTTGAGTTCTCTGAAAGTGGAATGGGCTGCCTTGGAAGAAAGAAGGAAGAAAATAAGCATTAATTATTAAACAACTATTTACTATTTATTAAGTACGTCTAATGCCAGCCACTATGCTAAGAGCTTTACAAATATTGTCTCATTTAATTCTCACAACTCTGAGGGAGAGGTGTCATCATTCCCATTTTACAGCTGGGGAAACTGAGGTAGACTGAAGTTAAATGATTCAACCAGCACCAGTGTTCCAGGATAGATTTATCCTCCTAACTACAGTCCAGGAACTCTCTCTAATGTGTCATTTAGCTGCCTCTAGACAATAAGTTCTATCTCAACGGACATCTACAAGTAGAAATAGAATGACCACCTGTTGGCTCTAACAACAAAAACAATGACCACCACATATTGTAAAGGGAAATCTTGGTTAAGTCCTGGTTTGATTAGACATCCTCTGAGCTCCCCTCTCCCTGAAAGATTCTGTGATTCCATGAAAGGTTGGATCACCCAAGATGATTTGCCACAGGCTGGCCCTATGCACAAGAATCTGCACCCAGGGGATTTCCAGGCAAAGGTTGCGTTTCCAGTTCTCCAAAGCAAGTGGTTGAAAAAATGAGTATTATTCAACCCACGTGCTCTCTAGACACAATGCCAACAAACCAGATCCACTAATTAGTTTTTTTCTCTAAGCAATTTGACTTATGAAACTAATTTTGCCAGGAACTTCACTGATCAGAAGTCAACCTGATCAAGTTGTTTGCCAATAAGTAGACACAGGGACAAAAGTCATGAAGAGTCAAATGGGCTCCATTTTAATAAGTTTTCCTGAAAATCTGAGCTTTCAAACAAGAGAAGTTACAAGACAGTTTCTTTCATTGCAAAAGGATCCTTCATTTTAAAAAGTGTTCATATGAGTGTACTGAAATAGGGTTCTATTTAGGATTGTCTGTTGCACTGAGTACAATTTTTACAAAATCAAATAACAAAATTTTCTCTTCCCAGCACTTACTTTAGATAGAAATTATTATTACCAACATTGTTTAAATATTTGGTTCACAAAAATAACATTCAGAATGTTGTCCACTTCCTTCTTAACACTTTGCTTGACTTAAGAATGTCTTGCCACCAGATAAGTGGTACTATCTTGGTGCTGGTCAGATGGTTGAAACAAGTAAGCTTCCCATAAGCATGGTGAATAGAAAGAGAGAAAGAGAGATGGAACCAGATAAATTATTTTCTAGTTACAATTTCTTTTAAAATTAAAAAAAAAACTTTCTATTATATTAAGTAATCATAAATAGTAACCAGTACGACTAATCACTTTTTTAAAATGATACACAATTAGAACAAAATTTAAAGAAATGAGAAATACAAACACTATTTACAATAGGTCATTGCTTCACTTTAAGCCTCAGTTTCCTCACCTGAAAAGTGAAAAGGTAGGACAAGATGATCTCCAGTGTCTAAATCTATGATCCTAAGAACTTAGTGATAACATTGGTGTACTACTCGGGAGTTCAATTAGAGGATTAGAAAACAGGAAAAGGCAAAATCTGTCTATGCATCACGGAAAGAGTATGAACAGAAAGTTAAAAAACCTGGGTTGTAAATATCACTAATTCTATGTGTGGCCTTGGGTAAGTCATTTCATTTTTCTGAGGCTTGGCTTTCTCATAAGCAAAGTGTGGGAGCTGGATTTGGAGATCCTACCTAGCTCTGAGATTTTGTGACATATCAGCACAATAAATGAGATATCAATATATAAAGAATCAGCAACACTTACAGGAGCTCAGAGAATGTTCTTAGAAGTCGAAAGGAAATTGCCTGGGCTTAGAGGAAGACAAAATCTTCTTGGGTGTCCCTGATCCCTAGGGAGAAACCTAGAAAGTCTCTAAGTTCTAAGTCAATTCAACAAAGAAGCAGACACCAGGGAAACTTATTCAGAGCTACAGGGAGGTTGCGATCAGACTTTTGAATCTCTTGCTGTCATCAAAGCAGCAATTTAAAAAAACAACAACTAATTTAACAGCAGCCCTTAGAAGTCACTGAAGCAGACAGAGGAGTAGGAGGAAAGTGTCCCAGCTCCCAGAGAAGGGGAACTGAGACTTGAGTAGCTGCCTGCCAGAAGCTGATGTTTTTGCTGGCATCCCCTTCCAGGTAACTCCAATTCACAGCCACCTGATGCTCACTCAGGGAAAAAAAAAAACCCACCAGCATTCCAGGAGGAAGAGATACGCTCCCTACCCACCCACACACCAGCTTTTGATTATGTTTTATTCTAATTTAATTTTAATTTGCAGTTACTTTCCCATATCCCAATAAAACAATCAAATGAAAGATTACAACCCACCTGGAATTAATTGCAAAACAGCTTAGCATGGGATATGGGATTCCCTTCAGGGAGGCTAAGCCACGGTGATTCTCACCTTAGTTTGGCAGTCAGGATAGGAGAATTCAAAGTAATCACTGTAGATCCCTCTAGACCTGGTCAGTCTCTGCCCTAAGCTCTGGCAAGCATTCCTGACTATATGCTTCCAAACCACACAATGATAGCCAAAGCCATCAGACTCCTCAAAGACCAAAAATCTGTATTGGAGCATCTCTGGGGTAAGAAGACCTCCCACACTACCTTTTAATTTGCCTCACACATTTGGAGCCATGACAAGAGTTTCCTGGGGGTAATTTTTACTATCATCTCCTTTAGAGGAAGGTTCAAAGCCAAGGAGGCCTGGGTTCAAGTCCCATCTCTGACACATACTGGCTATTACCTTTGGCAAAGTACTCTCAATGCTCTGGGCAATTCTTTGTAAGTTACAGAGACAGTGCCAATCTGCACTGTTAATGGGAATTTCCTGATATAGGAGATCACTATGCTGATGAAATCACATGTCCAGTCCCTACACTTATCCTATCTTTTTTAGAACAATACTAAGAAAAGTGAAGTTATTTGCTGTCAGACAAAGACATGAATGTTCTTGTGAGTGTTTCTATTTGTACTAACCAATCCTCAAATTATATAGAAACTTAATTTAGAGTTATCAGTGTGATTATTCTACCCAATGGTGCAGATTACTATCCATCCATCCATCCCATGAAGACCTTGTCAATAACCTCCCATAAGTCTGCGGTAGGGAGTACACACAAAATGCTGGGGGAGGGTTTTCCTCAGGTTCTCTTCACATTGTGTAACCACTAATGGGACACACAGAATGTGCTGGTTTTGCCTCATTCTTGCTATGTGACTGCTCCATTTATTCCCAGTCACGCATTCCTCTGATGTTGTCTTTCACCCTGTGTTTCTGATATAATTCTCATTTGTGATGTGTTGTAGCCTATTCATTCACATTTACCATATGCCTCTCCATTGCCGTTGATCAATCCTTAGTATCAGTTCTCTGGAAGCTAGATTTCTAAAAATCACAACCATACAATGTCATCAGGAAGAATTGTGCTGGTCTGATGACCTCATAACTCAACTGAATCTGCACTGTTTAAAGCGATCAGTCACTTCTTTTCTCTGTCTTGTCTGCTCCATTTGACATTGTTGGCCACTGACCTCTATCTTCTTCTGAATACTCTCTCCCCTTTGCATTTTCATAACTCTATTTTCTAACTATCAGCTCTTTGCAGATGACACCCACATCTAAATGTGGAGTCTCAGGATCTCTCCAAGCTTCAATCACATTTTCCCAATTACCTATTGGATATTTCAAAAGGATATCCCTGGGGATGTCATAAAACCAGCCTAAGACTGATCTCATTCCCCCACCCCACCCCAATCCTCCCTTCTTGTCTGTGGAAGGCACCACATCTTGTCCATGTATTGTTGCTAAGACAGTCTCATTTCAGTGCACTCTTGATCATGTCCAGGCTCCCTCGATCCTTCTGCTTACTGCCAAAAGAGAAAAACTTCCATTTCTTTACAGCAGTTCTTCATCATTGAAGGAGATCTGGGTAGTCCCTTCTCTAAGGCTACAGAGTATCCTTCTAATATTCCCAGATCAATCATCTCAGAGTTATCTTGTATCATTCATCCCACATTCAGTAAGTTGTCAAGTCTTAACTATTTCTAACTCCACAGCATCTCTTGTCTTTGGCATCTTCTCTTGACTGACAAAGATGTTATTTTAGTCCAGGCCCTCATCGTCTCTCACCTGAATTATTACAACGGCCTCTTAATTGGTTTCCCTGCATCATCTTTCCCCATTCCAATCCATTTGACATAACAGCTGCCAAAGTGGTTTTCCATAAATACTTTCATAGATTTAAGCTGCAGAACACTTCCAGAAACTTTTAGAACACCCTGTTAAAAATATACATGCAGACACATGCACATGTACATGTATTTCTATGTACACACATGCACATATATATATATATATACAAATAGAAATATACGTATACATGTATATGGATATATATACACACATACACATACATATATCTTAATTGAATATGGAAAATGGATGAGTTGGGCCCAGAATTTAATGGAAGGTGAAGAGAAGGCTGTATTGCTTTTGGGAAATTATAAAATTTTGAGTTTTTAAAAAATTATCTCAAGCTTCTCCCCTAAAGACCCAATATTTTAAAATTTTATTTTTTATTTCATTAAATATTTCCAAATTACACGTAAATGATTTTACAATGATTTTTTAAAATTTGAGTTCCAAATTCTCTCTCCCTCCTGCCCTGCCCCTCCCCAGAAGGCAAGCAATTTTATTGCAATTATGCATCATGCAAGACATATTTTCGTATTAGCCAGGTTGCAAGAGAAAACACACAAGACCCCAAGAAAAATAAAGAAAATTTTAAAAAAATGCTTCAATCTGCATTCAGAATTCATCAGTTCTCTCTCTGAAGAAGGAGAGCATTTTTTATCATGGGGCCTTTGGAATTGTCTTATTTCATTACAGAGTAAGTAAGGCTTTTGCATTTGATCATCCTTAAAATATTGCTGTTACTGTGTATGGTGTTTCTTGGTTCTGCTCACTTAAGTTTGCATCAGTTCATGTAAGTCTTCCCAGGTTTTTCTGAAACCATCCTGACTGTCATTTCTTATAGCACAATTGTATTCCACCACAACTTATTCAGCCATTCCCTGATTAATAGACTTCCCCTCAAAATCCAATTCTTTGCCATCACAAAAAGAGTTAGTATGAATTTTTTGTACATAGAAGTCCTTTTTCTTTTTCTTTGATCTCTTTGGGACACAAAACTAGTAGTGGTATTGCTATATCACAAGGGGATGCACAATTTTATAGCCCTTTGGGTATAGTCCAAATTGTTCTCCAGAATGGTTGGATCAGTTCACAATTCTACTAGGAGTGTGTTAGTGTTTCATTTTTTTCCATATCCCTTCCAAAATTTATCATTTTCCTTTTCTATTGTGTTAGCCAGTCTGATAGATGTGAAGTAGTACCCCAGAGTTGTTTTAATTTGCATTTCTCTAATCAGTAGTGACTTAGAGCATTTTTAAAAATGTGACTATTGATAGTTTTAATTTCTTCTCCTCAATATCCTTTTTACCACTTATCAAATGGGGAGTGGCTCTTATATATTTTTTTTTTATAAATTTGACTGGGTTCCCTAAATATTTGAGAAATTAGGGAAAGCTTGGAAAAACATCCCTGTCAGATCTATGGATAAGGGAAGAATTATGACCAAACAAGAGATAGAGGGGATTGTGGGAAATAAAAATAGATAATTTTGAAATAAGAAACTTGCTGCAAAATTCCCCCCTCCCCAGTTTCTTGTCTTTCTTCTAATTTTTACTACATTGGTTTTATTTGTGCAAAAGCTTTTTAATTTCATGTACTCAAAATTGTCTATTTTATTTCCTACAAACCCCTTTATCTCTTGTTTGGTCACAACCCTTACCTTATTTATAGATCTAACAGATTCACTTTTCCATGCTTTCCTAATTTTCTTATGATATTACCCTTTATATCTAAATCATTTATCCATTGTTACTTTCTCTTGGTATATGGTGTGAGATGTTGGTCTATGCATCAGTTCTGCCAAATTGCATTCCAGTCTTCTCAGAAATTTTTTTATCAAATATTGAGTTCTTACTCCAAAAGTTTGAGTTTTGGGGTTTATCAAACACTAGATAACTATGGTCATTTACTACTATTGTTTATCTTATCTGTTCTACAGTTCCATCACTCTATTTCTTAGCCAGTACCAGATTATTTTGATGATTACCATTTTGTAACATAGTTTGAAATTTGGTAATGCTAGGCCACCCTCCTTCCCTAGAAATGATGATGATCTATGTGAGTTTATTTTATATCCTACCACTTTGCTGAGGTTGTTGTTTCAACTAGTTTTTTAGTTGATTCTCTAAGTAACTAAAGGTACTAAAAAACAAGGAGTTCTCTTGTAAAATCTTATTTTAAGTTACAATAAAATTATAGTTTAATTTTAGTTATAATAAAAAATTTAAGTTATAATAAAATTTTTCAATAAATAAGCATTTTTTTCTTTTCCTTCCCTCTACCACACTTTGAAAAAGAAAGAAAAAATGAAACACTTATAGCCAATATACATGGTGAAGCAAAAGAAATTCCCAGGTTGGCATGTCCAAAATTGTTTATGGCATTCTGCATCCTGAATCCATTACCTTCCTCTCAGGAGGTGGTGAGCATGCCTCATTATCAGCCCTCTGGAATCCTGGCTGGGCACTATAGTGATCCACATCTAGAGTCATTTGGAACAGACAGTTCTCAAGAGAAGAAATCCAAGCTATCCTATGATATGTTTGTGTTTACATAAACATGTTTATGTTTGCACAAAAAGTCCTGAATCACTAATAATTAGACATGTAAATGATGCTGAAGTTCTATGAAAACAATTAAAAACATGCCTTCAAGGTCACTAGACTGTTAATACCCAATGATACTAGACCTATACTCAAAAGACATAAAAAAAAAAAAACTGGGGCAGGAAGATCTTATATACACACAGATATTTATGGTAGCTCATTTTGTTTTAGCATATAAGGAGAAGAGAGGGCATACCCATCTGTTGGGAAATGGCTAAGCAAATTACGATATATGAACATGCTATAACATCATTCCATCATAAGAAATTATGAAAGAAATAGATTCAGAGAAATCTGCAAAGATTTTTATGAAATGATGCAGAGTAATGTGTTCAGAACCAGGACAAAAATGCATTTGGTGACCATAACATTGTAGAGAAAAACAAACTTTGAAAGACTTAAGAACTCTAATGGAGGCAATGACCAATTACATTGTCAGAGAACCTGTGATGCAGATTGCTAATCACCTCCTGACAGATATAATGGGCTCCAGGTGCAGAATGAGAAATACATTTTTGGATTTGGCCAATGTGGGAATTTTTTTTCACTTTACTGAATTTGTTTGTTACAAGGGTTATGTTTTTATCTTTTTTATTTGGATGAGTAGGATTTAGGGAGAAGAGGGGAGTTTGAAACAGTGTTGGAAAGAGCAGTAGCAGCAGCAGCAGAAGAAGAAGTCATTGAAAAATTTTAAAATTTTTTAAAAAAATTCACACAAGATAGAAGGAAACAGACAAGCAAGACAGTTTTGAAAGTTACATGTCAAATTTATTATATGCTTAAAAAACAAGCTGTGTTTTTCATATATATAAGAAAAGGAAAGAAAAAATTAGGATGGTACTGAGCATTCACTGTTCTTCTGTAAGTACCTTAATTCCTCTTCAGGGTAGCTTTCAAAGAAAACAATAAAGAGCTCTGGGATGATTTTTTCCCTCTTAAAACATTTAATTGATTTTTTTTACAACATCGTCACTTTCCAATGATGCCCTGATCCCTCTCTACCATAGAACCTCTCTTGAAGCAAATATAGGCAAGATAAATGGATAAAACATTTATTAAGCATTTACTATATGACCTGGGCACGATGCTATGTGCTGGAGATACAAACATAAGAAGGACAGTTCCTGCCCTCAAATGAGGAAAGATAATAGAAAGGGGAAGGCAAAAGAAATTAACACACTGACCATGTTGGGAAAATACATGCCTTTCTTGCATCACTAGCCAATTTTCTTTCTTTTGAGAGGTGGGAGGCATGATTCACCATTGGTCCTTTGAAGTCACAATGGCATACTGCATTGATCAGTGTTGCAACCATTAAAAAGAATATTTAAAATACAGTGAATCTATGAGCTCCTCAATGCAAAAAAGAAGGGGTGTGTCCATAGTCCATTAACATGAGCAGTCTAGGCCACAAATGTGGATACCACATCCACATTCCCTTTTTCTCTCTTGAAGCTGACTCTTGTATTCTAATATTCCCTCATACTTGAAGGTCTGGTGGTTTCCCCCTAGATTGGGGGCTGATCTTGGCCATACAGACCTGGCTACTTTTCTTCCAGGATCCTAGGGATAATCCTGGTGTGGGTAAGTTACTCTCTTACTACTTCCTACTGGAGCTTTTATTTAAAGTATTTTTTTTTCCAATTACATGTAGAAACAATTTTAAACTTTTTTTAAAAATTGAGTTCCAAATTCTTTTCCCCCACCCCCACAAGATGGCAAGCAATTTGATATCAGTTATACATATGTGGTCATAAAAACATATTTCCATATTAGTCGTGTGAAAGAAAACACAGATTAAAAAACCTCATAAAAAATAAAATGAAATATAGTATGCATCAATCTGCATTCAGACTCCATCATTTCTTTCCCTGGAGGTAGATAGCATTTTTCATCACAAGTCCTTCAGAAATGTCTTGGCTCTTTGCATTTCTGAGAATAGTTAAGCCATTCACCATTGACCATTATACTTTTACATTGCATATTGTACTGTAACATTACTGTTACTGTGTACAATGTTCTCCTGGTTCTGCTCACTTCACTTTGCATCCTATATGAATAGGAGTTTCTGGGTTTTTCTGAAAGCATCTTGCTCATCATTTCTTATAGGACAATAGCATTCCATTACAAACATACCATAACTCGTTCAACCATTCCCCAAATGATGGGCGTTTTCTCAATTTCACTCCTTTTCCACAACAAAAAGAGCTGCTATGAATATTTTTGTACATATCAGTCCTTTTCCATTAAAAAAAAAAGTCTCTTTGGGATACAGACCTAGTAGGGGGTATGCACAGCTGAATCAAAGGATATGCACAGCTCTATAGCCCTTTGGGCACAGTTCCAAATTGTTTTCCAGAATGGTTGAATCGATTCACAACTCTACCAACAGCATATTAGTGTTTCAATCTTCCACATCCCCTTCAATGTTTGTAATTTTCCTTTTCTGTCATATTAGCCAATCTGATAGGTGTGAAGTGGTGTCTCATAGTTGTTTTAATTTGTATTTCTCTAATGAATAGTGATTTTGAGTATTTTTTCATATGACTATAGACAGCTTTAATTTCTTCATCTGAAAACTGTCTGTTTATATCTTTTGACCATTTATCAATTGGGGAATGACTTGCATTCTTATAAATTTGGCTCAGTTCTCTTCATGTATGAGACTTTTATCAGAGAAATTTGCTGTAAAAAAAAATTTCCCCCAGTTTTTTGCTTTTCTTCTAATCTTGGCTGTATTGGTTTTGTTTGTGTAAAACTTTTTAATTTAATGTAATCAAAATTATACATTTTATATGCTATAGTACTCTTTCTTTTTTTGGTAAAAAATTCTTCCCTTATCCATAGGTCTGACGGGTAAACTATTTCATGCTCCCCTAATTTGTTTATGGTATCATCATTTATGTCTAAATAATATACCCATTATGACCTTATCTTGGTATATGATGTGAGATGTTGCCTTCTGTAACTCTTGAGCCCCTATTTGTGTGTTTGCCATTTACACAAAATCAGTGACAATGACACCAACAATTCTTAAACATAAAGCATTTACTAAATAATAAGAAAAAACAATGCTAATCATAGTATTTTCAATAGAAGGCAAAACCAAGAGTGTTCTTAACTCTTACTTACTATAATGTAAAAGTAGAAATAATCAAACATCATGACCCACTCATAAATCTGAGTCATATTCTCCCCATGAGGCAGATCTGCAAATGGCAAGCAGTTCTCCTTTGTTCAGTTGAGTTTAAGCTCTACTTAAAGCAAAACACAGCCCACAGCAAAACAGATCAAAAGTTTATCTCCCCTCCCCCCCTTTTCCTCATTTCAAACTAGAGAAAACAATAAAGGTTTCCCTTCTCCTTGGATATAGATAGTACTAGAGAGCAAAAATTCCCGCTATCTCATCACAGGGTGGCAGGATACAGCATTCTGACAATGGACTTTCACTATCTGCTGCAACCTTTTTCCAGTGATTCAGGAAGGCAATGCTTCTACTCCTTCCAATTTGGAGATGAGGATGGGATGAGGATAGTAAAAGGACCAATGTACTGTGAATGGAAATGACTGAAGAACGTGTTGGTTAGTGTTCTCTATCCATTTTGAAAGAAACCAGGAACACGAAGTTGAATTTTGGTCAATTTATTAACTCTTATTTATGTTTTTATTTATTTATATAAAATATATTACATATGTATTTATAGCAAAACTACTTGAAGATTCATTTTCAAATCCCCCAAGCATTTATTTAGATGGTGAAATTATCTTATCTCCCTTCCTTTTCTCTCTCCTTTGTCATCCCCCCAATCCCAGCCTTAGAAGGTAACCTTCTAAGACTTTAAATTGCAGTTCAATTGCTAATCTGCATTGGTAGAAGATATTTCCGTACTGGGAATTGATCTTCCCTAAGGACAAGTCTGATCATGTTATCCTCTCTCCCCTCCCCCCACTCCAATTTAATTAACTCCAGTGTCTCTGTATTGCCCCCAGGAGCAAATATACCATATTCTCTTTGGTTTTCACCTTGATCTGACCCCTTTCTACCTTTCCAATCTTCTTACACCTTAGACCCCTCCCCTCCTACCCAATATTCTGCTATCCAGTGATACAGTCCTAGCTATTTCCCTGAAGGCATTTTCATCAGTTATCCCCCATTCAGGGAACTCTGCCTCTTCATCTCTGTCTCCTGGCTTCCCTGTTTTCTTTCAAGTCTCAGCTGAAGTCCCAATACTAGGGCTTTCCCTAGACCTCCTTAGTCTTAGCGCCCTCCCTCTGAGCTTACCTGCAATTTACCCTATGTGCACATCGTTGTTTGCATGTTGTCCGTCGATCCCCCCCCCCCACCTCCCACCCCCGACTGTAAGACCCTTGAGAGCAGGGATTTTTTGTTTTGTTTTTTGCTTTTCTTTGTACTTCCCCAGTACTTAGCACAGTGTCTGGCACATACGTAGTGGTGCTTAATAAATGACTGTCTCCTTTAACCACAAAGGGGTGTGTGTGTGTGTGCGTGTGTGTGTGTGTGTGCACGTGCTCAAGCTCATCCGCATGTATAAAACTGGTGGTTATCCTCATAGAGAATGCACAGGTTTCATACAGTATAGGTGGAACTGAACAGTGTCCCCCTGGTCACTTGCAGTGACACATGTACTCCAGCCCAGAGCTGAAGGATTTTTACCTGAGCCTGGCCCCTTGGTCCCTGTGAAGGCAGTGAGGCAGAGGCTCTAGAAGACTCAGCAACTTGGTTTGTCTTTCTGGGCCTTTTCTCAGATTCAGAGCATTTCTGGACTCTCTCAAGATTCCCCATGAGCTGAGGTAGGGAGGTGGGAGGAGTGCTGGGTTTGGAGTCATTTCTTACCTGGGTGACATTGTATTTCTGTAAAAGGAGGGGGTGACCTCTGCTTTCTTCCAGCTCTTGATCTAGAATCCTGGAATCCCACTATGGGCAAGAGTTCAGCCTAGGTTGTGGGAGAGACCAACTGAAGAACCAGCCCCTACTCCAAAGAACTTAGATTCCACTGGAGGGATATAGCAGGTAGACAGATCAGATGTGATCAGCTGAGGAGGGAGGGAGAACAAAGAACCAGGGGCTTCTGGGAGAAAATGGCACTTGAACTAAAAGAAGCTCAGGATTCTAAAGACACCTTGGGCAAAGGCACAGAGGTGGGAGAGGGGGAGAAAGTCCAGGTCAGCTTGAAATCCAGACTCTGATAGTTACCACCTTGGGCCAATCATTTCCCCACCTGGGCCTCAGTTTCCCCATTTGTACCATAAAGGGTCTGAAATAGAGCTGGGAGGTACCTTAGCACAGTGCCCAGCACGTTGTATCTCTGCTGTCAACAAGTCGAATTTCTTCAAACCCAAAAAATGAAGATATTTGCACACACAGCAGAAGAAGGCTCTGAACCTGAATCCTCTGATTCTGAAGCCATTGTTCTTGCCCCTGGACCCTCTAAATTCTGTGGGTTTTTCTGAGGTAGGTGGGTTGGGGGAGGGGGAGCAAACTTGCCCAGACCTCCTCCCACTCAGCTATTAGGCCGGTAAAGGGGATGTAGAGCACTGAGCCTGGAGTCAGGGAGACCAGGCTTCAAACCTGCCCTCAAACGCTAGCGGTATGACCCTTAGCAAGTCACTTAACCTCTGTTTCCCTCAGTTTCCTCATCTGTAAAATGGTGCTAATAATAGCAAGCACTTCCTAGAATTGTTGTGAGGGTTAAATGAGATGCTTCTAAAGTGATCTGCAAACCTTACAGAATTAAACAAACGCGATTTTATTTTTATTAATTGTTATTATTTTTATTATTTACCAATCCAGGCTCCGGGTTCCAGTCCCCTACATCCCCCACGCTTAGGCTCGTCAGTTTGGCAGTTCCAGTTGCCAAGTCCAGGTGTTAGACTCCTGGTCCCTCGGTGGGGGTGAGAATAGGGGAAGGGCAGTGGCTCCCCGTTGGCTGGTACAGGCAGGCACTGACCTGGGCTATATAGCAGCCCTTGCTCTCCCCCGTCTGGGGCTGGGCTCGGGGGCTCGTTACCTTGGCACCGGGCTGGACTTCGCAGGAGGCAGGCGCGCAAAGGCGAGACAGACATCAAAGCTGTTCCGTCTGGAATGCCTGTGGTTCCAGCGGGGCCGGGAGCGAGGCGGAGCCAGGACACGTCGGTGGGGGCCAGATAGCATGATGGTTATCTAGCCATGAAAGCCAGGAGGGGAAGGAGCCAGGGGAGCGGGTGGCTGGGGGTGGGGCGGGGCGGGAAGCCCCAGCCTCGCCAACAATACCGTTTATTGTTCTCTCTCTCTCGGGGGATAAATGCCTTCCGAAGGACGGTTGGGGCTTTCATATGCACTGGGGAACCGCTGCCCAGGCTTTCTCTTCCTAAATTCTTGGTGCTGGAAGAGGCCTTGGGCTTGTGCGAGGTAACAGGGGGCCCCGGGGCAACAGGTGCTGGGCTGCGCCGTGCGCGCCAGACACCCGGGGAGCTGCTCCCCCGCAGCCCCTCTCCCTGCCTCTTTCCTCACACACACAAAAGAATAAAAGGGAAGGATTTGAAAGGGGAAAAAAAAGTAATTAAGCCAACTTCATTAACGTGATGAAGCAGGTTCCAAATCTCCACGGAGAAGAGATGCAAGCCCCCGTGGCCACCCAGAGCTTTCCTGTAGCTTTCTATGGGAGTTCCAGCCCTGACGCGGGAGGCGGCCAGGTGCGGTGGAAAGACCTTGAGACCGGGCGTCAGATACACTGGGTTAAGGCGGCTCTGCGATTTAGAAATCGTGCGACTTTGGTCACCCCAGCTTTGGGGGTCTTTAGTTTCCTCACCTGCAAAACGAAAGGCTTGAAAATGAGGAGTTTTTGATCTGGAGTCCGTGGACCACCCCGCACTTGGAGAGGAAAACAAAATGACATTTTTATTTTCACTAGGGGGAAAAAAATCATTTTTTATTTTCAGTGTCCTCAAATTGAAATTTAGCATTTCCTTTAATCATTTAAAAACATTATTCTGAGCAGAGGTCTGGCCCTAGGTTATATACCAGACTGCCCAAAGGGTGGGAGGAAGCAGATGCGCTGAGTGTCAAAGAACCTGATTTTGAATTAGGGGCATTATTTAATTATCCTGTGGCCTGTGTCACTTAACGGCTCGGGGCCTCAATTTTCTCATCTGTAAAGGGGGCAGAGGAGGATAAACTGAGTGTCATATAAGGTCTCTTACAGTTCCAAATCTATAATCCTATGAAAACTGGGTCTCAATTCCTCAATTGTAAAATCGATTTAAACCAGATCAGGGGTTCTTAACCTAGCCATCGTGAACTTGTTTTTAATAGATTAGTGTATTCCTTTATGCAGTTTCCTTTGTCATCCTATGCACTGTGTTGGATGCATTTAAGAACATTCTTATGACAAGGGGTTCCTCAGGTTTCACCAGACTGTTGCTAGTGAGGTCCACAACACAAATGAGGCGAAGAACCAGGAACTGAGTGGTCTCTTCCATCCCCCAGGATTAGAGTTTTGTAGCTCATGGAAAAAACAAAGCAAGGCAAGAAAGGAAGGGGAGAGGGGTAATGATGCATAAAGACCATGCCTACAGGATAAAATCCATAGTTGTGGAGCATCTCTGTGCCTAGCACTAAGAAGTTTTATAGAACAGGCATTGCCAAAGGAGCCTGGGGGAAAGAACACTGGGCCAGGACCCAGCAGATCTGGGTTCCAGGGGTTAGCTCTGCTATTAGCTTACTGTATGACTTCAAAGAGAGTCAGTTTACTTCTCTGGAATTCTGGAGTCCCTTTTATAAACTAAGATTGAACTAGAAGATGGCTAAGCTCTCTTCCAGCTTGAATATATTTTGTGATTTATCACTTTCATATTTGCATGTGAGCACATTGTCATTTCATTCGTGATAATTATCTTTATTTGACAGTTGAGGAAATGGAAACTTCTAGAAGATGGAATGAAAGAAACAAGCATTTATTCGCCTAGTATGTGTCAGGCACAATGCTCACAACAACACTGGGAGATAGGTGCTATGATTATGCCCATTTTACAGCCGAGGAAACTGAGGCAAACAGAGGTTCAGTGACTGCCCCAGAGTCACACAGCTAGTGTCTGAGGGCAGATGTAAAGCCTGGGCTCCCTGGCTCCAGGTTCAGGGCTGTCTTAGGGCACTTGATAAGGAAGGATCTGAGCAAGACTGAACCTAGGTCTTCCCTATTTGGAGGCAGCTAGGGACCACGGTGGAGAGAGCACTGGGCCTGGAATTAGAAAATTATTATGTCGGTTCAGCTGTGTCTGACTCTTTGTGATCTTATTTGGGATTTTCTTGGCAGAGATACTAGAGTGGTTTGCCATTTCCTCCTCCAGCTCATTTTACAGATGAGGAAACTGAGGCAAACCAAGTTGAGTGACTTGCCCAGGGTCACACAGCTAGTAAGTACCTGAGACTGGATTTGAAGTCATGAAGATGAGTCTTCCTGATTCTAAGCCCAGCAATCTATCCATTGAGCCAGTCAGGAAAACCCGAGTTAAAATCCGGCTTTAGACACTTCCCAGCTGTGCGACCCTGGGCAAGACATTTAACCTTTGTTTGCCTCAGTTTCCTCATCTGTAAAGTGAGCTGGAGAAGGAAACCACTCTAGTATCTTTAAGAAAACCCTATGGAGAATATATTCTAATTGGAATGGGAAGAGGAGGCTTCCTGGGTGAAATGGAAAGGAAGCAGCAGCCATATAGTTTGTGTTAATTGGCTTTATGTTTATGCTACATATATTTATATGTATACTAGTTTCTTTCCATAAAATGTAAGCTCCTTACAAATAAGGACTGATTGTTTCATTCTTTGTGTCTGAGAGAGGTGCTTTGCAACAGGTGATTAATAAGAAATGCTTGTTGGTTGATTCATTGAAGTCAGAAGACCATGGTTAGAGTTCCAGCTCAGACACCGTTGGGACCTTAGTTTCCTGGTCTCCAAAATGTGCATAATCATACTTGCAAGGGAAGGCTTTCTAAGGCAAAGGAAGGCTCATGCTGCTCTCATTTTACTGAATTTTACAAACAAGGACGTGGCTCATGGAGAGGTCCAGCAATTTGCCCAGAGTTACCCACTGTATCTTTAAATAACTACTCTCTCTGTCTCTGTCTCTGTCTCTGTCTTTGTCTGTCTGTCTGTCTGTCTGTCTCTCTGTCTCTCCTCTCCTCTCCTTCTCTCTCTGTATGTGTATATATGTGTATATATGTGTGTGTATACATACACACATTTTACAGACCTCATGTTAAGGACCCCCAACTTATTTAGTGGAAAGCCTGAGTTCCCAGGGCCACTGTATCTTTTGCAGATGGAGTCCCTGGGAATGCAGTGGCCTCAGATGCTAGAGCGGAGCTGGAAGCTGGGACCCACGGAGCAGTGCTGGGAGGCTCAGGACTAATGTACCCAGGCAGGCTTAAGGTATCAAGGGCTTGACAGCTTTAACAAAAGAGGTGTCATCCCGAGAAGATAAAAGGGGTGAGCTGTTTATTTGAGGATTAGAGCCTTAAGAAATGTCTGTAACTCTCCAGACTGATTTTCTACAGCTTATCCTCCTTGTTCCTGGTTGACTTTTCTCAGGGGTTTAAAGGTAAGGATGTTGATAATCTGCTTTAATGTCTTGGAGGCAGACTGGGTAGGGAAGCTGGTTTCCTACCTTGTCATAGAGAAACCCACACTTTCCATGGCTACTCTATTCCCCTAAATAAACAAAGAGTTCCTGGACCATCCTCACCGGGATATTTGCTTTTGATTCATTTATCCAAGGGTGGGGAGGGTCAGGGAAAACTCTGGCTTAATTGGTTCCCCTTATCCTCAAGGACATGCATCTTGGGCATCTAGTAAGCCCTTAATAAAGGCTCATTGATTGAGTGATTGCCTGGCCAGTGTTAGTGATGTAAACAAAATGTAATAAGGATAAATGTAAAGTGTTTTTCCAAGGTTCAAAAAATAAACTTCTTAAGTATAAGATGAGGGAGGCAGGGTTAGATAACTGGTAGTTTTGAAAATGACTTTTTTCTTTTGTTATTAGTGGATTGTAAGTTCAATGAGTCATCTGGTTGATGGGGCATCCAAAACACCTAAAGGGAGCTTGGGCAGCATTTGGAGAAGCTGAACATGCAGGAAGGTAGGGAGGGAAGGAAAGAGAGAGAGAGAAAGAGAGAGAGAGAGAGAGAGAAGGAAGGAGGAAGTGACAGACCCTCTTTGCTCTCATCAGACCTCACCTTAGAGTATTGTCTTCAGTTCAAAATGCCACAGTTTAAGGGCATTTCTTCCTTCCTTCCTTCCTTCCTTCCTTCCTTCCTTTCTTTTCTCCTTCCTTTCTTCCTTCCTCCCTCCGTCCCTCCATCCCTTCCTCCCTTCCTTCCTTCCTTCCTTCCTTTCTTTCTTTCTTTCTTTCTTTCTTTCTTTCTTTCTTTCTTTCTTTCTTTCTTTCTTTCTTTCTTCATTAATAGATTGCTGCTTGTCTTTTAAAGATTTAAGGGTTTTGTGTACTACAAGCTAAATGGTATGATTCGACAGCCAAGAAAACTAATGCTCCCTTTCTCTTCATTCATCAGTCACTAGACATTTATTAACTATGTGCCAAACCCTACACTAGGCTCTCAGAACACAAAGACAAAAATGATGCAGTCTTTTTCCTGGAGGATCTTACATTCTATCAGGGAAGCCAATATATACATAAATAAATGAATATGTCTGTGTGTGTGTGGAGAGAGAGAGAGACAGACAGACAGAGACAGAAACAGAGAGACAGAGAAAGAGAGAGAGACAGAGAAAGACAGAGATAGAGAAAAGGAGTCAGACAGACAGATGGACATATCCTCCAGGAATAAGGACATGATAATCCTGCTATATTCTGCTCTGCCTCATCAGACATCAAAAGTTTTGTATTGAGTTGTCAGCTAATTGAGTTGTCAATGTGCTTAATAAGTACGAAAGACTAGTATGGTAAAGAAAGCCCAGGCCTGGGTATGACTAAATGAACTGGGCCCATTTAGCCTAGAAAAGAGAAGACTCAGAGACAGACAGGTCAGCTGTCTTCAAGTGCTTACTTACTATGTGCCTGGTATATTAAGTGTCCATTGTATGCCAAGTTTGGTGCTAAGTGCTTTGGTGATACAAAGACAGATGATACAATGAGTTAGGAAGCAGGGGTACTTACATTTGGGAAGAACATTTGGACTTGGCCCAATATGTAGAGAAGAAATTGTGCTGAAGATAATAAAATTTGAAAAGTACTTAGGGATCTAAGGTTAAGATGTCTCAATGAAAGAGAAAAATCCAAAAGAGTGGAAAATATTAGGGATGGCATTATTATCCCAAAATGTGGTAGAGAAATTATGGTTGGTTTTTTTTCTTGGTGAAAGAAGGTAAAATCCTCTACTCTCAATGGTCTGATAGAAGAGCCCACAGTCTAATAGACACAGAATATTTGTGCAATCCAAGTTCCATTTATAACTAGGGATTTTCCCATTGGGGCGCAACAAGGGGAGATGATGTCTTTTGGATTTCTCACATACAAGTCATTTTTGGTAGCTATGACTTGCGTGTGAATACATGTTGGGTCACCTGCATGGATCCTTCTCAGACAATGGTACTCCATGATTTGTGGTCATATGACATCATTGGCAGAATATCGGTCTTAAGCTGGGCCTTGGCAGCATCCAGCATCTTGAGGTCATTGGCCATGCAATGGGCTGGCCATGCAACAGCTTGTTATCATCTGGGAAATACGCATTTTTTTTCATCCAATATTTTTGCAGTCTGGGTACTTCTTTTGATTTCTTCTGAGTGACTGTATCTCTCAGTGAGGAGATTCTGCAGTGTTTCAGGTCTTGATGCAATCAACCAGATTACATCAAATCAGATTGCACCAAAGAGAAATTTGTGGAGGAACTTAATATGATATGGGATCCTGCTGGACTCTGGCTTGGTGGGGCTTGGTTTTAGTTGAACACAACTGTTAGTGAAGGAGGCTGAGGGGTCATAGATAGGTTGAGAATCTGGAGCTACAGAAGGTTGACCATATGTCCTCAATAAGTTGTGTACCAATGTGATGAGCCCCTTGGGAGATAGGGACCACCGGGCTGACTAAAAGAGGTAGAAATGGTCCTACTTAGGGAAATGGAGCAGGCTAAAGCTTCCATGCCAATCAGTATTGGGATCAGGCCTATAAGTGGCCACTACAATTCCAGTTCAGTCAAGATAGGAAGACCAGTCTCCAATAAACAAACAATCAAACAGAGAGACAGAAAAACAAATACATAAATCAAGAGGCTATCTGTTTGGATTTTGTATGGGATATCCTCCAGGATACTGTCAAAGTTCTTTGAGGACTCTCTCCCTATTTTATTTGTTGTTGGTACTCAGTAAGTAGATGGTTGAAGGGGTATGATTTCCATGGTCAAGTCTGTTTCAGAATTGTATTTGATTTTTACATACTCATGGGAGACCCCTTTTTTGAAGAAGAGTCATTAAAGTTGTATTTTGTTTTACTCTCAAATGCTTTGTTGTAAGCAACGACAATGACAAATATACCCAGCAGGAACTTATCAACAAGAAGTCGTCAGTTGTGTGATTGTGAAGATAGGGATTTTTTGTAGAAAACTGTCAGAAAGAGTTTCTCTTTTTCCTTTTCTGGGTTTCATCATGGATACCTTCAACAACTCCAGAGACAATTCGCATAAAGATTTTAGAAAGATTAGAAGGCAGAGTATATGGCAATTGGTGGTAGCTTCTCTATTGCCTTTTTGGATAATAACATCATTGCTGATTCTTTCCATTCTTTTGGACTCTTTCCCTCCTTTGAGACATCTTAAAACTAGATCCCAGAGTTTAAAACTGCATTGTCTTCAGCACAAATTCTTCTGGACATACAGGGTCAAGTCCAGCTGCTCTTTCTAATTTCCATTCAACTGTTCCCATGATCTAATATTTTGTATCACCTCTGTGTTTGTATTTTCAAGCACTTTTCTCAATATCTGGCATATAATAATCACTTAATGGTTGTTTTGTTGCTTGACTGCACAATTGATTGCTAAATACATTGGTTATTGAGGTGGTAGTATCCAAATATTTCACTCTCCTTGAGAGTTTTCTGCAATTCTCAGCATTGTAGACTTCTCCTTGGGTGTGACTACATAAGGGTTTATGCAGTCCCTTCCCACATCTACAAGAGACCTATGGACATCCCCAAATTTGTATGTTATATTAGCACCTCAAACTCATCATATCTAAGATTGATTTCATCATCCTCTGAAATATGCTAAATCTTCTCTTCCTTCCAACCTTTCTATTTCTATTGATGACTACTATTATTCTAGTAGATCAGCCTTGAAAATTCGGTCTTCTCACTTATCCTACCACAGCCAATCAGCCAGCAAACATTTATTAAGCATCTACTATGTTCTTTTGTTTCTGCTTCTACAACATCTCTCACATCTATTCTCTCTACTCACACTAGTATTCTAGTTGAGGACCTCATCTGTTCTCTGCAAAGGATAGGATCGCTCTTTCTTCCATTTTTTATATTTGTTTTCAGTATCTCTATGGTCAATTTTTATAAAAGTTCCACATGGTACTGAACAATACATATATTCTTTAGCAGACCCATTTAGAAGAGGCCATAAGTCTTTTAGTTTTAGTTTCTCCAGCAGTTTGTTCCATTCTCTAGTTTCCATTTTGTTTATCTTTCTATTAGAAATCCAAAACCGAGAGAGATATTGAAATCTCCCACTATCATTGTGTTACTATGTTTATCTTATAGCTGAATCAACTTTCTTCTGGAGTATGAAAAGAGATTCCTAACTAGTACCCCTGCCTCCAGTCTCTCTTCTCTAATATGTCATTCAAACAGCTGTCACAATAACTTCCCAAGGCATACATCTAACCAAACCACTTACCTGCTTTTAAAAACAAACAGAGCAAAACAGAAACCTTCAGTGACTTCTTACAAAATGTGGCTTCAATCAATAATTCCATTTTGTTACTACTAACAGGAAAGGCAAGCTAGCCTAGCTGCTGCAGAAAGATGTTGTAAAGGAGAGACAGAGCAGCATGTGTCAAATGTGTTGAACCACATCCATTATTTGACCACCAAACCAAGGAGATAGCCTAGAACCCCATCCCCAAGAGAACCCTTCAGGACACCAGCCCTGCTTCTAGACTTCTAGACACAGCCATCTTGGAAAGAGCAATGTTTGAGGAGATTGGACCAGTTATCCTCAACACCATCAACACCAAGTGTAGCTCAACTACTACCAAAAGGCAGGGAAATTCACCCCTATCCTCTTGGCCCTACTTCTAGCCCAGTCCCTGCAGTCATCATCTGGGGATCAACCCTTGTAAAGATGTGACCTGGCAATTTGGCTTGTAGATGCTGCAGCCCCTGCCTTCTCAGTAACCACAACTACTAAAGACCCTGTAAAGAAAATTCCTGAAGCCAAAATACTTGGCAGGATCAACTGCTTCAATGACAGAAATGGACATGTCATTTATTATAAATGGAAATGACATCTAAGAAAATGTATTAGCATCTACTTTGCTGCTGGACCCTAGGGACCTTTTCATCTCTCTTGCAGCTAAATTATCCTAAATATTATCTCCCCCACTAGAATGTGAGCTCCGTAAGAACAAGGATTGTCTCGCTTTTCTGTTTATGTCCTTGGCATTTAGTACAGTGCTTTGCTCATAGTGGGAGCTTAATAAATACTTTTCAAAAATTCTTTTATTCATCTAGAAAAGATCTTCTACAAAAAAAAGACTATCAAGAGAAAATCAATTTTCTACTTTCCCATCTATATAGAATTTGAATGAGAGTATTGATATAGGGAATCCCTATAGCCCTGATATAGGGAATAGGTTGACTTTCATCCAGTTAAGATTTTTACCACCATGCAAGTGGCCAAAAAATGAAGAGAAAAGAAGGTCGTGTTTATTGTTTATTGACTACAAATAAAGCATTTGTTTCTGTAAAACAAAAAGAAACTTTCCTGAAAGGTTCTACCCCAATGAGGTGTGTCCCATTCATGTCCAAATTTTATAAAATTTCTTGAAAGATATGATGGCAGAGACAGCTTTGAGCACTTTCTGATTGTTGTCAAACAAAGCTCAAAGAATGAAAAGGTACGCTCATCAGCAGTGTCTACCACTGTCAAGGAGGAGAACCAGTGAAGAATCCAAGTTGAAAATAGTTTTTCTATAAATGGTGAGGTCTTTCAGATCCTATTCTTTGTAGAAGACATTGTGACAATGGCATTGATCTCTGGAAGCTTACAGAGACTCCTAAATGAGATCCATAGCCATTCAAAAGTATTCAGTACAACTATCCACACAGGAAAAGCCAAGTGGATGAAGAAAAAAATGACCACTATTCATACTATGATATACAGCTAGATGAACAGGGGAAAACTTAGGCTACCATCCAGATATTTGCAGACCTATAGATATCTGGCATCATGCATACTAAATGCCTGGATGGTGATCCAATTTGCCTTCCTCTGCAGATAGATATTTAATGCAGACACATTTTTATCTCCCTTCCAGACTCTTCTAAGGGCCTCTCTGCATCCCTCACTGGCTCAAGGTCTCCCTTGCTGCATCTCTCCCCTTGGCTCTGTCATACTCCTACCCTTCCTGCACACTGCTAGTCAGTCAGCAAATGTTTATTAAGAACCTACTGTGTGCCAAACATTATGTGAAAAGCTGGGTATGTAAAGGAAGGTAAACTGGTTTTGTGCCTGCAGGAGCTCACCTTCCAATAAGGAAGAGAAACACACACAAAAAAAATGTGTAGGTCTAAGTGTAAATGGAGGCAGTTTCAGAGGGAAGGCCTCAAAGGTGAGATCTGAGCTGAATTTTGAAGGAAGCCAAGGAAACCAAAAGATGGAGGTGATGGTGAAGAGCCTGTCCAAGGGCATGGACCTGGGCGTCCCTTTCTTGATAGAACTTTAATGACTCAACTGAGGTCCTACAGTCCATCAATGGGCAGGACTAGAACTCAGGTCTCCTAGCTTCTTCTGGAACACAGGATGCACCAGCTTCAGCTGCCCCTTGGCAAATAACACCAGGGTTACTCCAGCTTCCTTTGTGAAGGAAAACAAGGACCTCTGTAATTGAAATTAGCATCCTTCAGTTTAAGGGATGGTCATTCGGTCTGGAATATCAAATTCTGTGTCTAAGCAAATCCTGTCTGACCTTCTAGGCTCAGACCCCACTCTTTCATAAGTGCTCAGGAAGATCTGAGTTCAAATCCAGCCTCAGACACTTATTATCTGTATGCCACTGGGCAGCTCACTTACCCTCTCCTTGCCTTAGTGTCTTCCTCTGTAAAATGGGGATAATGGTAGCATCTGCTTCCTAGGGTTATTGTGAGGGTCAAATGAGTGCGTAGCACATAGTAGGTACCTGCTATTGTTTCATTATTAGCTATTATCACCCCGAGTCCACATGAATTTCTCCCTTTTCTGCATTCCCATAATGCTTAGAGAATCATGGCGCTTTAGTGACTCTGTCATATAATTAACCATTACTTTATTTGTTTGTTTTTGGTGTGGACCCATGATTTCATTGGTATGGGATGCTCTCCCAGGAAAACTCCTCTACCCTACATTGCAACTTACCGTCTCCAGGAATTGTCTGAGCATGGAGGGGTTAAGTTATGTGCCCAGGGTCACACAGCCAGTATGAGTCAGAAGCAGGATTTGATTCCAGACCCCCTGATTACAAGGCCAGCTTTCTAACCACTAAACTACCCTTCCTCACTTATATCCTATCCTCTACTTTGTAATTCTTCATGCTTTCAGACAATCAACAAGCATGCATTAAGTACCTACTATATACATGCTTGGCACTGTGCTCTGGGGATCCCCCCCAAAAAGGCAAAAATGCCTGTTCTTGCCCTCAAGGGTCTTACATTCTAATGGGAGAGACGTGTAAAAACATTATATATACAAGATATTCAGGGTGGCCCTGAAGGCTCAACCTGAGGGCCACCTTATGCACAAGATAAATGTAAGGCGATCTCGGGGGAAGGTACTCTACAAATATCTTCTCTCCCTAGCTAGCTGGTAAGCTGTAAGAGGGCAAGAATGACTATGCCTTTGACTTGTCTTATATCATTTAGTATAGGACATAGTAGCTGCTTAATAAATGCTTGGCTAAATGACCAACCAAGACATTCTTCACAATTTGCATTCCTGAGTCCACCTGTGGAAGGTGCCTGGTTTAGCCTCCTGCCCCCAGGCAAGGGAAAATGACAGGAGTGGGGAACCACGTGTGGCCCTCTAGATCCTCAAGTGTGGCCCTCAAAGGCCACAGGTTCCCCACCCCTGGAGACATCCAGGGAAGGTCCACTCTCATGGTTTTCTTCAAGTTCTCTGGGAGCAGATTGCCTTGGTCATCTGCTCTAATACCCCCCCTTAAGCATAAGCAAACGCTTTAAATCAGGCTGGTCTCAATTCCCTAATCTATAAAATGAGGGAATTAGACCAGGTGTTTTCTGAGATGCCTTCTGGCTCCAGATTTTGGATTCCTCAATCTAACCATCCTTTCTGTGTCCAGTTAGGATCTCTCACATTTTCATTTAAGCTTATCTGTAAAAAAACTGGGATTTCTGTCCAAATGATCTTTTGTCTTTTAGTCTTAATAATAATAGCTAGCTTTTAGATATCACCTACTGTGTGCGAGGCACTTTATAAATACTCTCTCATTTGATTCTCATACCAACCCTGGGATGGATTTGCTATTATTATCCCCATTTAAAACTGAGTAAACTGAGGCAAACAGAAGTTAAGTGACTGACCCAAGATCACACAGCTAGTAAGTGTCTGAGGCTGGATTTGAATTCAGATTCTCCTGACTCCAAGCACACTGCTCTCTATCCACTGTACCTCCTTGCTGGTGAACAGAGGCATCCCATTTCATTGTTCCCAAACAACACCCATTAGCTGTACTGTTACTAGTACATAATAACCTAACTCCACTGTTAGGATGGTCATCCATTCCTAACATCGTTCCCTGGAATGATCTATTTGCCCCATCACCACCACCACTATTACCTGCTGCCATGTTTTTACAGAATCAATATTATGGCATGTGCCGTAGCACCTCTTGGCCACGAGAGGAAGCAAGCAGTCAGGGAAATATCACTTGACTGGGGGCCAGGAGACCTGGCTTCTAGTCTCATCTCTGTTATGAACCAGCTATCTGACCTTGAACAAGTCCCTTCTGCTCTCCAGGTCTCTTCTTCCTCATCCCCAAATAGAGGGGCTAAGCAAATAGCAACAGCTAACCCAGATCAAGCACTTTAAGATTTGGAAAGCTCCTTGTACTGGGAACCTCATTTGATTCTCAGAACAACATTGGTGGGTGTTATTGCCACCCCCATTTCATAGATGAGTAACTAAGGCTGAGAAATAATAAGGGACCTGTCCAGGTTCACACAGCTAAAAAGTCAGTCAGCTAGTCAACAAACACTGGACTAAGTGCTGTAGACACAAAGAAAGGCAAGCAAACAAACAAAATAAATAAACAAAGGAAAAATCTAAGGCAAAGTTTGAACTTAGGTCTTCCTCACTTAGAAGCTTAGCACGCCATCCATTTTGTCCCCTACTTATCTCAGCTGATTTCTAAGGTCTTTAACCACGTCTAACATGCTGTGATTTAGACTTTAGACCTGTATAGACCAGCTTCCTTTTTTTGTGACTTTTTTTTTTGTCTTTTTGGAGGGGGAAGGTTGGGCATTTGGTGTTAAGTGACTTGCCCAAGGTCACATGGCTAAAGTGTTAAGTATCTGACACCACATTTGAACTCAGGTCTATTCACTGCCCCCACTTAGCTGCCCCTTACCAGCCTCCTTCTCATTCACTACACTCTATCTTCCATTCCCTTTCCCTCTGAGATTGCCTTCCATCTCCACTGTATACATCTTGCACATACAGAATTATTTGCTTGTTGTCTCCCATTAAACTGTAAGCCTCTGGTGGCCAGTCAGTGGTTTTTGCCTCTCTTTTCGTCCCCAGATAAAAAGAATTAGCATTGTGTTCGATCCTAGTAAATGCTTAATAAAAGTTTGTTGAGTGGCTGACAAGCCTAGAGAACCCATTCTTTATTGGTAATTGATAGCCGTGTCTCAGACCCTCCTGTCTCAGCTTCCTGGACCCAGCCATCCAGAAGCACCCATGAGAACAGTCTGGCTGCTACCATTTCAGCACTCTCTGGTGGGGAAAGCTACAAGAAGAGAGATGTGTCCAAACATGGATTCTCACAGAGCACGCTCTCCCCTCAGACACAATCTCAGTTCTGACCCGGGATTCTGATCCAAGTTGGTTATCTCCAGACTGGTTTGTTACCCCCCTGGCCAAGCTGGGGACACAGTTTCAACACAGACGGCCAGATTTGAATCTCGTTGGCTCACCCTAGCCCATGGCACCGCCTCCAGCCGTGGCTCACCTCCCTGCCAGAGACTTGGTCCATTGTGTCTGAGATGTGAAGACATCCCACACCTTCCCAGGCTCCCCGGGTCCTGAGCTAGCTCGGTGATGGCAGCTTGTTGGGAGGTTGCACAAACATCTTGTGGAGGGGGCAGTGAGAGCATCTATTTATTATCTTTCCCTGTATTCATTGGGTTCACATGGCCTCACCCTTGATGAGAAAGCCTCAGGGAGATGTCTGATGCGGTTGTTTCTTTAAACCGCAGAGGCAGCAGCAGCATTGGGGTTTTAAAGGTGAGTTCCCCATAAGATCGGGCAAGTCAGCAACTGAGGAGGGGGAAGAGTCTGGGTTGGGCCAGGGAATCACAGGGTTCCAGGCCCTCAGTGGGAAGTGCCCTGCCTACACTTCCCTAGAGAATCAAATCTTAGTAGAGGGGTGGGATGGTTTAGGGATATACCTTTGATTAGGGCTTCAGACTTGGGGTCAGGAAGACCTGAGTTTGGATACTGCTTCAGACACTAGCTGTGTGATGTCGGGCAAATCACTTAACCTCTCTGTGCCTCAGTCTCCCCCCTCTGTAAAATGAAGAGAAGGTAGCAATGCCCTCTAAGGTTCCTTCTACTTCTGAAACTTGTGATGTATGAAATCTAGAGCTTGAAAGATCTTTGCAGATAAGGAAACCTGAGCCTAGAGAAAGGGTAGTGTGGAACAATGGGAAGAATATGGGTGATGAAGTCTCAGGACCTGGATTCAAGTCTTACCTCTGATGCTTACAACCTGGACAAATCCCTTTTACTCCTTTGGGCCTCAGTTTCCTCATATGTAAAAGGAGCAGGTTGGGCTATATGGCTTCTGGGAACCCTTCCAATTTTTTATCTCTGATCCTGAAAGTGGCTTGTTCACAGTCATAGCTTATACCAGAGCCAAGATTAGAACCCAGGTCCAGGGCTCAATGTGGAGGCTCAGATTATGTACCTTTTTTCAACAATCTTATTTTCACTGATATCTTTTGTTTTTACTTCATTTTATTTTCTGAAGAGATAGCCTTCTCCCCTCCAACACAGCACTTCTTCCTTTGGAACAAACATTTAAAAATGAAAGGAAAAAGCCATATGTTAAAACTAGTCCACACATCTACCGTCTCCGACAAGGTATGTAATATTCTAAACCCATATATAAAATGCTTTACATGGATTATCTCATTTTATCTTCAGAACAATCCTGGAAAGTAGGTGCTGTTACTACCCTGATTTTACAGGTGAGAAAACTAAGACCAAGTGACTTGGCCAGGCTCACAAGGAGAATAAGTGTCTGAATCTGGCCTTGGAATCAGGGCTTCCTTGCTCTACATTTAGTGCTCTAACCATTACGCCACCCAGCTCCCTTCTCTATCCCTGCCTTAGTCCCACAGGGTTCCAATCTGCAACATTTGCTCCTATCATGGCAATGGTCTAAACCATGGAGAGAATGACTCCCTCCCTCATTTTTAAATTCTAGGGCAGTTTCCCCATTGGATTCAGTAAAAGAGTCACGCTTGGGGACCTAGAGGGCCACATGTGGCCTCAAGGCTACAGGTTCCCACCCCCATCTAGGGCATGCCATATAATCAGTGTGAACACCTTACAACTTGTGTGACCTTGGGTGAGTCATATCACTTATTTTGGCATCAATTTCTCTTCTGTAAAATAGACTAGATGACCTCTAAGATGTCTCCTGGCTCTCAGTCAAAGATCCTATGAACAATCAAACAGTAAGAGCCAAACCTGGCATACATCAACAACCATAGCCCTGGCATATCAGGTGATATGTCTAGGTTGTTACAGCTGCGAAGATAAGCAGGCTGTAACCCCATGTGCCTCTGAATGGTCTGTCCTAGATAGAAAAGACCAGGGACAAACTGTGAAATAAGGAAAGTGGTGGTGGGGGGGTGTTTTGGGGTTTTTTGGAGAGTAGGTTCCCTATCTTGCCCATATCTTCATAGTCACACAAATGAGGATCTCGTGTTGGTTCCTGCTGTGTTTCTTTGTTGTTACTTACAATAAAAGATTTGACTTGGTAAAACAAAAAAAGAACCTTGAAGTGGTTCTTCCACCTCAACAAGGTGTCTTCCATGATTATGTAAAAATCAGATGTGATCCAGGAACAAGTTTGACCGTGGAGATAACATCCCTTTCATGATCAACACCAAAAGAGATATAACATGGGGAGATGGTGTCTTGTACAAAATCCAAATAGTCTGAAAGATCCCTTATTTATCAGTTTGTTGGAGATGCGGTCTTTCTATCTTGCCCAGGGAAGCTCAGACCTGCTCTGTTTCTGGCCCTTCCTTAGGCAGCGCCCAAGGGCTCAGACCCCAAATCGGCTTCAGCGTTCCTGCAGCTCAGAGCTCCCAAGCTCAAGGGCCTCACCAGCCGCAACCACCCCAGCAGCCTCAAAAGCAGTGACTGCAGTCAAAGGATAGACCACATTGGTGGGGAAGTTGATTTTCTGATTCATTTTATTGGATCAGACTTCCATAAGAAAAAGATATTTTGTGGACCAGGAAACTGAGGCCCAAGGAGGTTAAGGGACTTGTTTGTATAAGTCATGCAAAGCCTTTTGGGTCTGGAATAAATGGCCTTTGAGGTCTCTTTCATAAAACTTTGCAGTCCTATGACCCCGCTACACAAAAATGCCAGCCTGAACGCAATACAATTCAACAAAGACATAGTAAGTACCTACTGTGTGCTAAATACTGGCTAGGGGCAGGAGATAAAAATCCCAAACCAACATTTAAAACTCTCTTTGCACAGTACTTTAAAGTTTGCTAAGTCTATTACATACACTCTCTTATTTGAGACTGGCAATAACCCTGTGAGCCAGATATTACAGGTATTTCAATTTCCATTTTTATAGGGAAGGACATTGAGGGTTAGAGACTTAAGCAACTGGACCATGGTCACACAGCTAGTTGGTATCAGAGATGGGATTTGAACCCAGGCCTTCACTAATTCTACATACAATGCTCTTTCCATTATAATATTCTATGCTACATCTAATCCAAATAAGTAAATATGGGATAATTTGAGGAGGAAAAAAAACATTAACAACAAGGGAAATCAGGGAAAGCTTTATAGAGGAGTTGGCATCTGAACTGAATGAATGAACAGGTGGATGAATGGATAGATAGATGGATGATTGGATGGATGAATGGATGGATAGATGGGTGGATAGATGGATGATTAGATGGATGAATGGGTGGATAGATGGATGGATAGATGGATGATTGGATGGATGAATGGGTGGATAGATGGATGGATAGATGGATGATTGGATGGATGAATGGGTGGTTGAATGGATGGGTGGATGGATAGACGAATGGGTGGATGAATGAATAGATGGATGAATGAATTAAATAATAAAGCATTTATTGTGTTCCAGGCATTGTGCTAAATACTAAGAAGACAAATTACAAATAAGTGGGACAGTCCTTGCCCTCAAGAGTCTTGCACTCTAATGGGGGAAAGACAACCCATAGAAAAGGAAGTTAGAACATGGGAGGAGAGTATACCCATGCAATGTGACTTGGGATCCAGGCAAAATCCTCCAGTGCCAGGGACAGAATCCAAGACTCTGGAGTGACAGGGAAGAAAAGGATGAGGGAGACAGCCAAAATACAAGCACTGTGGTTTGGCAGTGGCCAGTAAATGAGATGAGGAAGATAGGCGGCTTGCATAAAAGTGGAGAGGCAGGAGACAGGACACTGAGTTCACAAACAGTCCAGAGTGACCAGAATATAGAGCTGGTGAAAAGGAACCACAAGGAGCAAGGAAGGGATGGTACATAGGAGTCAGATCATGGAGAGCTTAAATTCCAGACCAAGAACAAAGCTCTTTGGGAAAAGTTGAGAAGAAAGAGAACGTTAGTTAATAAAGAATTTCCTATTAATTCTATAAGTTTCTTGACTTGCCCTATATAAGCGAGGGGACAGACACCCAGTCCCTCACCTGCCATTCCCCATCCTCCCAATACCTTAGGCTCACAACGTAGGAGTCATCCCTTGACTATTGTTCACCTCCCACATCTAAACTATTGCTAAAGTCCATCAGTTTCACCCCTATAACATCTCTCAACTACCTCTCCTTCTCTCCTCTGACATCCCCACCCTGGTCCAGGCCCTCATCAACTCACAGCTGGACTACTGTAGTAGCTGCTGGTGGGTCTGCCTGCCTCAAGTGCCCCCATTCCAGTCCATCCTTTGTTCAGCCACTAAAGTGATTTTTTTTCCCTAAAGCACATTTCTCACCATGTCATTCCCCTGGCTGTTCCACACTAAGACCCTCCATCTCTTAATTCTGGGTTTTCTCTCTGGTTGCCCTTCATGTCTGAAATCATTTGCCCCCCTCTGCTCTGACTACCAACCTCCCTGGCTTCCTTTAAGCCCCAACTAAAATCCCAACATCTACAGGAAGCCTTCCCCAGTCCCTCTTAATTCTAGTGCATTCTCTCTGTTAATTATGCCCTATTTATCCTGTAAATAGCTTGTTTGTATATATTTGTTTGCATGTTGTCTCCCCATTAGATTGCAAGCTCCTTGAGGGCAGGGTCTGTCTTTTGCCTTTTCTTGTATCCGTGCTTAGCACAATTATAGCACCAACACAATATTTACAGTACTAACAGTGACTGTGAATATACTGGCATAGTGCTCAATCACAAAATACAACAGACTCTCCATACAGAAGACAGAAGTAAAACATTTATCCAGACACTAGAAAACCAACTCCTAACACCAGAAAACCAAATCTATCATAGCAACATAGAAGTTAATACACCACAACATAGCAGACAGCCACAATATCCTTTAGCCTTCCCACAAACAAACATTTACTCACAAATCTAACTGTCCAACTGGATGCATCCTCTCCTCCCTCCATCTCTAACTGCTCTGACTCCCAGCTTCCTTTGGGCTCTTTTTCACCTTTCAGCAAGCTTCTCCCACCACAGGCTCCATGAGATTATATTCATCCTATTAGGGGGCAGGGAAGATCTTCAAATTAGCATGACCATTACAACAGTGCCTGGCACCTAATAGTCACTTAATAAATGTTTATTGATTGAGTGATTGATTTCAGTGCTAGATCTATGACACTTTTGAATATGAAAGAATGGCAAAAGACTCTCTGTGATTGTCATTGTCACCTCTACTGTGACTTTCATGAAACCTTATGCTTGCCTAACTGTGAGGCCTGTAAAAAGTGCCCCAGGAAGGGGACCAGAATGATCTGTGCTCAGATATTGAATGTGATTTCCAGGAAGGGGACCAGAGTGGCTTTAATTCACATTTCTCTAATTATTGGTCATTTAGAGTACTTTTTTCATGTGGCTATTGATGACTGAATTTCTTCCTTTGAGAACAGATAGCTAAGTTGACCAAAAAAAAAAAAAAAGACCAATGTTGGAGGGATTGGGAACAAACAGGACCATTAATGATTGGTCCAGCCATTCTGGAAAGTAATGTGGAACCATACTCTAAAAGAAACGAATCTGTTTATACCTTTTCACCCAGCAATGTCATTACTAGATCTACTGTTTACCCTCCAAAAGTTCAAAGAAAGAGGAAAAACACTCATACACACAAAAATATTTCTGGAGACTCTTTTTGTGGTGGCAAAGAACTGGAAACTTAGTGTGTGCCCATTAAACAAGGAAATGACTGAACAAATGGTGGTATATGAATATGGTAAAATACAAATATGCCCTAAGAAGCGATGGAGACAGTTTCAGAGAAACATACGAAGACTTATACGAACTGATAAAGACTGAAATAAGAGTTTAGAAGAAATCATACAATAGCAACACTGTGGAAACAACTTTGAAAAACTGAAGAACTCAGATAATACAATTCAGACAATGAACCATCATGATTCTGGAGGACCAATGATTAAGCATGTTACCCTTCTCCTACCACGGAGGTAACTCAGGTTGCAGGAGGATCAGAAATGATTGTAGATATGGAATTGAAAAAGACCTTCAAGGTCATCTAGGTCAGTGGTATCAAACTCAAATAGAAATCTGTACATCAGGATCCATGTGGACTTAGCTTTAAAATGTAAATTTATTTATGCTTTATTGTGTTTTAATTTATTTTGTTAAATATTTCTCAATTAGAATTTAATTTGGTTTGGGCAGCACTTGGTAGTGTTGTATCTGGCTGGGTGTTTTAACGCTTCTGATCTAGATCAGCCCTCTCATTTTACAGAGGAGGAAACTGAGTCTCAGAGAGTTTAAGTGACTTTCCCAAAGTTATTCAGGTAGTTAAGTGGTAGAGCTGAGATTCATTCCCGCATCTTCCGATGTCAACTTCAGTTCTATTCAATTCAACACACCTTTATCATGGGCGGACAAGGCAGAGAACGTTGGTTACTGGAGATACAGAGAAAACTGGTCCTTATCCAGTCCAAGGTAGCCTCCCCATCCCTCTACACTAATGGGAATGATGGAGAGATGGGGAGAAGAAGGGTGAGTCAAGAAGTAGAGAAGTCCAGAGCAGTGAGAAAAACTTCTGACTGGGAAAGAAAGGTAGGGAAGGAAGCAAGATGAATGGAAGAACAATAGCTCAATGAGGCTAAAGCCAAAGAGTAAAATGCACATAGTCCCACCACAACCACCACCGTATTATTGTTGTGAGACTCAGATGAGATAACTATATTTAAAGCACTTTGAAATCAACACACAAGCATCATTAAGTTGGATGCTGGAGGTATGAGAGACAAAAATGAAACATCTGCCATCTTCAAGAGCTCACATTCTGTCCAAGGTGACAAAATGTATACACAGACATCAAATACATGCAATAAATTTGGTAAGGAGACCCCGGCCACTGAGGGGGCACTCCAGGTGCCCTGAAGCCTTTTGGCCCCATGAACTTGGGGTGAGTTGAAAGAACCATCTTACTCAGGGCTGGAGACAAAGCCAAGTTAGATGGAAGTAGTCATTAATAACCCCTAAGGTTGAGTAAAAGGTACCAATTGTAACCAAGGTTTGTTTTAATTTCCTTTTTTCTAAGGCCTAATTACTTCATCTTTTGAATGATTATATTTAGAAATTTTAGCAAGGTATTAATTACGCTTTAAAAAAAGAGATGGGCCAACTGCCCTCTCAGTAGACTCACTACTTCCTGAGGCAACCTATTCCATTTTTGGATAACTCTAATTGTTAGGAAGTTTTTCCTTATATCAGATTTAAATATGCGCCATCCTCACTTCCAGCCATTGCTCCCAATGTTTTCTTCTGGGGCCAAGCAGAGTATTTATCTCTCTTTCATTTGGAGGTCCTTCAAACATTTGAAAACATTGATCATTCCTTAATCCCTTGCCCCAGTCTTTTCTCTAAGCTAAATATCTCCAGTTCCTTTGACTTTTCCTCATAAGGCAGGGTCTACAGGTGTCTCTCCATCTTGGTTACCCTCCATAGGGCACATGCCAGCTTTTCAGTGACCTTCCTGAAATAGGACCAGAAGTGAATAAGATGCTCCATATTAGGTCTAGACCATGACCTATGGAATATGGCAGACCTATGGTCTTCATTCAGGAAGCCAAGCTTCTCTCAATGCAGGAGAAGATTACACTAGTCTTTGGGAACTATCCCATTACCCTGTCGTTTTCTAGTAGGCCAGTAAAGCCCCAGACCATTTTTTTCCAGAATAACTAGTATCTGACCATCCTCTCTCATCTTGTCTTTGTGATGCTGAGATTTTTATATCTAAGTATAAAATTTTACATTTTGAAGGATTATGAACTTGTGGCTTCGCTGGTGTAGGGACCTTCTATTAAAGCAAATTGGTCCCTGTTCTGCAGGTACCAACATATAATCTTAGAGTAATGCCTGAGCCCTAAGAATCTCCATTTCCTTGCCCAAGGTCACACAGCCAGGATGTGGAAGAAAGATTCAAATCCAGGTTTCCTGACTCAAAGGCCAGATCTCTAACCCAATTCAAAGATTTTACTTTATCCTATTAAATTTCATCTTATTTTCTATGTTCTAGCCTGTCAGAAAAAATCTTTTTTAATTTTCTTTAACCCATGAGGTAGTCATTCCAGATTTCTGTCATCTACAAATTGGATAAATATCCTCCATCTATTCTTTTATAAAAGCTATTGACTCAAATGTCCCTTACAGCTCTAAGCTTTGAATCTATGAGCCACCTTCAATGAAGGCTCATTAAGGAGAAGAGGGTTAGGCTTATTTTGCATGGTAGTAAGGGGCATGACAATTGATAAAGAAACAGGATTAAACTTGATGTAAGGGAAAACTTTGCTAAAATTGGAGTTGTTCCCCAATGAATGGGCTCTTGTGAGAGGCAAATGGGTTCCTCCCACCTTGGAGGTCTTTAAGGAGAAGGCTAGATGACCCATCATTGGGGTTGCAGAGAGAATTCTCAGTCAGATATGGGTCGGATGGAACAACCACCCATTAGGGCCTTTCCAAATCTGTGACTCTGGTTATGGAGGAATGTTCTATATTTTTCATAACCTCTGCCACCTATGTTTCTAATGTTTTCCTCCTGAATAAGAGAATTTATATTCTTTCACCCAGCCATGTATAGCAAGACTGTGGACTTATTCTCTCAACCCACACATGGATTAGCCAGGAGGATACACCTCAAGGTACCCTTGAGAAACAATGGGATTCTTTTAATACTATCACTCCAAGCCCCATTCCCGTATGTCCCTCCTAATATCGATCTCCAGAGATTATTATGCCAATATCATTTAACCAGTTGATATCTCCTTGATATCATCAGTAAGCAATTAATATAGATTAGCTTTTACAAAGGGATATTTACCGAAAAGATGTTTTTGTTGTTCAGTCATTTTCAGTTGTATCCAGCTCTTTGTGATCTCATTTGGGGTTTGGCAAAGATACTGGAGTGCTTTACCATTTCCTTCTCCAACTTATTTTACAGATGAGTAAACTGAGGAAAGCAGGGTTAAATGACTTGACCAGAGTCACACAATGAATGAGTATCTAAGGCAAGATTTGAATTCAGGTCTTCCTGACTCCAGACCCAGTGCCCTATCCATGGCATCAAGACCTGCCCACTGAAAATATACAGCAAGAAGAAAAGTACAAAAACATCCCTCTGAATAAGGGCCCACCCTCTCCTCTACCCCTTCAGTCTCCAGGGAGAATGGGTTTGATCATAAAGTGATTGCTATAAACATTTTTGCCATGAAACTCACTTTTGGATTTGATAGATGAGTTGTTTCCTAGCTTGCAAGACTGGGTGTTCCAGAGTCACTGTTGGGCTGGGTCACACAGGTTGATTTCAAGGCTGGTTCCATCTCAAGGCCATCTACTGAAACTCTTCTGACTTTCTGATGTCTCACAAGACCCCTGTACCAAAGTAGAGAACACAAAAATTGGAGCTGTCCCCAACCTAGGTAGTGCCTAATAAATATTGATTAATTGATTGATTGATGAGCTCGTGGGACAGCCCAGTGAGCAGGAAGGGCACCTCTCCTTCATCAACCCCTTAGAGCTTACATTTTGTGGCCAGCAAGGAGGAAAGAAAGACTTTGCTTTGGCCAGTTGGTGATGATGAAATGCACACTCAATTCTGGCTTTGTAGCCAACTAAAGGACATTTCTTCATCTTGCCACATGTGGACAGGGAACAGTCACAGAATCCCATGGAGGGCTATTCCGTGTAATCCAGGCCATCACGGATTTCCTGAAGACTGAGAATGGGCTGGCAGCCCCCAGGACTGGACTCCCCTTGGCTGTTCCTTTTCCTCCTTCCTCTTCACATGTATTTCAGTTAGTTAGAAGGGGGGAAGGTTTTATTTCTTTACAGGTCAGCAGAATTGAGATAATTTACCTAAGAGGTAGAGAGGGTCTGGTGGTAGTTATTATAAATGGTACCTCAGTAGCTGAGGCAGTGAGTGCTGGGCTTGGAGTTAGGAAGTCTTGAGTCTGAATCCTCTCTCTGACATTTCTAAGATATGTGTCCTTGGACAAGTCATTTGACCACTCTCAGTCTCAGTTTCCTCATCTGTAAAATGGGAATAGTAATAGCCCCTATCTGCCAGGGACAGCAAGATGATGTGGTGGACAGACTATGAAGCCTGGAGTTAGGAGGAATTATCTTTCTGAGTTCAAATCCAGTCTCAGACACTTACTAGCTGTGTGACTCCAGACAAATCACTTAACCCTGTTTGCCTCAACTTCCTCATCAGGAAAACGAGCTGGTGAATGAAATGGCCAAACCACTCCAGTACCTTTGTCAAGAAAATACCAAAGAGGGTCACAAAGAGTCAGACATGATTGAAATGAATGAACCCCAACAACCCAGGATTGTTGTGAGGTCAAATAAGATAATGTATCAAGTGCTTTGCCAACCTTAAAGTGAAACATCAATGTTAGCTATTATTTGAGGAGTTATGGTTTATTTGGAAACAATTATCACCTCTCAGAGAGGAACCCAAGGTCCAGTGTGTGTCTATTGTACTGTCCCCATCCCTTGTGGGGCAGTTCTTTACACCTATTTCCCAGAATGCCCTCCTCTAGTCCTTTCTTTCTTGCCCAATCCAACCCAACCTCCAAAGAAGGCTCAGCTCCCACATCCCTTCCTCTGTGGATCTTCTCTGCTCAGGTCAGTTGAAAGGGCTCATCTCTTTATTCCTTAACCTTAGAGCTTTTTTGTTTCTAGTCTTCATCTGCTCCTTAACACACACACACACACACACACACACACACACACACAGAGTCGTGTATTGTTAGTTATTTTTTCATGTGTTTGTGTTATAAAGAGATATGGCATGTTTTTTATTTTGTTCAATTTATTGTGGTGTTCGATGTTGTAATGCTGCTTATCATCTGTTGGTTGTATTGCAAAATCACCTGGCGCCATTAAAAATTCAGGATGATGAGTAATGCTGAGTCAGTCCCCCAAAGAAAGGCTGAGGCAGGCAATTAGAAACAGCTGGGACACACAGGGTGTCTGTACCCCCTCCCCCACTATAAAAGGAGGACTTGGGAAGCAAGGGCTAGGCTAGATGGGGAACATATGGGGAACATATGGAGAACATAGACAAGCTGAAAGCTGGATTCAAGTTAAGAAAAGAGAATTCCAAGTAAATCTACAAAAACTGATTGGGACATTCTCACTTCTAAAAAACTACACAATGTTAATTTTGCAATATGTCAAACATTGGTTCTATGGTTGTTTATTAGCTTAGTCAAGGCTTGCTAAAAATTCTTGGTTCCTTCTAGGATTTTCCTTTACTTCTAACCACCAGGCAAATGGCAGTCACCTTTTGCTTGAGTAAAGTACCCCAAATTCTAAAGACCCTAAAAAAACACAGGAGATAAAAATTTTAGCCACTTAATTATATTACTGTTGGAGAGTGATTTGAGTAGCAAAATGACCATGGGGGTTGAATTGAATTAGGAGTTTTGTTTTTATACTTTACAGTTTCAGTTTTAAGAACTATTTATTAATGTGGACAAAGATGTAGGATGTTGAAACCCAAAAAGTCAAAAGCAGAGTCAAGGGATGCTTGCATAGTGGCTCTTGTTTCATAGAGAATGCAAAGAGATGTCTCATATGGGTATTAAGTGAAGTTCCCTGCAAAATAAAATTCTCCTACCTGGTATGGGCATATCTCAAGGTATGACCACCACAATCTCACCCTGGAACTTTCCTCCTCTCCTGGGACTTTCTCAATCTGGAATATCTCTCCACCTTGTGGTCTTCTCCCCTCGTAAAACATCTCTCCTCTAATTATTCATGGTTTGCTAGTTTCTAGCAGTACCAATCTTGGGTACCCCACTGTGCCTCCTAAAATAAAGGAAGAATTAAAGGAATTCTCTTCAACAGAATCTCTTACCTCATCTTCCACTTTCAGAACCTATGTGAACTTTATTAGTGAATGTGGCATCATTTGCATTGTTTTCATTGATTTATTTGGTCTTTTAAAAAAATTGCATTAAAAGTTTAATTACATAAACAACGGATATGAAATATGTGTTAATTTAGGGGCTTGGGAAAACATAAAATTTGTCCCATTGAAATGAATGATAATTATATTTTCACCTTATGAGCAACAATGAATTGGGAAAACTTCATAGGCATCAACAAAATCTATGCAAAACCTATATGTAAGGGGAGGAATGATTTGGTTTCTGTAATGGTAGTGTAATTTGAATTTGAAGATCCCTTTGTATTGGCAAAGGTAATAGGTACTTAGCACTTAGTAATTAATCAAGCCTCTGTTAAAGAAACAGAAGGTATGAATTCCTGTTGCTGATATAACAGGAAGGGGTTGGCTGAAACAGGAAGAAGTTAATGCTGTGTGTATATAAGGAAAGACCCTGGCTAGGAAAGACAGACCTTCTTGGAGCAAGCTTTGTGGAAGCAGAAGCTGCTGCTGCTGCTGCTGCTGCTGCTGCTGCTGCTGCTGGGGAGGCTGAAGAGGAAAGGTCCCCCCACCACCCCACCCCAGGCTGGAGAGAATGATATTGATTTGGAGAACCTGGGTGAACACTAAGTGATGGAGTATAACGAAAAAAACAAAAACAGCATTTGCTCTCAAGAAATTTATATAAATATAATATATTTATTTAAAGTTATAGAAATATAATATAATAAATATAATATAAATATAATGCACATATGAAATATTGCATGTGTAAAATATGTTACCAATGTGGTACATACAAATATATTAAATATAATATACACAAATATATTGCAATATGATGCACACAAATAAATCACAATATGATATGTATAAAATATTACACATACGATATATAAAATTACACATATTACTCATGCAAATATATAACACACATGATGCACACAAGTAGGTTACACATATGATGTGTACAAATTTATTACACATATAATATATACAGATACATGACATATATAATACATACAAAATGAATGGGGAACAAGAAAGCCGTGTGGAAAAGGAAAATGTTGCTGGCAGAAGGTGGCACTTGAACTGATTCAGCAGGAACCAGGGATCCTAAGAGATCGAGATGAGGAGGGAGGGCATACTAGGCATGGGGGACAGCCAATGCAAAGGCCTGGGGTCAGGAGATGGAACATCATGAGGGAAGACCAGCACATAGGCCAGTGTCACTGGACTCCAAAATGTGGTACAGTGGTAATGACAATAGCTACAGTATACGTAGCACTTTAAAGTTTACAAAGTGCTTGATATACATACAGTTATCTAAATCATGTATAATAGACATAATTATTTAAATATATTTATTATTTCCTTTGATCGTCACAGCACCCATGGGACATGAGTACTATCATTATGATGCCCATTTTATTTATGAGGAAACTAGGACTGGACTAGGTTCAGTTAGAAGCTAGTAAGTGTCTGAGGTAGGATTCAAACTCAGGGCTTCCTGACTGCGTCCAGCACTGTATGCATTATGCCACCTAACTGATGAGAGAAAGAAACAGGCCAGGTTGTGAAGAACTTTAAATGTCAAAAAGAGTTTTTATTTAATCACAGAGGTTGGGCAGCTAGTTGGCGCAGGTCTAGAATCAGGAAGATTCATCTTCCTGAGTTCAGATCTGGCCTCAGATACTTTACTAACTGTGTGACCCGGGGCAAGTCACGCAACTCTGTTTGCCTCAGTTTCCTCATCTGTGAAGTGGTCTGGAAAAGGAAATAACAAACCACTCCAGTATCTCTGCCAAGAAAACCCCAGGTGGGGTCTCAGAGAGTTGGACACAGCTGAAATGACTGAGCAGGGAGTCACTGGAATTTATTGAGTAGGAATTAACATGGTCAGACATGTTTTAGAAAAACTACTCTGGAAGCTTATGGAAGATGGATCGGAGCAGGGAGAGGGTTGGGGCAGGCAGATCCTCCCTCTGCCCCCCACCGGGTAATTGTAATGGTCCCAGTGTGAGGTGACAAGTGGTGGCTGTGTGCATAGAGAAGACAGGTTAGATGAGAGATAGAAATGACAAGGCTTAGCAACTAGTTGGATACGTGAGGTAAGGGAGTGTGAAGAATTGAGGCTAACACCAAGATTGCAGATCTCTGGTGATACCCTTGTTGTTAATACAGAGGATCAGAAGAGGGATGCGTTTGGTTCTTCTGGCCTGTTTTGAACTCACTGAGTTTGCAATGTCTGTGGGACATCCAGCTGAATTATCCAGTGGGTCACTGGACGTGAGACTGTCAACCAGGAGAGAGGTTAGGACTGGATATATAGATCAGGGAGTTATCTGCATAGAAATGATAATTGAAGCTGTGTACTTTGATGATATTGGAAGAGAGAGAGAGGAGACAGAAGCAAGGACCCAGGACAGAACCTTGGGGTAAACCCCAGCATTTCTAGGGAATATAAAGTTCTAGACCAAAAGCAAACAAACACACAAAACCCTAAAGACCTATGTTTGTTAAGATTTATACTGTAGGGTCAAGTAGGTGGTGCAGGACCCGAGTTCAAATCCAGCCTCAGACACTTACTAGCTCTGTGACCTTGGGCAAGTCACTTAACCCCAATTGCCTTGCCTTCCCCCTCCCAAAAATTTAAAAAAAAAAAAAGATTTATACTGTAAACAAAAGGAAGTATGGCTTAGAAAGACTGATCTCAGTAAGGATGGTCAGTAACTCACAGGACAACAAAACCAAGAAGATATTCCAATGGGTCCATAAGCCTGTCAGTGTGAATATTTCCTTCCATGAGGCTTATTGCGGCTCATCCATACCTGCTTCTCCTGCACAACTATTGTCTACATCCTTCCAGCACGGAATTGTACTATAATAAAACCCATAGCTTCAATTATTTCTACTCAAGAGCATTAAATTCAAGAAATAAATAAAACAACCTAAAATTCCTAGTGCAAGACAACAAATTCAGCCTTGGGGGGTGATCCCTGAGACTTTGTGGAATTGGATTCATGATTAGAATATAATTATGGAAGGATGGATCTCATTTGAAACATTAAATGACTCATGACCTAATGATGAAGCTAAATCTTGGGGGTGAGGAGGATCTAGAGACCAGAGATCCAGATCTTAACCTCCTTTGGCCTCCGTTTCATTATCTATATAAGAAGTGGGTTGGACTAAAGGGCCTTGGGGTCCTTTCTGGCTCTATATCTGTGCCCCTACAATCCCTACTCCTCCACAGGAAGGCTCAGAATCCCCAACTACAGCCAGTCCTGTCAAGGAAACCCTAAATGAGAATTGTTTCTTGAGTTCTCCGGGAGTCCATTACTGAGTCCATGGCCCTGGTTTTCTTTCTCTCCTGTTCTGTCTCAGGAAAAAATTCCAACTCTGCCAGTTCTTTCAAGTCCCTGCAAGCCCACAGCTCCCATGGAGGGAGGAGGAGGAGAAGAAGGAAAAGACGGAAACTCTCACTTTAAAACTTGGCTTGCACTGAATAGCTCCCAGTTGCCTTGAAAGTGAGTCTTCTTTTGAACTCTTGTTTGCTATCAGTCACATTCTTGGAAGGAGATGAACCCCAGTCCTGATCTGTCTGAGGGGAGAAAGAACATCTTTCAAGAATCAGGAGTTGTCACTGCAGCCAGTTACATTCACATCTGCTTAATGGGACTGGAGCTCCTTGGAGGGAGGTCTGACTGGTGAGACACAAGGGATCTGAATAATAACAAAAAATAATAATAAATATAGTGTTCCTATAACACCTCAAGGCTTGCAAAGTGCTTTCCAAATATTATCTCATTTGAGCTTTACAACAATCCTGGGGGGTAGGTGCTATTATTATTTCCACTTTACAGATGAGGACACAGAGGCAGATTAAGGTTAAATGACTTGTCCAAGGTCACAGAATTAGTAAATGTCTGAAGCTGGATTTGAACTCAGGTCTTCTTGGCCCTAGGTCCATTACTCCTTCCGTGCATCACCTAGCTGCTTAGAGTATTTGATGTCCCCATGGAAAATTACATAAAACATGCCACCAACATAATAACATCAAGAACATGAACAACAAAATAGTTTTACAATGTTTTAAATCCATTCTCTCAAACAGAATTAAGCATAGCTTTCCAAGTCAACAAGAGAGTCAAACCAAAACATTGTATTAATCCTTTGATGTACCTTAATGAGATCAAGCTATTTGGATCCACCAAAAAACACATTTACTAGGTCCTTCATCTTTCATGGAATCTTATGCCAATGAAACAAAAAAGTCATTTGGCTTTGATAGTGATAGATGCTCTAAGGAAAGTTAGAAAATGAAAATATTGCAAGATGGTGGCATAGCAGCAGCAACGTATCGCAGCTCTCACATAGCCACCCCAAAATACCCATAAAATATGACTCTAAACTAATCCTAGAACTCCAAAATGCACACAAATAGACTTTCCACTAAAGTCAGCTCAGCTACGAGGAACCATATCAGCACTGCGAACCAAAACCAGCCTGGCCTGAAGCCGCGGCTGTGCCCCAGGGGCAGCTGGACGGGAGGAGCAGAGGAGCCTCCCTGGTGAGCGGATTAGCGGCAGCTGCAAGCAGCATTCAGAACTAGGTCAGTAGGACTTGCAAAATCGGGGGAGAAAAGCGTCCTGCCTAAACACCTCCAAGGTGGGAAAACAAAAGGCAGAGGTTTTGCACCCGCCTCTGCGTTGCAGCTTCTGTGCCTGCGGCCGGCAGACAGCAGGGAGACTAAGCGATTGTTCAGAGGCCGAGTGCTCTCGCATTCAGCGGCCTGGATCCGGATCGCGGTCTTGGGCTTTCGGTTCTGGAGTCTTCATTATCCAGTGAGCTGGAAGTAAGTATGAAGGGACCCAGCACCTTCCTGAGAGCTACGGCAGCCAGGAGGACCCCAGTGATTCGGGGCAGAGCTTTCCCTTCTGGAAGCAGAGCCCCATAGAGATTAAAAAAAAAATCACGGACTGACCAACCATGAGTAAGAATAAGCATAAGAAGCAAAGTAAGAACAGCACCCAAACCCTAGATTCCTTCTTTGGGGAAAAGCAGGATCATGACAAAGAGAGGGAGGAGGAGAGTGCAGCCAGAGCACCCCCACCAGGGGCCTCCAATAAACATGAAGAATGCCTTAAAGCTAGAGATGAGCTGAAGAAGGATTTTCAAAACCAAATAAGAGAAGTGGAAGAAAAATTGGGAAGAGAAATAAGAATGTCACAAGAAAATCATGAAAAGAGAGTCAGTAATATGACTGAAGAAATTAACATCCTAGAAAATAGATTAACTCAAATGACAAAAGAGGCCCAAAAAGCCAATGAGAAGAATGTCTTAAAAAGTCGACTTTGCCAGATGGAGAAAGAATCTCAAAAGCACTCTGAAGAGAATAATTCCGTCAAAATTAGAGTGGAGC
>CM053585.1:28417199-28434023 GCA_028646515.1 Pseudochirops corinnae | reverse complement strand
GAGAGAATAGACTGGGGGAGGGGGGATACACTGGGATGGCTGTTTTGGGGTGGTGGGTAGGGGAAAGATGGGGAGAAAATATGTAACTCAAAATCTTGTGGAAATGAATGATGTAAGCTAAAATAAAATTTAAAAAGTAAATAAATAAAACTAGCTGATTTGGAAAAAAAAAAGAAAATGAAAATATTACATATATGTTGGACACCTACAAATAAGCTCAATCATGTATAAAGGATATTAAGGATAAAGCTGCAGCTAGATAATTGAAAGATTTACTGACATTATGAAACCAAATCCGAATCGGAAGATGTATTTTGAAGCATTTAACACATTCGACATACTAGTTTGGAAGTATACCTTCTGAACCATAAAACGGACCAGATCTGATTTGGAAAGTATCCAAAGACAAACCTAGATAATATCAATGAAACATAGGATCTGTAATCCTGTGATAATGATAGAAAGATGAACACTTTCACACCAAAGAGGAGAAAGGGAAATTGTTGGGCATTCCCAGAGCATATGACTATCAGGTGGAAAAAAAAAAACTATAGAAATACTTTGGGAAGAAACAATTTGACTAAACTATAATAGAAGCTGATAACAAGTAGCTGGCATTGAATTTGTAGAATGTGGTCAAAAGTAGTTTTATTCCAGATGAACTGATAGAGTGGCTAGGATCCAAGCATAGAATCAAAAGGCCCTGTGTGGGTAACAGTCACATGAGCTTAGCCAATCATATGTTGACAAAGATGTGGTGAACAGCTGAATCCTGGGAACTGGTTTATGAAAATGGTTAGGCTTATGACAGCAGTTTAAGACCAGACCATTGCCACCAGATCTTATAGAAAGGTTAATATTAAGGAGTTTAGACTTAGTAATCAATGCAGATTGTGCAAAGAAATGGTAGAAACTATGCAGCACATTACTGTAGGTTACAAACATTTAACACTTACTGAATACCTAGCAATACTTGACCCGGGAGCTAGAATGATAAATTAGATTCTTGCTGTCTTTCACAGACTGACAGGAGACAAATTCCTCTACTACAAATCGATATTGTTTGTTGTGGTTCTTCAATCATTTCAGTTGTGTGCAATTCTCTGTGACCTAATTTTGGGGTTTTCTTGGCAAAGTTCCTGGAGTAGTTTGCCATTTCCTTCTCCAACTCATTTTATAGATGAAGAATTGAGGCAAACGGGGTTAAATGATTTGACCAGAGTCACATAGCCAGTGTTTGAAACCAGATTTGAACTCAGGAAGATGAGTTTTCCAGGCTATAGGCTTGGCACTCAATCCACAGTACCACCTAGCTGCCTCAGAGGATAAAACTATTGTCCCCCAGTCACCAAGGTGGAGCAGCTAGGTAACACAGTGGAGAGAGCCTGGAGTCAGGAAGACTCCCAAATTCAAATCTGGCCTTAGACACTTACTCAGTGTGTGATTCTGGGCAAGTAATTTAACCCTGTTTGCCTCAGTTTCCTCACCCACAAAATAACCTGGAGAAGGAAATCGCAAACTGCTCCAGTTTCTTTGGCAAGAAAACCTCAAATGGGGTCACAAAGAGTTGGATATGCCTAAACAACAATCAGTAAGATATAAAAAAAATTTAAAAACATTTTAAATAGATGTCACTATGCCAAATACTGACACTCTTTAAGCTAGATGGAATCAAAAGCTTTAAAAAATATAGAAACCTAGAAAAAAAGTCTGTGTGTTGATATCATTTGTGTTATCCTGTCTACTACTGGGCTTGTCCCCAAAATGCTTTAAATGAGACTACAGGAAAAAGCTTATATCTCACTACTTTTATTCAATTAAAAATAGCTATTTTAATCCACCACTGTAATAGTTTGCAGAACATCAGATATGAAAGAATATTAGTACCATTAGCACCATCGTAGGGAGAGAGCTCGTGTTAGTATCAGAAAGACTTGGATTCAAGTCTTAACTCTGACACATCTTGGCTGTGTGACCCTGGGTAGGGTGCCACAAGCAACTTTCCGAGATTATAAATTTCAGAGAAGGTGAAAGTATGTAGAGAAGGCAGAGAAAATTTCTTAGTAGGAGCTCCCTTCACTAATGAAATCATACATCTACCCTCTAACTCCTCAAAATAGAGTAGCAACTTGTCCTAGGATCATTTCTATCTGAACTCCATAAAAATATGAGAAGAATTAAATAACAACTATTACCACTATTACCTCTACTATCACTACCACCACCACCACCACCACCACCACTACTACTACTAGAACCACTTCTAATATTACTACTACTACTGCTACTGATACTACTACTATTGCTGCTACTGCTACTACTACTACCACCACCACCACCACTACTACTACTAGAACCACTTCTAATATTACTACTACTACCACTACTGATACTACTACTATTGCTGCTACTGCTACTACTACTACCACCACCACCACCACCACTACTACTACTACTACTACTAGTATATGTCTAGTAGAGGAATCTCTGGATTAAAATATATAAACAGTTCAATGGTTTTTCTTGGGTAATTACAAATTATCTCCCAGAAGATTTGCTATATGGCTTCCCACTTCCTTTTTCATATACATATACATATACATATATACATATATATACACATACATATATACATACACATACATATACATGTACAAAAACACATTTACCAAAGATATTTTTCCTTACTTCTTGCATGCAAGTCATCACTAGAAATGTGTTGCAGGGTAGTTATGTTTAATGTTTATCTCTCTATTGACTTTTGGGTCATTCATAGTTTTGCTTCTTTAGAGATTGTGGAATACCATAAATCATGGCCATATTGCATCATCAGGAGAATATTGGTATTAAGAAGATATTTTTTTTGTCTTAGGGTACATCTGAAGGCTATTGTGTAATTTCTTTATATCAAATTCTAGACCCAGACCACTGTCCACATCACTACTTACTTTAGGTCCAGTCACGCAATCAGTTCTGAATTCATTTAACTGTCCTAACCTACATTTCTCTATCTTTTCTACAAGAAAAGCATGAGATATTTTGTAAAACAAACAAACAAACAAAAAAAACCCCTAAAACAAAAAAAAACCCTCTGGAAAAATACAGGTAAATTATATTTACAGCATTCTCTGATCTACCAGTCTTGTAATACTAGTGCAAGAAGGAAATGTGGGTCATCTGATATGACTTATTGCTGATGAAGCTGCAGTGACTATTTGTGATAATGGTATCCTTTTCTGGACATTCACTAACCATTCTTTTAATAATAATCTGTTCTGGGTCGGCTAGGTGGAGCAGTGAATAGAGTACCCGCCCTGGAGTCAGCAAGACCTGAGTTCAAATCCAGCCTCAGACACTTAACACTTACTAGGCATGTGACCTTGGGCAAGTCACTTAACCCAAATTGCCCTACCTTCCCTCCTCCAAAAAGCTAATAATAATAATAACAATCTGTTCTATATTCTATAATAATGTGTGCTCCCATCCAAAAGTGCTCTTTCCCCTACCCTAGGAACTATGGCTCATTTTTCTTGAAGCATCTTCTAGACTTCTAAAAGGTCTAGGATCCCAAAGCAATAAACATATATAATGGTAGTGAGGGTACCAACTGGCTGAGAAGGACCATGTTACCTTGTAGAAATGTTGGGGATCCACTTTCTGGGCATGAGTGACTCAGTACTGTATGATGATACAAAGTCTTCTAATTGTCTGCAGGGCCCAGAGAACTGATGGCTCCAGAATGACTGAGCGGAAACTGGCCATGTATACAAAAGGTTTGACCTCGCCATCCCTTAGCCTCTGTCATTGGCAGCTTAGAGTGAGAGGAGTGTTTTAAGCTGGTTATGAGAAGTCAAGTGGAAGAGAAGCCACTGACAGAATTCCCCCATCTGGCCGCCATGTGTCCATGAATACATGGAATATCTATTTCTTTATGTTTATTTTTTTCCTGATATTAGGTGGTTGAATATTCTAAGACAGGAGTGTCCTGTCCAGGAAGCCTGATGAGTTCCAGAGATTCAAAGATCCCATTCATCAGTGGTCCCTCTGGAGACTGGAATTGACAGCAGAGTGTACTGGAGGTGGTAGCAGAAGTCACAGGAATCAAGAAGTGATTGAGCAGCAATATTAAGAGAGACATGCTCAAGCATTGACCTTGTAGGCTTTGCAATGTCTAGAGAGATTGTAAGGTGGCAGCTGAGCAGCATAGACCACCAGCAGTTGATCCAAACAAATAGCCAGCATAATACCAGGTGACAGCTAGCATCTTCTCCCTCCGTAAGACCCAAGAAGAAGGGGGAAGAGGGTATTACTAGTAGGAGAGTGAATCTACAGGGTGGAGAAGTGCTCTGGTCCAGCAGAAGGAGTAGCCTAGTCCAGCAGACAACCCACCCAGTACAGAGCTCTACCTAAGAAGAATTTCATGAGGACTCCACAAAGGGAAAAAAGGATTTCCAGGGCCAGAAATCAGGAGGTATCCCTTGGCCACAAGTGTTCTTTACACATGTGCCTACTATCTTTGTACTTTAAATCTGAGCTCAATCTTCTCAGGAACTTTGTGAATATAAGGGGAGAGTGAACCTTCAGTTTGGGGGTGGAATAAATATTCTGTATCAATTATTCTTATATCTTCTCAGTAAATCCCTTTTCTAAAAGTTAATTAATGTTAACTGGTTGATTGCTAATGGGAAGAATATTGGTGGGGGCTCAAGAACAGCATGAGAAGCCACAACCCTTCAGAGTGATTCCTTGAATTCTCAAGGGAGAAGCAGACAATTGCCCTCTAGGGACCCCATATCACCAGTGTGAGTTGGGTGAATAGCCCTAGAGAAGGTATTACACAAAGAACAGGTTTATTAATGGCTTCTAAAGACTTGAAGAGGGAACCACATCTGATGTGGCTCCATTTATAGACCTTCATCTCATGAATTTACTTTTCCCCATCTCAGGGGAAAAACTCCTCATCCATAGCTGAAGTCCTTAGAAGTGTGTGTGGAAAGTTGGGAACCTCTGTGAAAGGCAGCATCTTGCTCCCTTGTTCTGACATCTCCATGCTGGGTCTCACTCTTTCAGCAATCTCCTCTGTCACCAGCTCTCAGTGGCCCTTGGAGAGCTTAACTCTGCTCCTCCAGATTATCAAGGTTTCCAGCTTGGTTGTGAATCTTCTATTTTTCTGGTAACTGTTGCTTCTACCAACAAAGTCTCCCCACTCCACTCTCATGATCATGCGTTCTTCCAACCTGGAAATCCCCTTCTTGGAGCCTTCATACTCACCCTCAGGGGGCTCCTCTAGAACATGCAGGGAGAAGGTCAGCCCTAATGCATTTCAATATTTTCCCTCAGCATGTATCCTCTCCAAGTACACCCAGATATACTTCCTTGGCCCTAATAAATTTGGAAAGAGGTGTTTTCTAGTTCTTTGACGTTCTTCTCTAGTAGGAAAGCCATCCTATATCTTGTCCACACACAGCTTTTGTTTAGCACTTCTATTTTATTTGGCAGAAATGCACATTTGTTACTCTCTCAGGTCAGGGGATGATTCTCCTTAATTCTGAACCTAATAGCACCAGGATCATCACTTCTTTGTCCCTTCTGCTGACTCTCATAGCTAACTCCAGAGAAAAATGACCTCTTCTGAGGCTGGGGGCTTCTGAGGGAGGCCACAGAGCTCTCATTCCACAGTCTCAGTATTCCAGGGACGTGAGGGAAGGATTGCTTTGCCTACTGCATTTACCCAGGGGCAAGGAGGCCTTTTGGAGCCAGCTCTCCAGGGGACCAGAACTTTAACTAACAATAAATCACAGAGCTGCTTTGGCCCAAGCAGAGAAGCAGGTAAATTTATCCTCAATTCTACCCTGGCTCCACACCCCTGGGGGCCCGGAGCCTGGGCCCACCCTCACCTCCCTGCCCTCAGTAATTGCTATTCTCTTCAGAACGGTGTGTCCTGCTAATAGAGAGGATAATGGTGATAATTGTGGTAATGACTTTATGAGAGGTACATACCACAAAGCCCCTGGGCACCTAATTGAGGTCTGAGCCTGGGGAAGTTAAAACACATTATTATGGAGATGAATCTACATCATCCCTCCCCCAAAGTATCTTCCTCTGGGATTCCCAAACCTTAGTATCAAGGGATCATGGATTCAGATCTGGAAGGAAATATGGAGTCAGCCAGCCCAGAAAATCTCCACTTTTTCTGTGCCACTGACCCTTTTGGCAATAGTCTGGTGAAACCTGTGGTCCCTCCTCAGAATCATGTTTTTAAATGCATTAAATAAAATACACAAGATCACAAAGCAAGCAAACGGTTAATGAAAATTAAGATGTATTTTTCCCATCCAAGTTCATAGACTCCATCAATAAACCTCTTTTTAAAAATTTAGTAATATTTTTCCCAATGACATGCAAAGACTATTTTCACCATTCATTTTCTGAAAGATTTTGAGTTTCAAATTTTTTCCCTCCCCTCCTTACTCCCCAAGATGGCAAGCAATCTGATATGTTATACATATGTTATATGTGCAATCATGTAAAACACATTTCCACATTAGTCAAGTTGTATCAAAGACCTCTTGAGGGTCTGTAGAGCTCTAAGGAAGAACCTCTGACCTAGTCTGTGTTTTTAATTTTACAGATGAGGAAACTGAGGCCAGGAAGGTAAGCCACTTGTCTGGTGACAGGGCTAGAATTGCATGAAGCCTGCAGACAGCTATGTACAAATAAAACATAGGCAGCATCAATAGAAGGTAACTAATGTTAAGAGGTGACCTGGACAGTTCAGTTTCCTCACCTCAGGAATCATCTTTAACGTCCCTTCTAGCTCTAATCTTAATGATCCTATAAGTGGGGCTCATGGATCAGTTGGGATATGAGATCTTGTTCAGTTGTTTCAGACTCTCCATGATCCCTTTGGGGCAAAGATAGTCAGAACAGTTTGCCATTTCCTTCTCCAGCTCATTTGACAGTTGAGGAAACCGAGGCAAACAGGGTGAAGTGATTTGCCAAGAGTCACACAGCTAGGAAGTATCTGAGGCCAGATTTGAACTCATGAAGATGAGTGGTCCTGATTCTAAGCCCAGTACTCTATGCATTATGGCACCACCTACCTACCCATGTGATCCTGAACGGAACCTAAAGTGCCCTATACAGCACCTCAGCCAGTAGCAGTGCAAAGTAAAAAGAGTAGGAGAAACAATGTCTAGGTTGCCCTAAACCTAAGAAATTCCTATGAGAAAGAAAGAGGGAAGAGAGAAATGGGAGAAAAAAGAGAGGGAAAGAGAAAAAAGAAAAGAAAGCAGAGAGGAGGAAGGGAAGAGGAGGAAGGGAGGTGTAGAGGCACAAGCTTGGAAGTGAAGACAGATGATCAAAATTCTTGTTCCAGATCCAACACTTAACTGTGACCTTGGGCAAGTCACTTCAAGTCAAGTCAAGAAGTATTTATTAAACCCCAATTATATGTCAGTCACTGTGTTAAATGCTGGGCATACAAAGAAAGGCAAAAGGCAGCCTCTGACTTGAAAGGGCTCCCAGTCTAGTGGGGGACACCACAAATGAGCGAAAGGCAGTGTGTAACATGGAAGTAACTAGCATTATGTGTAGACCCAGTCAGGTTTCTGGCAGAAGGTGGAATTTTTAACTGGGACTTAAAGTGTGTTAGGGATGCCAGAAGGCAGAGATGAAGGGGGGGGGGGAGGGGAGAGAGGGAATGTTACAGGCATGGGGGACAGAGTAGTTGACCAGAGCTGAGGGACTGAGTGTCTTGAGGGACCAACGTCACTGCCCCACAGAGTACTTGGAGGGGGGTGAGGTAGAAGGGGCCAGGTTAACCATCAAGGACTTTAAGAGCCAAACAGAGGATTTTAAATCCAATCCTGGAGGTGATGGGCAACCTCTCGCCCAGCCTGGGTTACAGTTTCCTCATCTGTCATATGAAAGGATTGGAATGGGTAGCCTCTGAAATCCTTTTTGATGCCAAATCCTGTAAAGTATGAGGTTTCTTCCTTCACTTCTTATACTAACCCGAGGTTCCCAGAGAGATTTCAGGGAGGTCTATGAAGTTGGATGGGAAAAATTTTACATTATTTCTGCTAATTTCTGAATGAAACTGAGCATTTCCTTCAATTATTCAAAGACATTATCGTGAGAAGGGATTCCTAGGCTTCACAAGACTGCCCAAAGGATCAATGACACCAAAAGGGTTAAAAATCTTTGCCTCACATAGTTCTGATGCCTGGAGCTTCCAATGCCCTGTTCTGAGTCTTTATAGCTCCGCTCAGAGAATCATCTCCATATTTGCTGACCTGCAGTCTCTTCTTAGTATAAATAACACAAACATTAACATATTTAAAACCTAATTACAACTTGATTACTCTGGCCCAAGGCAGATATAACCAATCACCTGTTTTGGAGAAGACTTTTCTTTGGCGCAGGTTTTTTTAAAAAAACACACCTGGACCTTTTTCACTCTCCCCTATCCCATTCCCAGGATTGAATACAACCTGTCTCTCATTGCCTCTACATACTATGATCATATATAATAACAACAGCTAATATCAATAGAGTGATTTAAGATCTTCAACACTCTTTGCACAATTACTTGATCTGATCCCCCTAACAGACTTGTACGGCAGAGGTACAGTGGCTATATCCCCATTTTACAGATGAGTGAACAAGCTAAGAAAAGTTAAGTGACTTGCCTCGGATGACATAGCTAGGAGATATTGAGGTAGGATTCGAACCCAAATCATTCCAGACGAGTGCCAGATTCTATTCTCTATGCCAGACTGCTTCTTTCTATAGCTACTTGGCATTGGAAGGAGTAAGGAAGACTGAGTTATGGGAAAAGAAGTGAGAAAGTGGTGGGCAGGGTGGAAAAATATGGGAAAATAATTAGTGTCAGGATCCCATAACTGCTGGTTGCCAGCTACCAACAACCTTTGGCACAGACCTACTTGAGAGAATAGGGAAGGACTCGGAGGTATTGTTAAAGATTCCATTGCCACTAACCTCGTGACAAAGAATGTAATTTCTTATCTCTTCAGGGTTCTCTGTGCCTAACCCTCAAGCAACTTACAACGCCCAAGGAAAGCAAAAGACTTTTCTCAGGTTAGATGGAGGGCTTCCCATTCCATCAGCAAACATTTACATCGAGTTAGCTAGATGGCATTGTGGACACAGCCCTGCTCGGGGCATCAAGAAGTCTTGAGTTCAGATTTTACCTCGGACACTTACTGGCCCTGTGACCTGTAATCTCTCTCCCTCTCAGCCCATTTTGTCATCTCTGAAATGGGAATAATAACAGTATCGCTCTGCTAGAAGTATCGATGCTCCTATGAGGATCAAGTAAGACAATATTGGTAAAGCACCTTGCTAACTGAAAAGCACTCTGTAAATGCTAAATATTATTATCACATGCCTCCTATGGACCAAGGATTGTGCTAGCGTTTGCGAGGGATGCAGAAACCTGTGGGATGTGAGTTCTGTTGTCCAGAAGCTTTTGGTCTTGGAATGCCAGCTAAGTCACATACATCAGTAATTACTTTACAAACCAGAATGTGAAATTTCAATAAAAATCGAGGCAGGGTGGCAGTCAGAAGACATTGCTCCCTTTGGAGTCAGAGGACCCAAGTTCAAATCCTTTGTTGCCAGCTGTGTGACCCCTGACAAATAACAACCTCTCTGTTAATTCTCTCATCCACAAAATGAGGGTTGGACTAGGAGGCTTCTCATGTTCCATTTATCTCCAAATCTATGATGAGTCATTCAATTTCCCTCCTTCTGTCATGTATAACCTGTCTTATGTTGGGTAGAATCTCTTCCTCTCTCTGGGCCTATTTGCTGCTTTGTAAAATGATCAAGTTGGTAGATGGCCTCTATGTTGATACTCCTGTGAGGTGGCCAGTCCCCATTTTACAGATGGCAGAATCAAGGCTCAGAGTAATCAGAATCTGAACTCAGGATTTATGATCCTCTAAACCAGGGGTTCTTGACCCTTTTTGTGTGCTGGACTCCTTTGGCAGTCTGGTGAATAATGATAGCTAATATTTAAATAGAATTTACTATCTGCCAGGCTCTTTGCCACTATTACCTCATCTGATCCTCACAACAACACTGGGAGATCGGTGCTATTAACACCCCAATTTTACAGGAGCCTGCGTCCAAAGGAGGTTTAGTGACTTACCCAGGATGACGCAACTGCTAAGAGTCTGAGCCTGGATTTGAACTCGGATTTTCCTAACTCCAGGCCCAGTGCTCTATTCACTGCACTACCTAGCTGACTGCAGATGGACCTTTTCTTAGAATGATGTCTTTAAATGCAGAAAATAAAATACATTAGATAACAAAGGAAATCAATCATAATCAATCAAAATATCAAAGAAAAAAGTTCATGGACCCCTAGCTTAAAGAATGCCCAATCAATTCAATTCTCTGTACAATACAGGAAGCAATCCAAAGATTTCTCTTAGCATTGTTTAATCCTAGGCTGTTCAGTCAAGGCAGCTAGATGGTTCATTGGATAAAGTGTTGGGCAAGAAATCAGGAAGATCTGAGTTCATATCCAGCCCCAGACATTTACTAGCTGTGTGACCCTGGGCTAGTCATTTAACCTCTATTTGCCTTAATTCACTGGAAAAGGAAATGGCAAATCACTGTCATATTTTTACCTAGAAAACCCCATGAACAAGATAGTCTGCAGGGTCTGACGTGACTGATCAACAACAGACTGTTGCTTAAGTCTCATCTCACCTTTCAAGACTTCAAAATTCCTTTAGGGTCTTCTTGGAATCTCAGCTCCCTAGCTTGAGAAAGTCTCATTCCGAGGCAGCAGGAGCTTCTCTGCCATTTGTCTTAGTGGTTGAGAAGAGAATAAAATCTAACATGGGAAATGATTCAAAAAAAAAAAAAAGAAGAAGAAAAGAAAACCGCCAAGACTATTCATCCATACCTCCCCAATGTCTCACCACATTCACTTTAGACTCAACTACTTGCAGCATTATTTAATAGCATGTTCCTATATGAAGCTGGCTTTGTAGAAGTAATGAAGCCGGAGAGAAACATGAGCTCACAGCAGCTCTTGGCTATTAAGTCTTTGCTGAGAAGTCGGGGAGACTGCCAAGGAATGCAGGGGGAATTATCAGGTCTGTGGATTTGCCAAAGGAGAATTAGCTGGGGCTCTAATATACGTGGTGGGTGCCGGGCCGATGGGGAAACAGCTGGAAGAGAGGTGATTCATAAGGCTGGGGGGAAGCGGCAGAATTGAGAGGGGGTTGCTAAGGAAGCTAAGAGGAAATTTCCAACTCATCAATGGAGCTAAAGATCCTTGAAGTCTCAAGGCTGGGTTTCTTTGTATGAACAACCAAGAAACCAGACTGTAGATGTGCATGATTTCAGGATTCTAGAGAGAATATTCATGCTTTTAAGACCATCTCAACTCGGAGTAGGGTAAGGAGCTTCCCAGATTCTCAGAGGGCTAGAACTGGAAGGAAGTGTAAATTATAGAATTACAGCTCTAGAGTTGGAAGGGATCTCAGAGGTCATCTAATGCAACCTCATTTTGAAGATAAGGGACTAGAGTGACTTTCATTGGCATGAAGAATCCCCAGGTGAGGAAACTCCCTTCACCGAAGCAAGCTGGCATCTTTTCTGCAACTGCCAGTTTTAGGAAGCTGCCTAGAGAACAAAATGAGAAAATAATTGTTAAACACAATTGTAAATTGTGTTTGTCCTTCGTACTCAACAAGGACCATTGGGGTCAAGGTACAGTGTGCCAACTGTGGCAGTGTACAGGACCTTCTTTATTACAGGCATGCCTCAGTGGGCAGTCCTGTGCCACTATCTTCCAAGTGTTGCCATTGATATTAAAGTTTAGCAGATGATGTCTTGACTCATGTGTGAATTGGATTTAAGTGAGGCAGAGTTGCACAAAGTCACTCTCTCTTTAAGAGTCATCAAAGTCCAGTGGCAGGAGAAAAGTCAGAACGGCCAGTGATGGCCCTGGATGCCCTTGGCATCTTCCATGTCTGACCAAGTCCTAAAGCACTCCACAGTTTCTGCTTCAGCCACCTTTGTGGCCACAAGTTTTTCTCATTGGCCCATTCTCCAGGAGAAGTCTTCGCAAGCTGGATTTAGACACTCCCCTATCTCACGACAGCCCCAGTCAATTACCTTCAATCTGGTTTAGTGCCTAGGCCAAAAGGGTTTACTGGAGTGTGGCAGCTGCACGTGCTGCAGCTCCTTGGAGCCACAGGTGAGAGTTGGGTGAATCAGATGTCCACCAACAGTAGATGAGCAGCCCTGAAAAGGGTTCAGCAAGCCCTTACATCAGAGGTGCTAGTCCTCCCTACACAGCCCATCATGCCCAAAGCGCTTAACACAGTGCCTGGCACGTAGGAAGCACTGCATAAATGTTTATTATTATCACCATCATCATCATCATCGTCATCATCATCATCATCATCATCATCATCATCATCGCACTGAGGTTAAGTGACTGGCCCAGGGTCACACAGTACTGTGTCAGAACCAAGACTTGAACCTACAACTTCCTAGTGTTCTGGCTCTTTAAACATCATACCAAACTACATAATTTTACTGATAAGGAAACTGAGGGAAAGAAAGATAACAGAAGTTTTTCAAGATCTTACAAGTAATTTGTGGGAGAAATGGGATTCAAACCCAGGGCCAAAGACTCTCAAATGCCAGGCTTCTCACTACACTCTTCTGCCTAACCCCCAGATTTTGTAGTTCTCGAGAAGTAGTATCATTTACCCAAGGAAATGAATTGTTCTATGATTCAAGCACTGAGTGTTATGATTGAGTCGGGTTTACAAAGAGGTAACATGCAAAGAAAGGCAGGCAGATGGCCTCGTTATCATCTCTAGCCTGAGCTTTTTCCTACAATAGAATACAAGCTCTCTGAAGGCACGAACTGTTCTGCCTTTGAATCTGTAGCCCCTGACATAATGCTTGGCACACAATAGGTGCTAATAAATGCTTATTGAATAGATTAATGATAGAAACAAATTCCAGAAATAAGAACTAGTGATATCCTGATAATGTACCAAAATAATATTAATTATCTATTTCACACCTCCCTCCAAAGCTAAAAATAGCCCCCCCTCCATCTATCTCTATCTGTGGATATCCCTTCCTTCAGGTGATTCCATTTGTACTTGTCTCCCTCTCCTTTATCCCAAAGTTAGCTGTGTTCTTGATTTTCCCCCTTACTGGACTGTAAGCAAGTTGAGGGGAGGACTGATTTCACATCTTCTTTTGGATCTCCCTTGCATACAGTAGGTGCTTAGTAAATGTGTGTGGTTTGAAGGAGTGAATGAATGAATGACACCATAGTAGAGAGTGAATTCCAGGCAGGCAGCATCTATTCTGCCTCCTGCGTCCCCCCAACCCTTGCCACCTTAAATCACAATGATCAAATGATACAATATTTGTAAAATGCTTAGCCCAGTGCCTGGACACAGGAGGCACTTAGCAAGTGCTTGTTTCTTCCTTCCTTCCCCTCAATCAGCCAATGAACATTATTATCAGCATTTTCAGCAATAACCATGATAACAACAGCTGACATTTCTCTGACACTTTAAGGGTTACAAGGTACTTTACACACATCTTATTGGAGCTTTACAAGTGCCCGGTAAGGTAGCTGTATTGCCGCAAGAGACGTTAAACCACGTGGCCAGAATCATAGAGTTAATTATATGAGGCAGGACTTGAATGCAGGTCTTCCTGAATCCAAATTGAATGCAAGGTCACCCCGCCCCCAACTTTCTGACTCACTCTCCTAGAACAAAATGCCTGACCCCTTTCTTTCCAATGGTTACTTCTAATTTCTGGTTACAGATCCAACCAATCAATAAGGATTTATTAAACACCTACTGCATGCTAAGTACTGGGAATAAAGAGATAAAAATTAAGTCGTCATTCATGGGTGGGGGTGTGCTGGGGCTTTTTTCCAGGGTGCCAACATCTGGGGTGGCACTACCTGCCTGGTGAGTCCTCTGACTCACCACCACCACCACACATCTTGTGCTGGGCACTCTACTCCTTTGGGATCAGTGGGGGTATCCACATGCACTGGTCTTCCCCCAATCTGGTTAAGTCCAGCTTGGTCTGGCCTAGCTTTGCTTTCTCCCTGAGTGTCCTTAGGTCTCCATTAACAGGAGCCATCCTCTGGTTTCTGTTTCCCGGCCATAGACTATGGTCCTGGATTTTTTCTATCTATGGGGCCTTGTTTTTATCATCAGCTATGCCTTGTCCCCATTTGAATGTGGCCTAGATGCCACAAGTCCTAGGGACTGCTCTGACCTGAATGACAGAATCAAATAAATAAGAGTCCCTCCTGGCCGTGCCCAGAACCAGCGGTCAGTCAGCTTCTCCAAAGGCCCCCAGGGAAGGGGACCTCCTGCCTCCTAAAATCACTCAGTCCACCTGTGGACCATGTTCAGCCCTTAGGAAATTTGCCCCAAACATCTAGCCTTGCAATGTCCCCTTGGCACTGTTTCCTGCTGCCCTTTATTCTGCAATCTGAGATAGAGCCCCATAAGGAGCAGCCTCCAAACCCTGCCCTTCCAGCCAAGGGGAGAGTGTCCCCCTGAGCTCTTGACCAGCCCTAATGCTCAGGTTATCACCCCTGGCTGGCGAACACTTCCTTCCCCTCCTGGCTCCGTCAAGATTTGACTCTGGTGTTGGCTGTAAGGGTGGAGGAGGGGGAAGAATATAAAAGGGATGCCAATTATACCTTTTATTAGGCTTACAAATGCAGTCTCACTCGTTGCTTTTGACTGCTCCAGACCACACACACATACACACACACACACACACACACACACACACACACACACACAGCTTTCCTGCACAGGGATGGCAGACCTGTGTGGTCCTGCCGACTCCCTTATAATAAATCTGTGAGCTTAATAAAAGGCATCACTTTTATCTTTTGATCTCTCTTGAGTTACTCATTAGCTCTGGGTAACACACTCCTTGACTGACAGGCCCTTCCAAGGGAAAACCCAGTCTTGGTGGCTCTTTTGATGAAAAGTAGGTGCAAGACAAGGGGACTAGGCATTTATAAAACCCTAGGCCTAGAGTTGGTCAGGACCCCAGAGACCACCCCATGCATGCCCCACATTTTACAGACAAGGAAACCGAGGCCCAGGGAGTAAAGGAACTTGCCTGAGGTCATGCAGTCACTTTCAGCATAATCCCTGGAAACTTTGGACTATGTATTCCATATCTCATAGCCCCTGGTACTGTAGGCTGATTACAGTGAATAATGGTAATACTAACATTTATATAGGCTTTAGGGTTTACAAAGTACTTTACCCTGGGAGGTAGGTATGAGTGTTAGCCCCATTTGACAGATGAGAAAATAGAGGGAGAGAAAGGTTAAGGGAGGTCACATAGCTACTAAGTGTCTGGGACTGGATTGGAACTCAGGTCGAATTCTGCCATGATGTAGAGGGAGCAGGACAAGAAGAATATTCAGGTCTTGCTGACTCTAGGTTCAGCAACCTATCGCTATGATACTCAGCTACCAGTTTAGGGGTGGGTGATTTCCTGTCCTGAGCTTCCCAAGAATTTGGAAAACCAGTGTTGGAAATAGCTATGATGATCCCACAATCTGCTTTCAAAGTTCTTCCCAAAAGACAAGCTTGACCATATTACTCTCCTGTTTAAGAACTTTTGACAGCTCCCTATTATCTGTAAGATAAAACACAGACTCCTCTGCTTGTCATGTAGCAGTCTGGCTAGCCTATATTTCCAAGCTGATTCACTCTCCCATCCAAACAATCTGATTGGCTCGGTCTTCCTCCAACATGTTGTCATTCAGCCATTTTTCAGTTGTGTCTGACTCTACATGACCCCATTTGGGGTTTTCTCAGCAAAGATATTGTAGTGACTTGCCATTCTCTTCTCCAGCTCATTTTACAGAGAAGGAAACTGAGGCAAACAGGGTTAAGTGACTTGCCCAGAGCCACACACCTTAAGTACCTGAGGTCAGATTAGAACTCAGGAAGATGAGGCTTCCAGACTCCAGGTCCAGTGCTGTGTGTGCTCTGGCACCACCTAGCTGCTTTTCCCTCAACACGATAGTCTATCCAAAACTATGCAATTTTAAGATGAGGAAATTATGGCCCAGGGAGTGAAATCACTTCCCCAAGATAAGATAGCTAACTAATTAATTAGTAAAAGAGAAAGAGCTAGATCCCACGTCTCCTGGCTCTCACCAGTCTTCCTCCCTTGACTCTCCTACCTTTCTCTAAAGATGGTGTGTGCTGCTGACCCTGTTTGGGGTTCTGGTAAGCATGTGGGCAGTTGGTTGGGTTCCGGCAGACCAATGGTCAGGGCACTTGAGTTCTAGGATAGCCTATTCTCAAACAATTTAAGACAGTGGAGAGTACTGGAGTCAGAGTCAGACGAGCAGAGGCAGACACCCCTCCTCTGCTACTTAATGCCTACCTGCAGGAACCTTGGGGAACAATCGAGACAAGAATAGTAACATTGTAAAGACAAACTTTAAAGAACTTTTAATGATCAGCAACAATTCCAGAATACCAGTGATTGAAGCCTGCTTCCTGCCCAGAAAAGGGATGGACTGGAGACAAAATGAGACACACATCTTTGGACATGGCCATTGTGGAAATTTGTTTTGCTTGACTATACATATCTGTTATAAACATTTCTTCTTCCTTCCTCCCTTCCTTTTTCCTTTCCTTCCTCCCTCCCTCCTTTCCTTCCTTCCTTTTTTCCTTCCTTCTTTCCTTCCTTCTTTCCTTCCTTCCTTCCTTCCTTCCTTCCTTCCTTCCTTCCTTC
>CM053585.1:28393017-28416699 GCA_028646515.1 Pseudochirops corinnae | reverse complement strand
TCCTTCCTTCCTTCCTTCCTACCTACCTTCTTTCCTTCCCGTAGTGGGGAGGGCTTAGAAGGGAGAGAAAATAAATGTTTGGTAACTCAACTCTTAAAAATGGGTAGAGTAGACTAATTGATCTCTAAGGCCCTTTCTGGTCTCAGCATCCCATGAGCTCTGTGTGCCTGCCCTTTACTCTCGCTATCCAGAGCAATACAGATCTGTGTTGGAGGGTAAAGTATCATTTCTTCCCACATTTGCCCACTTGTGTCTCTCCCAGTCAATCAGTGGATCAGTGGATCAATATTTATAAAGTGTCTATTCTGTACCAGGCATTGTGCTAAGCTCTGGGGATACAAAAAAAATCATTGGCTCCTCTGGAAGAGTTCACTATCAGAGCCCAGCCCAGGGACTCATAACCTTCTGAGGAACTGCCCAGTGTCCCCGTAACTCAGTCTGTCTGCTCTACCAAACTAAGCATCTCCTTTGGGCTCTGTCCCAAATGGACCCCATGTAAAAGGCCACAATAACCATCTGGAGTCTTTAATGGGCTGTGGCAGGGTCAGTCAAGACGTGTCCAGCTTTTCACTGTTGCCTGCCTTCATGTCATAAACTGTAGCATAGGCAGGCCTAGCCCAAGTGGGTAGGAAGGAGAGCCTCCCTCCCCATAGACAGGAAGCAGGTGTGAAGGACTTTCCAATTCTACAGCATGGAGGTTATAATGAGCCATCTGCAAAATCCTTCAGGACTCTACAGCTATTCCATAAGCCTTTATTAAGTGCCTTCTGTACACAGTGCTAGAGATACAAAGGCATACAGAGCTTGTCCCTGCCCTCAAGGAGCTTATATTTTTCAGGGGGAGAAACAGTATGTAAGTAGAGACAGGAATACAAGCAGCAGATGAGGATGTTGGTGGTGACTGGCCATGGGAGTGCCTTGGTATAGGGAGCTAGCTCCCAGCAAGCAGCTGCTTTATCCATGGGTCTGGGGCACCTCCTCTGTAAGGGGGCCTCTTAGAGAGCTGCGCAGAGCCCGAGGGATTATGTGCCTGGCTTATCTGCGGCAGATCTTCCTGCTCCAGGACCAACTCGAGGTCTGCTATGCCCCCCCAGCTCCCAGTAACAACAGCCAGCATTTAGGTGGCGCTTCTAAGTTATACAAAGTACTTTACGCTGACCTCACCACAATTCTGGGAGATGGGTGCTACTGTTACCAATACCTGAATTCTACAGAGAGGAAACGGAGACAAGTTAAAGGACTTACCTACGCTAACGTAGCTGGTAAATGTCTGAGGCAGGATTTGAACTCAAGTCTTCCTGAGTCCTGTGCCCTGTCCACTGAGCCATTTGTTTCAAAATAAATACAAAACAAACATAACATACAACATAAAACTACAGGGAAGCAAAAAGCAAAGTGCCTGAGGACAGAGAGGAAGGTAAATAATCCTCCTTCATGCCCTTTGTACTCCAGCTCACCTGTTTCCTAAAACAAGCCCTTGCTTTCCCACCGCCATGCCTTTGATCACACTGTTCCCCTGCCTGGCGTGCCCTCCCTTTCCCTCTTCACCTGTTGAATTCTTAATCACCCACCTGAAATGCTACCTCCTACAGGAAGCCTCCCATGTGCCCAGAGAGGGTTAATAGGCTTCTTCTTGGCCCTCACCTGACACTTCGCTTCCAGCTTCTCATAAAATATTGGGGTTATTTATATTTCTGCCTCATGCCTAGATTAGACTATAAGCCCTATAAGGACCAGGCCCACGGCTTCGCATCCATTGGGCTTTGCCTACAGTTAAGAAAATAAGCATAATAATATCAGTAGCGCTTGAAGATTTGCAAAGTGCTTTGCAAATGCTACCTCAGTAGACCTTTATGACACCCCTGGGAGGTAGGTCCTATTATTATCCCCATTTTACAGATGAGGAAACTGAGGATGAGACATAGGTTAAGTGATTCACCCAGATCACATAGCTAGTAAGTGTCTGGTCAGGATTTGAACTCAGGTCCGGTGCTCTATTCACTCTGTTACTGACCTAGCTGCCTGTCAGGGCCCTCAGCCATCCAGCCCAACCCTCTCATTATATAGTTGAGGGGACAGAGACCAGGGAGGGGAGCTGATTCATCCAATATCACCCAGGTGTCAAATCTAAACCCAGTACTTCCGATTCTAAAGTCCGCACTCTTTTCTCTGAGTCTCACTCTCTAATAAGTTCTTGCTGAATGTGTGAATGGATGCAAAATTTTCTACTTTGTCACATTTTTAGTTCAAAATGATTCTATAGCTGTGTCATGTGTGTCAGTTTCCGAGGCCCATCTCCTCCTTCCAGGACTCGTACTCTGTAGGAAGACCTAAGAAATTTCAAGGAGAGCCTGTGGATGGAAAGAAGGATGGAAGAAAGGGAAAGACCAGCAAAGGAAAGGGATAAGACCCAACAAAATGGTGAAATGAAACAAAACAAAACAATCAGACCCAGGAAAAGATTAGGGAGGAGATAGAAACCACCCCCTTCACTCTGGAACTGACATCTACTTCCCAGTTATCACAAGACTTGGGGTTAGAGACTCTAACGGGAGGATGGAAAGGATTATAAAACCAGGAGAGGCGGAAGGTGGGTGGTCTTTCTTTTTCCTGGGGCTCTTGGGTCTGAAGAGTTACCTGGGTCAGGCTGGGGCCCAGAGAGGGGGAAACAGGATGTGGAGGGGAGGGAATGCCCTAGGCAGACTTGGGAGCTCAGGGGGTAGGGATAAAGGGGCCATCAAGTTTTCCTTCTAGGCTGTCTAGCCCAGGTGGCCATGATATGAAAAGAGACAACTTCACAAAGGGATCTTTGTGATCATCCCCTCCCTCATGGTCCAACCCCTTTACTTTACTGCTGAAGACATTGAGGCCTAGAGGGGCCAAGTGAATTACCTGGCATCACACAAGTAATATGAATGAATGAAGAAAAAGCATTTCTTAAAAACTTAGTCTTTGGTGGGTGTTTGTGCTGGAAACACAAATACCAAAGTGGGATGACCCTTGTCCTCAAGGGGTTGATATTCTAATTGGAGGAGACAACTCACTTGGGAAGTGGTGGCCTGGGCAGTCAGTGGGTTGGTGCCTTGATCTACAGGCTATATCAACTGATGAGTCCTTCCCAAAAGCAATGGTAATATGGATTCAATTATTCTTGCTTTTAGCAAGAGGTGGAAGGGAGGGGTGGGACATATCAGAGAAGGTGGCAAGATGGCTCCCGGTGAATGGCTCCATGGGATGTGAAGCATGGTCTGGTTTGGGATCACCTAAACCTAAGGCACCTTGAGACTTTGCACTGAGTTATTAGCCAATCAAGGTAGCTCACCTCTAGGGCAGGATTTCCATAACTGAATGAATTAATTCTCCCCTGGATCAAGAAAAGTAGACAGAAACCCCAATCAACCAGTCAGTGAGTAACCAACAAGCATTTGTTAAGAATCTACTAGTTGTACCATTGGTTGTTGTCCTTCAGTCTCCAAGAAGACCAAATTGACATCACTGTGTTGAGGTCAAGGTACGATGCATCTGACTGTGGCTGATCAGACCAGTAAGAGCTGGGAAGGCTCTACCACAACTTAGGCACAAAGAGTCCTTATTAGTACCAGGCATTATGCTAAGTACTGAGGACACAAATAGAAAGAATGAAATAATCCCAACTCACAGTGAATTTACTTTCTAACAGGGGAGACAAGAAATACTAGTTGAGCGTAAACAAAATAAGTGAAAGGAAAAGAAATTCTAAGTAATTAGTATAAATCCAAAGTAGTTATATACAAAGTAATTTGGGAGGGAGGCTCTAGTATTGGGGGAGATTAAGAAAGGCTTTGCGTGGAAGAGGAAGCTTAATCTTTGTATTGGAGACAGAGTGAAATTCTCAGAGGTGGATGTAAAGAGAGATGGGCAATGGGCATGGGCAATGACCAGGGTAGAGTCACAGAGATGAAGTATTGTACATGAGCCATAGAGAGAAAGCCAGTTTGGGTGGATTAGAGATTTAGGAAGGGGAGTAATATTGTACAATGAGGATGAAAATGTTAGGTCAGGCTGAGGCTGTGTAGGGCTTTACAAGCTAAACAAACTTAAAGACAATTGAGAACCACTGAAATTTATGGAGTGATATGGGTGAGATCTATTAATAAGTCCTATGTCCTCAGCTAGACTATACCTTTCCTCAAGGAGATAGATTGTACCTTCTAATTCTTTGGGATCCTCCATGTGCCTTGCCAAACTTAGCGCATAACCTGTGCTAAGTATATATTCATTGAGTGCATGAATTAATGAGTGAGAAGGTGGTCCTTTGAGGTACTTAATTAGCTCCCTGGAACAGCTGAGGATGCTGAGGCATGGGCAGGCACCAAGGAAATGGATAGTAGATTTGGAACTCTACAGATCTTCACAGTAGACAGCCAGATGATCTTATCATTGGACCACTGCCAGCCCATTCCACCAGGCTTGAAGAAAAGAAGAAAAAAAAGATCAATCCAGGAGCCTATGAGGAGCTGGTTCACACATTCCTGCCTTGCCGGGAAGCATCTCTAGAAGGGGGAGGAAGGAAGCCTCCTGGTGGCCATCCACTCTATAAGCTCAGTTATTTCCAATTCCTTAAGAGGTGGAAACTCTCTACATCTAAGAAGACCAAGAAAAGGTGAGGTTGGCCCTAGTCTTTGGGTTTCCAAAGGGTGGAGGCATGGTCCTTCCAGTGAGGGAGACAAATTTGACAGGATTCTGTCTGAGCTGAGATTCATTTGACTGACCTTAGACTCCTTTCTGACCTTGGACTATGTTTGCCCTCTGCTTCTGGATACTCCTAGGATGCTCACCTCTTTTTCTGGACCTTGGACACACCTTTTTCCCTTGGTCCTACCCCTAGCAAAGACCATAAAGAACAATACACTTAGGTGCTCTGTTGGGACTTGAAAGTCTCCCTAACTCCCAAGGAAGGGTACTGTGCTCTGTCTTCTCCAGGGAGGATAAGATCTGGTAGCATAAACAAGATGCAGAACCCAGTCTCAGAAGCCTTGGGCTTCGCCTCTTCTCATGTACCTTTTCTCTGCAAATGAATTAATGAGGAAGAACAAGGATAGAAATCTTGAGCTACACCTTTCATCCCAAGGCACCTTGTAGAGTTTGTGAGCTGGGAACGAAACCTGTGGGTACATGGGAAACCTCTGTGTAAAACTCAACCCAGACAAGTCTGGGGGCAGAGCCAGGAAGTGGGGAAGCGGCAAACAAGATCAGTCCTGGGAGAGCTCCGAGCCCTAAAGGAGAAAGCTCTCCCAGAAGGAGGCAGCCTACTGTAGAAGCCAGAGCGTAGGGGTCTGCTACTAACTCACTGCATGGCTTTGAACAGGTCACTTCACCTTCATGACTTTGTTTACCTCATCTGTAATGCACGGGGAGTTGACTGTATCATAGGAAGATAGGTTTAGAACTGGAAAGGACCTCAGAGATTGGCTCGCCCAAGCCCCTCATTTTACACCTGGGGAAACTGTGGCTCAAAGAAATTACTTACATAAGGTAGCAAGTGTCAAAGTTTGGTTTTGAACCAGAGTCTCTGATTTATTTTTACATTTATTAAGTGTGTATTATGTGCACCATGCTAAGCATCAAGGATGCAAATAGAAAAGTGGAGACTCTGCCTGTTCTCAAGGGGCTCACATTTTAGCAGGAGAGACAACTCTTCAAAGGTTGCAGGTCCAAGTCAGATGGAAAGGTCCCTTGGTCCCTCACATGGGCATGGGAGCCAAAGGGATAGAAATGCATCTTTCCTGAATGTCCTTTCAACTGATAAAAATCCTTCTCAGACCCAGTATTCTTTTCAATGGATCCTTTAGCATTCCTAGGAGTTTATCAAAATTCTGCTGAGATTCCAAGAGAAGATAGAAGAGTAGGGAGCTATGGTCCTAAGTCGGAATCTGATTAGCAGATTGAGTCGAGGGATGGGGTTGGCATCTGAGAGAAAGAATAATTTTTTTTTGAATGACTTGTTTATTTACTTTTAGTTTACAAGATTCAGTTCCACAATCACTTGAGTTTCAGATTTTCTTGCCTCCCTTCCCCCGCCTCATGGTGGTGTGCAATCATGTATAGGATCTGCAAATACTTTCACATCATACAATAGTTTGGTTATATAGAAGGGTTGTAACCAATGAGTGATCACTGGGGAAAAAAAAGCAAAACCAGACATGAAAAAGAACGATAGTGTGTTTTGCTTCAATCTCCATTTAAACTATAGTCTTTCTATATCTTTCTCTGAGTTTAGATATCTTCTTCCATCCTGAGGCTTGTAGAGTTGTCTTTTAGCTGTGCATTGTTGAGGATAGTCCAGTTTATTAAGATTGGTCATCATATGTACGATGTGTCTGTGATTGTGTACAAGTTTTTCCTGGTTCTGCTATTCTCACTTAGCATCAATTTGTATAAACCTCTCCAGGTAATTATGAAGTCCATCTCCTTCCCAGAGAAAGAATAATTTAACCATCCCGGTGCCTACAGCATTCAAATTTCCTGCCTGAAGAACTAAGCCCATGAATTAACCTCTCCCTATGGTTCTCCTTCAGTTTTCACTTCCCCACAAGATAGTTGGTTTTTGTTTTTTTTTTCTGGTTGTTTCATACATGCGTGTCTTCTCTCCTGAACCAGACTATGAACTCCTGGAAGGCAGAAACACTAACCATTCACCACTAGAGTAGCCCCTAATCCTTTCTTCCTTGATCTGCAGGATGGCTGGGGACCATCTCCAGTCATTCTGATCTATATCTTGGACCCACATGGCTGGTGACTTCGCACCACCCTCACTTAAATCCAATTCCCTTGCAAGTCATGGTATCACCTGTCTGATGTCACAACCCATCTTTGAGAACAAGTTCTCTCTCTTATATCTTTCAAAGAATCTTGTAAGAATTTAGCATATGCATGGGAGGCTCCTTGTTGAAGAATGGTGTCTAAGTAATGTTTTACTTTACTCAATCAAAACCTTTTTTATAATCAATTAATCAAAAGCATTCATTAAGTGCCTATTATGTATGAAACAATGGACTGGGTGCTGGGGATAGGAAAACAAAGAATAAAATAATCTCTACTACCAAGGAGCAAGGAGCAATTAGCATGGTCTTACCCTGTTTGCATCTTTCAGTCAATTGTGGGGTGCTAAACATGGGATTTGCTGTAGAATATTGTTGGTGAAAGTTTATGTGTTCCTTTCTCATTCTTTCATCTGAGATGTCTTTGATAATAAGGCAGCTGGTAGAATGATAGATCTGGATCAAGAGCTAGGCTTAGAGTCAGGAAGACTTGAGTTCAAATCCAGCCTTGGACACTTCCTAGCTGTATGACCCTGGACAAGTCACTTAACCTCTGTTTGCTTCAGTCTCTTCTCCTATAAAAGAGTGATAATCATAGCACTTACCTCACAGGGTTGCTGTGAGGATCAAATGGGAAAATATTTGTAAAAAGTGCTTTGTGCAAAGCCTGGAACATAGTAGCAACTATGTAAATGTGTATTCCCTTCCTTTGTCCAATAATGTGTATATTAGTGTCATTAAGATTTTTCAGGGATGGTAAAGTAGGCATATGAGTGGGTGTTGGGCAGGAGAGTCAAAGTGATGGTGAATGGAGTCATAGGGAAATTTACTGACTCCTCCTTTCTAAGATAGGTAGTACTTATTTAATCACTTTTCCCATAGCTAGAGGTGATAACTAGGTGGAGGACAGCTAGGTAGTGTGGCAAATAGAGAGGTGGGCCTGTAGTCAGGAAGACTTGAGTTCAAATCTGACCTCAGACACTTCTTAGCTGTGTGACCCTGAACAAGTCACTTAACCCCATTTGCCTCAGTTTCCTCATCTGTAAAATAAACTGGAGAAAGAAATGGCAAACCATGCCAGTATCTCTGCCAAGAAAACCCCAAACGGGGTCATGAAGAGTTAGACATGACTGAAAAACACAATCAAAAGGCAGTAGAGTCAGGAGCAGAGGGACAGAGTGGAATGTGGGAAGGGTATGCTTTAAGCAGCATGGGAAAATGGCCAGAGAGCAGTATGGTGGGTGGATCTGGTGCTGGCTGAATATAAAACACTCGACACTCAGTAGCCCAGGACCTCAGGCCAAGAGCTGGAGTACATACATGTGGTAGAGTTTGAAATGAAGAGGCAGGGGAAGAAGATAGCTCCTCTGTTACAAAGCCAATCTTTATCAGCAGTAGGATTGTAATTCAGGTCTTCCTGACTAAAAGGCCAACTTACTATCCAAGAAACCCCACTGTCTCTCTTATATCTGTCTCTATCTACATCTACGTCTACATCACTATCTCCATTCTATCTCTACATCTATCCATGTATCTATGTATGTATGTATCTATCATCTATCTATCTATCCATCTATCTATCTATCTATCTATCTATCTATCTATCTATCTATCTATCTTGCATCTATTTCTATGAGAGGAAATGTGGTTGAATGGATAGAGATCTTTTCTCAAAACCAGGAAGACCTGTGTTCAGTAAATAAAATCCACAAGCATTTATTGTGCTAGGCACTATGCTAATTGCTGAGTTTACAAAGAAAGGCAAAGAAAGAGCTCACAGTCTAATAGGGGATACAATGTGTAAACCACTATGTACAAAAAAGATATATCCAGGCTACACTGAAGATAACCTGAACTAAGAGGGACTGAGAAAGTCTTCTTGCACAAGGTCGGATTTTAGCTGAGACTTGAAGGAATCCAGGGAAGCCAGGAGGCAGAGATAAGCAATCCTGTCTCAAGCTGTACAACCCTGGACAAGTCACTTAACCTGTTTGCCTCAGACTTCAAGACTTTTCCTGACTTCAAATCTTTCCTCTTAAAATGCATGAAAAGAATCAATGGGAGGTAAATCTGTAAAAGTAGATCAGTGTCAGATTGTGCCTGTTGTTGAAGACCAGATTAGCAACTTGGACTTTGATGTTCATTGGGGAGCCATTGAAAGTTATTGACCAGGGGAGCTGTACATAGTCAAAGCATTACTTTAGGAAGATGATTCTAGCATCAGTGTGGAGGATGAATTAGTAGAGGTTGACTGAAGGCAATAAAAGTGGTCTGGAAGTTAATGCCATAAACTAGCTGAGAAATAAGGTGGGCCTGAACTGGGAGGCAGATACAATGGAAGGAGGGAGAAGCATGGGAAGGAGATGTATGTACTTTTTTGTTCTACCAAAAATATTGAGGTTTCTTTACAACTTTTTAAAATGACCTGATAAAGAGTAAATACCTGTTATACAAAGCTATTACGTTGAAAAAAAGAAAAAAAAGACAGTAACAAGCATCAACTGTGAATCTGTCAATCATTGATAGACGTTGATAGGTACTAATAACATGCTTATGTTGCTAGATAAAAGACTGAGTTATAACTGAGACATTTTCTTAATGGCTAAGGGCCCTCAGGTCAACCATATTCACTCCTTCATTCCTCACTGGACCTTGCTCCTGACTCTCTGGAATTCTCTCCACTTTCTGTATGTCCACTTTCTGTATATCTAGTTCTTTATTAATAGTCAGTACCATGGACAGAAGTGGCTGTCCATCAATCCCTATACTCCAATCCATACTCTTACCCACCTAGGTGTCGTTCTTACCCAAGAGCATAACTCATTCAGTTAATAACTTGTGATCCATCTTTTCATGTGTTGACAAATATTAAACAATTAGCACTCTGGGGAAAAATATACACACAGCATACTTTTTAGTTTAATCTGTATTATCATTTTCTTCATCCTTTTCTTGTATCTTGACAATCAACACAACACTAAATCAAGCCCTGATTGACCATGTTTGACTATCTCTAACATGTAGATGCTCCCACATTTAAAATTTAATAATTGACTCTCAAAAGTCAGTACAAATGGGTTCCCACACACCATGGAGTCCATTCCACAAGCTGTTCCCCTTCCATTCATTTCCAATATGTAGTATTAAGCAAAATTTTTGCACAAGGGTCATTGCAATAGTAAGAAATTTAACTGGATTAGATAAAGGTGTGATAAATAACAAAGCAATAGATATCTGTATCTCATAAGCAGTGTCCTTAATTATATCCTTCTCCTCTCAGGGATGGACTCCTCCTCCTGCTCCCCTCTCCCCTTTCTCCAGAGTAAAAAGAACAACAAGTTTTCATGTTTAAATACAACCCTTGTGACACTCACCAGTCACGAAAAGAGTCCCCTAAATATCAATCATTAATGACAATCAGCACTTATTATGAGTTGGATTTCTTCTTGTGGCTTGAACAACCACCAAAACCTCAATGGTTGCACTTTCTGGCTCTCCACACTATTCATTCACTGACTCAACTAGACATGAAGTCATTTGCTCCCTATGACCACCATTGCTCAGGCCATGGTCCAGGTCACATCAAATCAACATTTTAGCTATGAGAGGGTTATTCACTACTCTTTACTAGCTCAAAAAGTAGAATATCCATGGCAGCAACCTCTCCCCAACTCCTCCATCTCTATCTGTTTCTCTAGTCTTCACCTTCAAATTCCATATACCCAGTCATGTTCAACATCATCCTCTTAACACAGATTTCTGGGAAGACACTTTCTAGACTTGCATAGTCTTTGCTCCAAAGTCTTTTGGATATTTATGACCTCAAACACCAATCCACTAACTCCTAAAGCATACCTTCTGGTAAGTTTTATAGCTATTAGCCTGTTGGCAAAATAGACAGTAGCTTAAATATTAGGTAATGATACTTTTCAAAGAGCTACCACATGTTCCCTGCCATGTAAAACACTCTAGGATGTGCCCTTGCTGGAGCATTTGAAGATAGAAATGGGGAGGGAAGGAGATAGGGGAAGTCGTTGCAACATAATCCACAGTCAGAAAACCTAGTTTCTTATCTGGGTTCTCCTACTTTCTACTTGTAACTTTAAGAAAGTTATCTAACATCTCTGAGCCTCAGCTTCCTCATCTGTAAGATGGGAATGATAACACCCTACTTACAGGAAAAATTGAAATAGCATTGAAGGAGAGAGACAGAGAGAGAGAGAGAGAGAGAGAGAGAGAGAGAGAGAGAGAGAGAGAGAGAGAAGGAGGAGGAGGAGGAGGAGGAGAAGGAGGAATAGGAGAGAAATGGAACCTGTATACACAGTAGTCTGTAGTACAAATGACAAAATCCTCTTTGTGGCTTTGGATGAGTCATTTAAGCCCTTCAACACCTACTATGTGCCAGGGACTATGTTAGGTGCTAAGGAAGCAATTAGAAATAATGAAATGATCTCTACTCAAATGAGCGTCCATTCACCTAACTTCTCTGGACTTCAGTTTCTTCCTCTATGAAATAAAGATAATGAATAGCCTCTACCTAACAAGGTTGTTGTGAGGATCAACTTATATAAAGTACAATATAAATAAGTGATATTATTATAATCCCTCTCTTTGTGTATTTGAAGGGACATCGTGTGAAAGAACTTTTCAGGATCATTCTGTTTGACAGAGATGGAAAAACCAGGATCACTGTGTAGAAGTAATAAAGAGACAGGTTTCAGCTTGACATAAGAAGGAACACTAAAAGATTTAGAACTGTCCAAAAGTTGGAATCAGCTGACATGAGAGGCAATAGGTTCCCCATCGATGGAGGTTTTGTGTGGTGGCTGGATGATGACTGAAGGTAAGGGTTTGAACTGGACCACCTCTAGGATCTCTTCATTCACTATTCAGTTCATTCAACAAGGATTCATTAAGCATCTTTTATGTGTGAGGCATTGTTTTAGGAACTGAGAATACCACGAAAAAAAATTCTGTCAAAAAATTTTGGAGATACCCTGTTTCCCATAGCTAAGGTCGCACTAGCAAGCTGTGTCCTGAGCATGGCATAACAACAGTCCTTTGCTCTCTGGATGTTCTCACCCTCTGGCAAAGAGCATTGCACCAGATGTTCACTCCCCCTATTTCCCAGGGACCTGAGAGCCAACCTCCATCATGTCTCTGATAAGCTCACAATCCCCGTTTTTGTATTTCTGTTCCTGTCACAGAACTCTGGTTCTGTACCCCGCAGGGTAATCATGATCCCTAAGACTCGAGACAATATTGTTCCCACAGGACCTGTGGCAATAGAAACTCAAGACCTAAAGATGATTATCTCCTAGTCCAGCCCAGTATGTACATAAGCACTGTGTGGCCCCCAACAAGTTAAACCCTGCTACTCAGGAGAGCTTCCACTTGCAAGTGTTTTCCTCATTCTGAAGCTAATTAAACCACTACTTGATTCCTGACACACGGGCCTCTGGTCTGCTCTATTTTGGCTCCAGCCATTCCCATGTTAGAGACCTGTCCAGTCTGGACTGCATCTGTTGACAATTCTAAGTTCCCAACTCTAAAATGCAATGATTCCTTTGAGGGTGATAGAATGGACTAGTAATGCTGCAACCAGAAAGATCAAATTTAACTGGGATAAACATGAAGTCTTGCATCTGGGTTAGGAAAAAATCACTTGCCCAAGTTCCAGGTGGAGAAGATCCAACTTTCAGCCAAATACAATTTCAATATGAGCCAACAGTAGTATTAGCCACTGCTAAAAGGCTAACAAACTCTAAGGCTCAGTAAGAAAAGCAAGGAGATCAGAATGAGGGAGGTAATAGACCGGCTCACAGAACTCTGCTGTGGTCACACCAGATCTGGAGTGCTTTCATCAGTTCTGAACAAGATATTAGGACACTGACATTTTGGAACAAAACTAGAAGATGGTGAAGGGACTTAAAATGGTACCACACTAGTATAACACATTTCCCACTTGACTCAGAGTTCTGATACTATAGAAGTTCAAGGTGACTTGAGCCCCCATCTATGGCAGACTGCTTCATAGATCAGGCAAAACCACATATAAAACACAAAGCATTTCCATGAAATATATTAGTTGCTGGGCATCTCCTGTTGAGTCTTTCTATAAAGCCTTCTACTGGGGAGGCTGAGGCTGGTGGATGTTTGGGTTCAGGAGTTCTGAGCTGTAGTAAGCATTCAACATTGTTTGACACTAATAAATGGTGAATTCCCAGGTATGTGTAGGGAGTGAGGGGAGAGTCTCAATCTGCCTAAGGAGGAGCAAACTGGCCCAGACTGGAAATAGAGCAAATCAAAGCTCCTGAGTGGTTGCTGTGCTTCCAGACTTGGAGAGAAAAGGAGATCCAATCTCAAGAAAAGGAGGAAAAAAAGACGAGGAAAGAAAGGTAAAATGGTAAATAAAATAAAATAACCAATAGGGAAAACTACACAGTAGAACCATTCAGCCTCCCGTAAACAAATGAAAAGAGTCTCTTATGGGCTCAGGTACCAACAAGGAAAAGCCAATTCCCTTCCAGGAAAATTTAGGTTCCAAGGTGCCCAAAGGCTACCTTGCCACGCAAAGGGAACCTCCTTTGTCCCTCCTGAATAAGAAATCATTGAGAGAACTGCAGACATTTAGACTGGAGATGGGAAGACAAGATCTTTAAATATTTAAAGGGTTGGCATATGGAAAAGGGGATAGATTTTTTTGGTATTATTATGGGGGACAAAACATTTCATGTTGTGAGTGAGAGTGAGAAAGAGTGTTTGTGTGTGGGAAGGTGGGAGGGGGATGCCTGCGCACACATATGGGTCCTCTAGGGGCTGTGCTCTTGCCAAGTGGATTTTGGATTCAGCCCACACCTGCAGGGAACTGGGGCCTTTTGTCCACCGAGTGAGTGCCTTGCTCTGCCTGGCTAATCCAGGATGAGCTGCCTACTCCCTCTTCACAGGACGCAGCACAGACTAGAATCTTAACAGAGATTATGGCAAAGAGAGAAAGAGATCTTGGAGAGGAAAAGGGAGGGAGGGCTGGAGAATGGGGATTCATCTGGCAGGAGCACTAGATGCTTTTCCTTACCTCGAAGGATCCCAAAGCATTTTGCCCTCAATCATTGCTGAAGATGGGTTGAGTTGTCATGGGATACCATTCCATTTTTCTCAGAACTATTCATTCCCGTTTCTTTATCATGCACCCCTTTCCCACTTTTCCATAAAACCATGTTTCTTCCTGCTTCCTTTCTCCTTAATTCAACTAGCATTTATTTGTTCACTGATTGATTCATTGATTTACTTAATTTGTTCATCCATATAGTTAGTTAGACCCTACTATATACAAGGTTTTGTGCTAATTATTAGGAAGGAACTTTTTTCGTTTTTTCCCAGTTTTCAATTTAATGCTTCAAACATGCTGATTTTGTCGATGTGAGACTTTGTGATTGAAAAAATTATCAGCCAATCAGTCAATAAGCGTTTGCTAAGCCCTTTGTTGTTGTTCATTCTTTCAGTCATGTCTGATTCTTCATGACCCCACTTGGGGTCTTCTTAGCAAAGATACCAGAGTGGTATGCCATTTCTTTCTAGCTCATTTTACAGATGAGGAAATTGAGGCCAACAGGGTGAAGTGACTTGCCCAGGGGCACATAGCTTGTAAGTGTCTAAGGCTAGATTTGAACTCAGGTCTTCCTGACTCAGCGTCTAGTGCTCAGTTGAGCATTTACAATTTGCGGAGCACTCTGTAAGAGCAGGATGATTTTTTACTTCTCTCAGTTTAGCTAGGTTGGTTCTCAGATGACAAACATGTAACTTCTCCAGGATCCATACTTGGGAACATTTGAGTTTTTTGAGGACAGGGACTACCTTTGACCTTTCTTTCTATCTGCAGTGCTTCTCACAGTGTCTGGCACACAGTAGGTGCTTAATAAATGCTTGTTGACATAATAATAGTCGATCAATTAGCATTGACGAAGTGTCTATCATTCTAAGCACTGAATATACAAAGAAGGGCAAAAGACAACATTTACCCAGCTCTTTATTATTCCATTTAAGCATCAAAACAACCCCCATGGTGTAGATGCTATTATTATCCCCATTTTCTAGATGAGGAAACTGAGTCTGACAGTGGTTAAGTGACTTATCTAGGATCATACAGTTAGTAAGCATCAGAGGAAGGATTAGAACTCAGATCTTCTTGAGACCCATTCCCGATGCTTGATGAGTCTTAACTCCCTGCAGTTTAGTGGAAAGACCTTATAATTGTGTTAGAACCAGAGTGTGTTGATCCAAATCTTGCCTGATACTCATTATCCCTTCACTTCCAAAGGCCTCAGTTTCCTCATCTGTAAAATGGAAGGGTTGGACTAGCTGGTCCCTGAGGCTCCTTCCACACTAATCTCTTTATTCTCAGTGTGTCCTGAGGAAGTAGCCAGAGCAACCAAGGCAAAGCTCTGAAGTTGGGATTGGAGCCCTTGGCCACCCTTTCATAACTTCCATTCCCTCCAGCCACATTCTCTAACCTCATTTCTCACATTTGGGACAATTTTGTCCTTGGCGGGTTGGTTGGTTGGAACAATGAAGGAATGATGGCTGGGGCATGGAATCTTGGGTAGGGGGGATTGGCCACTTATTTCATCCCCATTCAAAGGAAGGTAGTGGCTGCACATGACTGTAAATGGACCACCCTCATCTTTGTGGAAAAAAAATAAATATCCTTTACAATACCACCCCAGCTCAGGCAGAAACACCCAAAGAACATTGCTAATGTAGTGCCTGGATTTGAAGGATCTGGGAGATTATAAGCGGCATTTATCTGTTTGGGGCTCAGGAGATTAGAGCCAGATAGAAAAGAGATGTATTGGGAAATGGATTATGTTTAAAAAAAAAAAAAAGCTAAATTAAAGGACCATATCTGAGCCAGGGAGGGAAGATTTTATTTAGAGCCAGCCCTTCAAGACAGAGCTATTGAGGAATGAACAGCTTTTCATTTTTTTCTAATAAAAAAATGTTAAATTAGCAAGCATTCATTTTCCTCATCTACCCTCTCCCACCCCCATTGGGGGGAAAATAAGAAAAATAAAAACCCTTTAAGAATTATATAAAGGAAGCCAAACAAATTCCCATATTAGTAGAGTGGTGTTCTCCAGTTTCAGGACCTTATTGTATTGGGGGGGGGGGGGGGGAGTCTTCCCACCCAGTGGCCAAAGCCATCCAAGAATACGCAAGAGCATGGAAAGACCCCGCACACCATACCATCAATGAGGCCCTGCAACTGGAGAACACACTCTACAAAGGCTACTCTGTCAAGTAACTAAGGAAGATGCTACCTGGTTTCCTGGCTTCAATGGCTGTTTTAATGAATGGGGATCAACCTCTCTATAAGCAAGTGTTGAGGAATATTGGAAGGATTCCCATATTGGCTGTGTCCAAAAATGTCTGTCTCATTTGCCATCCTGAGACATGTGGCAAGAGGTGGATACCGTTCTTCATCATCAGTCTTCTGGAAGTCTGATTGGTTATTGCATTGCCCAGAATTCCTAAATCTTTCAAATTTGTTTGTCTTCATAATATCATCGTATAAATTGTTCTCCTGGCTCTGTTCACTTCTTTGTATCAGTTCATACAAGTCTTCAAGGTTTTTCTGAAACCATCTCTTTCATCATTTTTTGCAATTCAGTGATGTTCTACCACATTTATATAACGTAATTTGTTCAGCCTGTACCCAAGAATGGGCACGCCCTCAATTTCCCTTTCTTTGCCACTACAAAAAAAAGTTGCTATAAATATTTATGTACATATAGAATTTTTTCCTCTTCCTTCATTCTCTTTGATAGGGTGGGTCTAGAAGTGATATCTCTGGGTTAAAGGGTATACACAATTCAGTAATTTTGTGGGCATGTTGCAAATTGTCTTCCAAAATGGCTGGACCAATGCCTATCTCTACCAACAGCACACTAGTGCTCTCATTTTCCCAAAGCCTCTCCAACATTTATAATTTTCTATTGTTGTCAACTTTGCCAATCTGAAGCAGAACCTCAGAGTTGCCTTAATTTTCATTTCTCTAATTAATAATTTTGAGCATTTTTTTTTCATCGGGCTATTGATAGCTTGAATTTCTTCCTTTGAAAAATGTCATATCATTTGATCATTTATCAGTTTGGGAATGGCTTTTGTTCTTATAAATTTGAATTGGTTCCTGGCAAATGAGGCATTTAGCAGAAAAAGTGAATAAAAAGATTTTCCCCCAATTAACCATTTCCCTATTAATCTAAGAGGTATCCAACATATATCTTCTTTAAAAAAAAACTTTTCTTAAAACTTAATTTTATTTTTCTCTATTAGTAAAAACATATCTTCTCTCTCTCTCTCACATTCCTTCCCTCAATTGAAAAAGAAAAACAACACCTTAGTAAGAAATAATGTGGAGTCAAGCAAAACAAATTTCCATATTAACCATGTTTTTGGTTTTGTTTTGTTTTGAAGTCTAAATTTGCAAGCTTCTGCTTCCCAGCCCCTCTTCTCTTTCCCATGTCCGGAGCCCAGTCACAGGTTATTAGCCTTTCTTTCTTTACTTTTAAATCCCTCTTCATGACCCACCTTCTGTGGATCCAGTTTGTTTGGTTTAGGACTAATCCGTCCTTTTATCTACTCTTCCTCTTATTCTCACCTCTCCCCTCTCCTGTTCCTTTCCTGTTTTGCTGTTGAGTGAAACATATTTCTGTACGCAACTCTGTATGCACATAATTCTTCCTTCCTTTGACCAGTTCAGATGAAAATGAGGTTCAAGAGTCACCTGATTCCTTCCCACCCTTTCTCCTTGTTTGTGTAGTCTTCTATTTAGGTACCTAAATTATATAATAATTTTCTCCACTCTTCCTCTCCCCTTCCCCCTCCCCTCATGTATTCCTTTCCTCCTTCCTTCCCTTTCTTTTCTTCTAAGGTCAGTTTTAAAAAATCAGTTCCTAAACCCTCTGTCTCATAGTCTCCCTCTTTTTGACCCTTAAAATTCACAGAGTTTTGAGGAGACATATGTATAACATTTCCCCATATTATAAATGAATCCTTATTTATTCCCTTATGATTGATTGTTCATGTTTACCTTTTTATATCTCTTGATTCTTGGATTTGTATTTCAAAGGTTCTATATTGGAATCATCTTTTCATCAGTAACACTTGAAAGTTGTCTATTTTATGAAAGATCCATTGTTTCCATCACAGGATTATACTCAATTTTGCTGAATAAATGAGTCATGGTTGCAAAGTCTTTATTTTTGCCTTCAGGAATATTGTATTCAAAGCTTTCACTCCTTTTATAATGGAGACTACTTCAACATATATGATCTTGACTGATTCATCAGTACTTGCAGTTCTTTCTTGCTTTTTGCAGTATTTTTTCTTTGATGTAAAAGTTCTGAATTGTGGTTTGAAAGTTCCTGGGAGCTTCCATTTTGGGGTTTCTTTCAAAGGATGACTGATCAGTTCATTGTATTTCCATTTTGCCCTCTGGTTCTAAGAGATATGGGTAGTTTTATGATTTTATGAAATATGATTGTCATGACTTTTAGTTAGTGTGATGGTTCTTAAATTCCTTTTTCTTGATCTGTTTTCTAGGTCAGTTGTTTTTGCTATGAAATATCTCATATTTCCTTTAATTTTTTAAGTCTTTTGACTTTGTTTTAATATTTCTTGTTGTCTTGGGGACCTATTGACTTTTGCTTGCTCCATTCTAATTTGGGGGGAGTTTGCTGCTTGGGCAACGTTTGTATCTCTTGTGCCAAGCTACTAATACTCTTTTCAATTCTTTCTTCCCTAGCTCTCATTTCTTTCCAATTGTTTCCTCTAGCACTTATTTCATTTATAAAATAATTTTTAACTCTTTTTTAAAAGAAGAGCTGTTTTTCTAAGAATTCTGGTTCAGCTTGTACCCAAGCCATATTTTACTCTGTGGCTTTGCTTATAGATGTTTTGGAGTCATTCTCTTTTGGGTTTGTGTCTTGCATGGCCCTGTTACCATAATAACTCTTTAAGGTTGGATTCTGTATTTGTCTGCTCATTCCTGCAGCTTTATTTCATGACTTTACAATGTGTGTCAGTGTCAGGTTCTGTGTACCTCTGGAAGGAATGGCTATACTGTGCTCGGTTCTGTTTTCTCTTTGGTCCTGCTGCTGATATTCATGGGGTATTGAGTTTTGTGTTTTCCCAGGATCTCAGTGACATCTCAAGCTAAGAACCTGGACACTTTCAATGTGCCCAATATAATCTGATTCAGGACAAAGTTTGAGCACTGTTTCCCCTACCTATGCAACTTCCTGACCTGGGTTTGGACCTGGATAACACGACTATGAGATTGTCCCTAATTGGAGCTCTACTAAACTGCATCTGGATCAGCTACTATCAGACATCTATCTACATCAGATATCTGCAGGTTCAGCATGGTAGGAACTACTCTTTGGCCTGTACTTTCCATGCTAGCCATTCTGAGCCAGCTTTCAGATTGGCCCATTCTGGGGTCACAGCTACACAGCTGCTCCTTACTTAGCACACAATTTAAGACCCAAGACCGTTCATTATCCTGGACCTCCACCAGTTTCCCTCAGTAGGCACAGGTTCTGTAACACAGCAATGGGTAGTAAGTAACAGAGCTACCAGGTGGTATTTTTTCCTCCTCACTACACAAAGTCAGGCCTCTCTGCAATGGATCTGGGACATCTTCTTACCCTGGTGCCCTGGGCATTTGGAAAGCTCTCACTTAGTTCCATGCAGTCCATCTTAGGAGACTCTCTTCCCAGTGTCAGCAGACTTCTCTGTCTCCCTACCCTGACCTGGGCTAGAAAAATGACTCATTGTGATTCCCCCCAGCCCCCTTGGATTTCCTGATCAGAACTCAATCTAGTTATCTGGTGGAGGAGTCATAGTGGAGAGTTCAGCTGCACTACTTCCTGCTTCTCTGCCATCTTGGCTGATCTCTGGAATGGCTTTTCTTGATGATATTGGAGAATCAATAAGCCAAGTTGTTAGCATGCAACATTGCTGGTTGGGTTGCAGCTTCCATGCTCTAGGCCATGGCCACACATTACTCTGAGTCGTCAGGGTGTAGTAGAGTACTGTCACCTATTTCCTCTCTCAAGATTCCTGTCATCTCCAGGAAGATGGCATCTGACATATTCACCAATTATACGGCAAGACTCAAGGGTCCATCTGTCCAGAACTGGAGGAGTTGTCCTCCCTGGAGACAACGTGCCCTTGTATTGGAATATCTCAGATGTGCAACACAGATAAAGTGCCCAGAATTCTTAGGAGACTCTAAGTCCATCCTCCTCCTCATTCTTTAAGGAAGGAAAGGGAGTCCCAGTGCCTCTGGACATCCCTGTCTCTCTCCAGGGTCACATCCCACCGGAAGCCTTTTCCCATTCCCCCGACTTCTAGTGCCTTCTCTCTGAGATTGCTTCGAATTTACTGTGTGTGTGTGTGTGTGTGCATCTCATATTTTGTATGTACATGGTTTTCATTTTGTCTCCCTCATTAGCGTTTGAGCTCCCTGAAGGCAGGGCTCACAGTTTTGTCTTTCTTTGTATCTCCTGAACCGAGCACAGTTCTAAATAAATGCTTGTTGACTGACTGAGGCAGGATGAGCCTCAGACCTCTGGATGGAGAATACAACTGGAATCAGCCCAGGACCCACGGCCGCCTCTTCCTTCTGGGAGCTGAACAGTGCCCTAAGTGTTGGCAGGAGGAGGTGGGGCAGCTGTGGGGCCTTGGCTGTCTCTGGCACCTAACAAGGAGCAATTGTACAGAAGACTATTGTCTCCCCTCCTCCTGGAGGGAATTGTTGAGGTCTTCTCCAAGCTTGACGTGCAACACAGACCTGCCATTGTCTCAGAACCCTGTAACCCTGTTCTATCAGCAACCTCCTTCCTTCCTGATGAGGAGCAGAGTGTCTCTTTCCAAAAGGTCCAACTATGGGGCTTGGGAATGTGTCTCTTTATTTATTACTGGACTCCTTCTGATGCAAGGAACAAACAAAGAGCCTGGCTTAGCAACCTGAGTTGCCTGTAGCCACAACACTCCAGAGGGCAAGGATATCAGCCCAAGTCACTTAGGATAGAACTTACACATGTATCACTCTCTCCTAGGCACAATCAGGGGCAGTAGCGACTGACCACAGCCTTAATCTCCATCTGACATAATGGAGCTGCCATAACCTGGGGTCGATCCATTCATTCAATCAACAAGTATGTATTGGACACCAACTTTAAGTCAGCCAGTGTGCTCAGGATTGGGGAAACAGACCAAAATGAACCAATCCTTGCCCTCAAGGAGGGGGAGACAGCAGGTCTGGGTTGGCATACATATAAGAAAAGTTTCATGGGATGCATTAGGGGGCATTAGGAAAGACTTCATATATAGAGTAGGCCTTGAGGTGAGGAGTGATGGAAGATTTAGAGCTTTTCAGGTTAAGAAATGGCCTGGGAATTGATGTGGAGGCCTGGCTGTGGATTCCCCAGCCCAGAAGCAAACAAGGAACATCTCCTTCCCTTTGTTCATTCACTCCATTTACCATCTGTTGCTCCTTACTTATTCTGGCCAATCTGATGAATGGCTAAGTCATTCCCCATCACACAAGGAGCACCTTTCACAGACCCTGGCTATCCCTCCGTCTTGCTGCCCTGTCTTTCTGGTGCTGTCCTCCACCATTATGGTCACCCCCTGGATTAAAGTGACCAAAGTTCCTGTGTTCTCTCCCTTTAACAAACAGCAGCAGCAGAGAGATTTGTCATATTAGTGCATAATGCAGGGCCCTGAGGGGGATGGAAATTGGACTAGGTAGGGGCAGAGAACAGAAGAGGAAAGCTAGACAGAAATGGTCTCTCCTGTTGGGACACCAGAGCAGGAATCTTGAGGGCTCTGGCTCCCAGATGCAAAGACTTGAAGAAGTACCAAGTGGGAGGGGGTAGGTCACCAAAGATCAGCCAAAGCCGGTTCAGCCTGGTCACCAGGGCCTCGCTGATGGGGCCATGCCCACCTCTGATGAGAATCCACCATTCTGCAGCAAGTCAGAGGTGGAGAGGATCAGAGAACAGAACATCTGAAGCCACAGTGCCTTTGACTGGCCCTTCCCCGTGTTACTCACCTCAAGGCACATCAGAGAGAATTCAGTCCTATCTCAATATCTTTTTCACATATTTTCCTTTTTTCCCCTCTTTAGTTGCTCGTTCTGCCTCTTGGACAGAGAACAAAGGGCAAGGAGATTTTGCCCCAGTGTCAGGAAGTGACTACAGGCTAATCCTTTGGCTGACTCTCTGCTTGGGGTGGGAGGAGCCAGGATCAGCCAAAGGGGTCTATCCAAACCTCCTGATAATGTCACCCAAAAGCCAGTCTGATGCATTCCAGTGCCCTATGAAGGCTAGTCCAGACATCTTTATCTTTAACTGTATCTTTATCAGTGACATTTCTGGGAGGGGAGGTTTTGAAAACATCTAACAGAGTTAAAGTCAAAGGCCTCTACCGAATGTTGGGGTGCTGTAACTCTTCCCCATGCCATTCCCCCAATCCAAAAATAATGCCTATAATGCAGAATAAAAGGGGCTCAGGGTGATGGGATGGAATCAAAGACCTTTGCTGAGGACTGAAAACTGCTTCAGAGATCAGTTCATCTGGTCTGTTCATTCTGTAGATGATGAAGCACCCAGAGACATCAACTAATTTGCCCAGATTTACCCAGCAAGTCAACCTGAAGCTCTTATGGCCCTTGATCCTGAAATTACTTTGGATTTCGGTACTACAGTCCTCTCCGCACTCTGTGCGTCCCTCCTTACCCAACCCTGTAGAGAGAAGAGAAGGAAATCATGATAGACCTGGAGTAGGAGTGCCAGGTTGAAGGCCAGAGAAAGAGGCACCAGGGTGGTGTGGTGTCATACCCTGCTGGGGCTCCCATATTCAGTACCTCCACCCTCTAAGACTCAGCGGTTCTCAACCTGTGGGTTATGTTCAATTTAAATACATCCTGCATATCAGATATTTACATTATGATTCATAACAGTAGCAAAATTATAGTTACAAAGTAGCAACAAAAATAATTTTATGGTTGGGGGTCACCACAACATGAGGAACTGTATTAAAGGGTTGAGAAGGTTGAGAACCACTGCTCTAAGTGATGTCACTAGACCGGGTTCAATCAGAGGTCCCTGCCAGCAACACAACAACTGAGACTAGGAAAGTTTCATGGGTTCCAGTGGTTGTTGGCTCCCAAGTCACATGCTCAAGATTGAGCTGACATCCCAAATCCAAAGTTTCTGCATATTCATATAAAGACCGATCTTACTGGAAATAGCCACCCAGTGTTGAATGGGCACTCCACATCTGCTCAAAGTAGGGAGTCTATGGGGAACTAAACAAAGTCAATCTGGGCATTTTCTACAACTCCTGGATTCAGAATAATCCGATGTACTGTCTGGAGACCTCTAGGATTTAACAAAGCGTTAGACCACTCAGTAGATTTTTTTAAAGTACCATTCACTGCGTTTATTGTTCCTATACTGAATAATAATAAGTGTATGTAGTGTCTAAACATGTTTGTGTGTTGTGGCTTGGAGACTCGATTCTATTCTGAGGTCTATTATATAGTCATGTGATTAGGACTTATGAAATATAATCAGTTCAAGGAAGATAGGGGGTTTCGCCAACAGGATAGAGGTTTAGAGCTGATTTCTGATTGGATAAATGATGAAGTATCTTACACTTTTTTAGATGATAAATTACAGGCAAATCTCTCTTCTGTACTTGGTAAAGGTGTTTCCTAAGAGTCCCCCATGCTAATAAATCATAAGTCAAGGCCAAAAAAAAAGAAAAAAGAGAGGGGAGGGAAAAAGGGAGAGAGATTTGCCTGTAATTT
>CM053585.1:28375918-28392517 GCA_028646515.1 Pseudochirops corinnae | reverse complement strand
AGCAGTAGTAGTAGTAGTAGTATAGTAGTAGTAGTAGCAGTATAGTAGCAGTAGTAGTAGTAGTGATAGTAGTAGTAGTAGCAGTAGTAGTAGTAGTAGTGATAGTAGTAGTAGCAGTAGTAGTAGTAGTATAGTAGTAGTAGCAGTAGTAGTAGTATAGTGGTAGTAGTAGTAGTATAGTAGTAGTAGTAGCAGTATAGTAGCAGTAGCAGTAGTAGTGATAGTAGTAGTAGTAATAGCAGTAGTAGTAGTACTAGTGATAAGTAGTAGTAGTAGCAGTAGTAGTAGTAGTGATAGTAGTAGTAGCAGTAGTAGTAGTAGTGATAGTAGTAGTAGCAGTAGTAGTAGTAGTATAGTAGTAGTAGCAGTAGTAGTAGTAGTAGTGTAATGGTAGTAGTAGTAGTAGTAGTAGCATAGTAGTAGTAACAGCAGTAGTAGTATAGTAGTAATAGTAGCAGTAGTAGTAGTATAGTGGTAGTAGCAGCAGCAGCAGCAGTAGTAGTAGCAGCAGTAGTAGCAGTAGTAGTATTTGTATTCTACAAGGTGTAGAGCAAGAAGGGCACCTCCCAGGCCAGCCGAGCCCTGCACATCTACTCACTGACAGCTGGGGCGTTGGCAGTGAGGAGGGTGGCGCACTGTGAAGGACCATCTGAACAGGAGCTCACGCAGCGCTCAGACCCGGCTTTCCCTCCTCACGGAGGAGGCTGCTTCCTCGCCCTCTCAGGGCCGCGGGTGGAGGAGAGGAGAGAGCGACGCTCCCTCAGCGGGTGAGGAGGCTCCAGAGTCTACCCCAGGGGACGCTGTGTGACCAGGAACTGGAGACTTTATCTCTCTGGGTCTGTTTCCTCCCTGACAAAACAAGGGGCGCGGCACCTCGCTACGGAGATGCAGAGTGAGACCAACGTGCTTCTCTAGACACATACATTGTTGTTGTTCAGTCTGTTAGCTGCATCTGACTCTCCATGACCGCATTGTGGGGTTTTCTTGGCAAAGATACTAGGGCAATTTGCCATTTCCTTCTCCAACTCATTTGACAGATGAGGAAACTGAGGCAAACAGGGCTAAGTGACATGTCCAGGGTCACAGAGCTAGCTAGGAAGTGTGTGAGGATGGATTTGAATTCAGATCCTCCTTACTTCAATCTGCACTCTATGCACTGTGGGGCCACCCAGCTACTTAGCCAAGTATATTTGTTACAAGAGTTTTGTGGGGGTTTTGTGGGAGGGGGAAGAAAATATATGATTGTGAGTTGAAAAGTGAAATTAAATGCAATTAAATAATTTTAGTAATAATTAGGTAATCAAATGGGGTTAGCTTAGAGGACTCTAAGGTTGCTTCTGGCCCCCAGACAAGAGTCTTCCGTTTTTTCTGTGTCACGGCCTCTTTCAGAAGTCTGGAGAAGTCTGAGGACTCTTTCTCACAAAAATGTGTTTAAACGCACAAAATAAAATACAGAGGATTGGAAAGGAAATGCCTCCCATTGAAATGCAGCTTATATGTATATATATTTATATGATTATTTATGTATACATATCGTGTGTTTGTAAGTATGTGTATATACATGCATACATATATACATATACATGTGCATGTATATGTATACAGCTAGGTGGTTCCTAGCTGGGCCTGGCGTCAGGAAGTCCTGAGCTCAAATCCAGCCTCAGACACTGCCTAGGTGTGTGACCCTGGGCAAGTCACTTCCCCCGTTTGCCTCAGTTTCCCCATCAGTCAAATAAGCCAGAGAAGGAAATGGCAAACCACTCCAGCATCTTTGCCGAGAAAACCCCAAATGAGGTCACGAAGTCAGAAATGATTAAAAAATGACTGACCAACAACAACATATATGTATAAAGTACATAGACAGCAGTTTAAGAATCCCTGCCCTTAGTTAGCCCCATGAGCCCCGGATCTGGAGTCTCAAGACCAGAATTCAGATTCCAGGTCAGAGCAGCTGTGGGGCACTGGACAGGCTGCTTAGGCTGTCTGGTTTTTCCTCTGTCCACTGATGGGGTTGGATCAGAAGGCGCCTGAGTCTTTCCCAGCTCTGATATTCTGGGTTTCTTTGCTTCTCACTCAGTCAATACCACCCGACATGGGCCGTGTCCGGAGAGCCGCCCTGGGGATCCGAGCGGATGAGTAGGACAGAACAAGCAGGCCTGGTTCCTTCCTTTACCGCCCCACTGGGGAGGGAGAACACACCCCAGGTAAGGACGTCAGCCTGGCGGGAGACATTGCAGATTGCCGCGGTGATGGGGGAAGCGAGAGGCAGGAAACCCAGAGGAAGGTGGAGGGCTGAGGCTGGGGATGTTCCGAGGAGTCTGCCCCGGGATGGCCTCATCTCCGAGTCAGCGTGCCTGACCCAGGACTCCTCATCTTCCTGCCTAGACCGGCTCCGCCTCCTGACGTCTCTGACCCTGTCATGGGTTGTCGTAGCTTCTTAGGTTCTAGGGCCCAGAGTTTGGGTTCTAGGTCCCGGCCAAGTCCTGCTGACTCCCCCCTCTGCCTCACACGCCACCCTCAAGCCCCCAGTCGTCAGTCAGTCACCAGATCTTGGCCTTCTTGGAAACGTTTTCCTGCTCGTCTCCGGCTTTTCCTTTCAATCCCGACTCCTATGGCCCCATTTTTGTTATTTATCAAAACACAGCAGAAAGAGGGCCGGATTTGGAGTCTGAGGCCTTGGGTTCAGATCCCCTCTCTGTCGTTTGCTACTCCTTGTCCCTCCTTAAGAAAGTCACTCAGGATCTGAGTGTCCTCCTGTTACACAGGAGAAGGTTGGAATATTTGACCTTGAAAGTCTCCCTTCCTGCTTTAAAAGACTGTGCTTCTGGATACTCGTGGAATGGTCTCCGAATTGGTGTCCCCACCTTCCAGTCTCCCCTCCTTCAATCGGTTCTTCACAGGAGCTGGGGAATGGCCAAAACAATTGGCAATGCTGGAAAACCTTGGCAGCTCACTCTCACCTGTAGATTAGAACCCAAACCCTTGATTCAGGCATTCAGGGCTCCGCCCCAGGCTGGCCCTGACCATTCTGCATGAGTCATCCCCTCCAACTAGATGGAGCATTGACCTGTGGTAAAGTACAGAAACCTTGAGAGGTCCTACGTTATTAATAAAATAATAATCACTGTGTTCTAAACAATCCTTGCCCATCTCCGCTCCCATGCTTGGTTCCCCTTTCTTCTCCCTACGAGATCTTACTTTTCTTCTCCAGTCTAGCTAAATCCTACCCATTCCTCAGAGCCCAGATCAAGCTCCACCTTCAGGAAGCCATCCAAGGTGACTTTCCATCATAGCCTCCCTCCTCTGAGCTTTGGATCCGTGGGGCTTGCGTTGATTCTTTATATGGCGTAGGCAAGAGAGTGTCAGGCATGGGATCAAGATGCCCTGCCTTCAAATACTGCTTCTGATGGACGAGTTACTAGCTGGGTGACCCTGGAAACTTAGCCCCAGTTTTCTCATCTGTATAATGGGGCACCTGCCTCAGAGGACAATTGTGCGGATCAAGTCAGAGAATCTGTGTAAAGCAGTTTATAAACCTTACAGAAATATATATATTTGTATGTGTGTATACCTATATGTATATATCTCTCCTATGTATTATGTCTCCAATATAAAACTACATGTTTATGTCTCCTGTATATACCTATGTGCATATATATATGTAGTTACTCTATACATACCTAGATATCTATCTCCTATGTATACACTCAAATGTATATATGTATCTTTATTTTGACTAAGTAAAGAGGCCATTCTCTGCCTCATTTCTTATTAAGCATTGCCTCAGTCAAACTGAGACCTGTTAAAGACCTTAGCTTACAAAGGCCAAAGTCCCCCACTGGATGCTGGGCCATCTCCAGTCGTCCTGATCCACATCTGGCCACTGGACCCAGATGGCTCCGAAGAATAAAATGAGGCTGGTGACTTCACACATCCCTGCCTCACTTAAATTCAATTCACATATAACTCAAGACGTTAATTTCCTGATGCTGTGGTCCTCTTCAAGAACAAAAGAAAACAACATATATAGAACATATATAGAACATACAAAGAACACACATAAAAGTGTGTGTGTCTGTGTATTTTTGCATCCTCCCTTGCCTTATAATACTATGTAAAGGCTATGTTGATTAACTCTGTTGGCCTCAGTTTCCTCATCTATAACATGAGGCAGTTAGGAGAGATGAACTTTCAGAAAATCCTATGATCCCGCGGGTGCCAGCTGGGCCTCCTCAGACCATTAGCTTTTTGAAACCAGAGACCCTGACAGCAGCATCTTTGTCTGCTGTAGTTTAGGACAGTACTACTATGTGCACGTGGTAGATATTCAGTAAGTACGTTGACTATGTGCTGACCGTTCCTTATTGGGAGCCCCCATCCTTGAGTAGTGCCCACATCTCTCTATCTCCCTGAATGCAGGGATAGAAGAAAGAAGGAAAAAAAATAAACATTTATTAAGTGCCACACTGCACCAAGTGCTCTACAATTATTATCTCATTCAATCCTTTCGAGCATCCAGGGAGGTCAGTACTATTGTGATCCTTATCTTACAGATGGGAGCACTAAGGCAAGCGGAGGTTAAGTGACTTGTCTACAGTCACACAGCTAGTAAATGTCTCAGGTTTGAACTTGAGCCTTCTTGACTCCAGGCCCAGTGCCCTATCCACAGCAGTACTTAGCTGCCTTAGCTATACTGAACCACAGAAAGGTCCAAAGCTTTTCAATGCCCTAGGGCAAGGCCATAATTGCCTCTCTGGGGGTGGTTCTGCCATGGCAGGGACACATGGGAGGACCTCATTCTGCCAAGAACATTCCTATCCTTCTGGTCATCCAGTTTCACAACATCTTAGACTCTCTCCTCCCCACCTCCCCCTTGCTATGCAAAGTCACCAGCCTAACATTTTCCTCTGGAACCATCTGGGTCCAGTGGCCAAAGATAGAGCCTGGAGAAGGAAGAGGGAGAGGGAAGGAAGCATGTGTCAACCACATAGAGGAGTGCAGCTGTCCAGGAACTGAGGCCAGATGGTTGCCTTACTCTGAAGAACATATTTTGAGGACCCCACCTACAAGCTGCCCCACCTAGGGAGAGATTAAAACCTAAAAGCACTCCCTAGTACCTGCCTGTCACGTTGCCCCCAGCTCTACTGGCCAGGTACAAGTTATGAGAGCCAGGTTCTTTCCTCCTCAGCTAGGAAAAGCCCTCTGGAGAACAATAGGTAGGGATCAGAGACACACCCTGGCTGAGCTATGAAAGGGTTAAATCTACCTGCGCTTTAAATCCTTCCTGCTTCAGATAAATCCTTGGGTTTTCCTCTTTCCCATCTTCCCCGGACTTTGATGTCGACTGGAGGCTTGGGGTCTGGGGCAGCCACTGAAGTTTCAGGAATATTAATCTTCCCTAATGCTGCTCTTAAATCCTATTTAAAAAGAAACCCATTTAGTTCTCTCAGACAGAGTGTCCTAGATCATTTAAGGGTTTCAGTCCTCCTGAAAATGCGAGAAGGGGATGTGTTGGTTAACTCTAGACCACTGGGGAAAGCAGAACCATCCCCAGAGAGGCAACTAGGGCCTTGCCCTAGGGCACTCTTCCTCCCCCCCGCAAGCCTTCTGTTATCACCCATCTTCCCAGGAGCAGCCTGGGCCTCAACAGTATGGAAACCTCGTGGTATCCACACATGCTTCTGCTCCTCCTGCCCCAAGCCCTAACCATTGCTTGTCGGGGGCACAAATATTTCTGATTGTGGCTCTGCAGGGAACTGGAGCGCTGAAGAACTAGAAAACCTCTCATAGAATCTTTGGTCTGTCAAGGAACCTGCAGATCAATCAGTCAATCAATAAATATTCATTTATTAGGCATCTACTATGTCAGAATCAAAGCCAATAAACATTTATTAAACACCGGTTATGTGGTAGGCATGATGTGGTGCAAAGAAAGGCATAAAGTCCCTTCCCTCAAGGAGCTCACTGTCAAATGGGGGAAGACCCATAAATTAAAACTGAAAGGGGAGAAGGGTATCCACCCACCCTCTCTCGGGCGTGATGAAGTCCAGCTACCAGGAGGGAAAATGATTTGAGGAGGTGTGAGTTAAAGCATAAATTCATCTTGTAGAGCAATGAAATCCTGAAGATCAGCCTAGTAGGAAACAAATCCCCTGAATGCCCTCCTTAAACGGTGGGAGCTCTCCAAGGTTCAGGCTCCACATTCTCCAGTCAGAGGGAGCAAGGGGCTCTTGGGGAAGCAGCCGTTGACCAGGTGTGAGTTTCAGACTTGACGCCAACTCTAGAATGATGAGTTTCTGCTATTATTCTAAGCACTTTACAAATATTACCTCATTTGATCCTCAAAACAACCCAGGGGGGAGGGGGAGGGGCTATTATTATCCCCAGTTTACAGTTGAGGAAACTGAGGCAGAAAATCGATAAAGGTAAGCATTTGCAGTCATATTTGAACTCAGGTTTTCCTGACTCCAGGTTCACTGCTCTATCCACTGCACCAGCTAGCTACCTGAAGAAATGTTTGTTGATCGAATGAATGAGTGAATAAATAAATGGATTGTTAAAATCTCACCCTCAGCGTTGCTGCTGAATGAATGTTAAATTCTTAGACCCTTGATATTGCCAACACAGTTCCAGAATCTGAGTACTGAACTAACTTTCTTGGGTTAAAATTTAGGAGAACCCATCAGTAGGGAACATATTTTAATTTAATTAGAAGCCCCCACTCCACCCCCTGTTACTCTTTAACACTTAGAAAATCCCTTTTCAAAATGCACATGTTAACTGGGAAGGAGGAGCACCCTAAGCGATATCTTTTTTTTGGTGGGGGGGAATTAAGGTAAGAACAGAAACAGAGAGAACAGGCCTTAGAGAATAGGACACAGCAGGTAGACTTGCATTGAAATGCCTTCCTTGCCTTCCTCAGACTGTCCAAATCCTACCCAGCTTTCAAAGTACAGCTTAGGTCATTCCTCCTCCCTGAAGCCTTCCCTGATTTTACTCTTCTTTGGAATCCTGCCTGTAACACTCACATGCCACTGAGCAGAGACATCTCTGTACTGTTAGTTATCATTATATATATATATGTTTATATGGACATGTGTTATGTTCCCAGTTAGAGTGTGAACTTTTATAGGATGGGGACTCTTGGGCCTCAGTGTGTGTGTGTGTGTGTGTGTGTGTGTGTGTGTGTGTGTGTGTGTGTGTGTCCTTTATCTTCTCCAGTGAATCCATAAGCTTCCGAAGGTGGGAAATATATGTTTAGTCTTGGCTATTCCCAGCACCTTGTGTAGTCCTGGTACATAGGAGAGCCTTAATAAATGTTTATCACTTACTGGATTGCTTAGAACTTTTGAAGTCTCTGAAAGGCCTCCAGGTTGAAGGAGCACCAGATTCCAGGAGTCAGCCTCTCTGTTGGCCACTGCTCCAGAGCCATCTGTCTGGAACCTGACTATCAATTTCCATCTCTGTGGCCTCGTTCAGTTTCATTCACTATGATGCTGAGAATCTATGATTTCATCAGCATGAGAACTTTCACTTCTGCAGATCACAGCCCATCTGAAACTTAGGAGGTGAGTCTTGGAGAGCTACCCAAGTTTCAGAGAGATTTAGTGACTTAGCCACAGTCATACAGCTGGTAAGAGGCAGGATTTGAACCCAGGTTTTATGTTCTGTCTGGGCCTCCATAACTTCATCTGTAAGACGAGGGAATTGAATGAGATACTATCTTCTGGTTCTGTCTGTGGACTCTCTCGACATTACCTACAAATGCTCAGGTCTATCCCATCCTTCAAGGGTCATGACTTCACCTTGCCTTTCCCTTACGCTCTTTTTGCCTTCTTTCTTTCTTTTTGCCATTCAATTCCTAGAATGGGTCTCCTGTGCCCATTGCCTCCTTCCAGGCCCTCCCTGCTCCTTCACTTTCCAAACCCCTTGCAAGCTGGCTTTGGCTCCTGCCAGGTACTGGTGCTGCTCTCTCCAAAGCCACCAATGACCTTTCAAAGTCTTGTGCCCAATGGCCCTTTCTCGGTCCTTCTCCTTGACTTCTCTGCACTCGGCACCATTTTCTCTCTTGGCTGCTGTGGCTCTGCTCTCTGGACCTCCTACTTTTCCAAATGCTTCTTCTCAGTCTCCTTGGCTCAGTCACTAGCCGTCTCCTGTCCCCATATCATGGGAAACTATCCTGAGTCACCTTCTCTACTTCTACCCTGCCAACACTCTTCAAGGGATCTCCAACTCCTATAAATCAATTATGATCTCTATGCAGATGATTCCAGAATCATATAAACAGCCTGTATATCTCTTTTGAATTACAATCCCTCTCCACTCACTCTTCTGCGGGATGTCCCATACAAATATCAGACTCAACACATCCTCATTATCTCCCCAACTCATACCTGCTTCCAACTCCCCTATTTCTCTTGAGGACACCATCATATTCCCCAGTCATCGGGTTCATGACTCAGTTCTCCTGTCCCTAACCTACCCCACTCTCCATATTCAATCAGTTGCCAAGATTTATCAATCTTACATCCACTGCCTGTCTCACAACCATCTCTTTCTCCCTAGACACATTGTCACCTTCCTAGTTCAGGTCCTCATCACCTCTCACCTCCTAATTAGTCTCACTTTCTTCAGAATCCCTTCTCTGCAACCCAGAGGCCATACGACTGATGAAATAATCTTCCTATAGAAGAGTTCCTGGTGACTCCCCACTCAAAAACCTTCATGGGCTCCCCACTGCTTATAAAGTACAAACTCCTTAGCATGGCATTTAAGGTCCTCCACAATCTAATTTCCACTCACATTTCTGACCCCATTTTATTAGAATCAGGAAGACCTGAGTTCAAATTCTGACTTTTAACACTTCCTAGATGTGACACTGGGCAAGATATAAGCTTTGGGAGCCTGGATTTTATCTGCAAAATGGGGATAATCATAGCGATGATTTCATGGGATTGTCATGAGTGTCAAATGGGAGAATGTATACATTATATATGTAGGGGTACATATATAAGTATATATGTCATTCTGTACATGTGTATGTATTCTGTGTGTGTATCTATAGTTATGCAAGCATTCAATAATTACATAAATACAAGCCATTATTGTTGTTGCTGATGAATTATGATTGTTATTAATAAATGACCACTGTGTTCCAGCTCATTAGGAATACTAACCATTCCCTGAATTCCATACTCTATTTCCAGCCCTCTGTGCATTCCCGTTGGTTGTTTTTCATGCCTTATCTTGGCCTCTCCGTAGGCTTGTCTTCCTTCAAAGCTCATCTCAGGCACCACCTCCATGAAGCCTTCCCTGATACTTCCATTCCACTTGGTGCTGTGTTCTCTCCCTCCTCAATTTTGCTTGTGTCCCACTTAGCTTTGCATAACTGGGGTAGCAACTACCTCATAGGTCTGTTGTGAGAATTAAATTAATCAATATATACAAAGTGCTTTGAAAACTATGAACAAAAGCTATATTATGGGAGAAACAATAGGAGAATGTAAGCTTCCTAAGGGCAGGGAGACAGACTTTTGTACTAGAAAGAGTACTTGATCTAGTCAGGTGACCTGAATTTATATCCCAGTTCTGCTGCTGGCTACCTGTGTGACCTTGAGCAAATTACTTAACCTCCCTGTGTCTCAGTTTCCTTATCTGTAAAATGACTAGACTGGTCTACACAGTCTCTCTAGGGTACCTTCTAGCTCTGAATCTATAATCCGATGGTGAGATAATTTTTGTCTTTGCATTTCCAATACCTAGTGCATAATTTATGGCATATAACGAGCATTTAATAAATATTCATTGAATTAAGTGATTTTACTTTATGATGGAGGCCTTTTGTACAGGACACTTTACACTTTACTTAGGGCACTTTACAAGAAACCTGGGTGCAGATTGTAAATCCTGGGTTAAATGTCCAGAGGGAGGAGCCAGCTACTATTTCCTCGAACGCCATGGTGAAGTCTTTCTAGGAATGAGTTCGTTTGTTCTGTGAACTTGGATTTTTTGCATAAAGGGGTCCTTCAAGACCAATCTGCCTCTTGCTCTCCAGCCCTGTGACTCCAAGACCCCAGAGGCTGGCGCACCATTCCTAAGAGAGGAGGCAGCCTCTGCTGCACCAACTCGGAGATTAATGAGCACTTCTTTAAAACTGCAGCTTGAGAAAGCACCGAGGCTGTAGACTCGTGGGGTTGCTGCTCACTTTATGGATGTTTTCCCTGTAGAAACCACATCAAAGAGGGGAACCCACCGGGGCTTGGCCTGGCACCAAGAATTTCTAGCCAACCTGGGCAGGGACAAGTTCAGTCAAGTGAAACTGACATTTTATCTGTGCTTGGACCCAGATTTCACACTTGGCTTTGGGGGTGGGAGGGTGGCCTGCTGCAGAGCAAAACTCCTGGAGCCTCCCACAGGGACCCACCTGGAGTGACTGGGAAGGAGCTGGCTCATGTTGATGGGTCAGGTTGGGGAGACCTGGGTTTGAGTCCTGCCTCTAGTTGGGCCAGTTTCATGAATTTAATCACTTACCTGAAGCTTTTTCTGGTCTACTAGGTTGTTTCTGTCTACTACCTCCAATAAAATAAAATAAACCCCCTTTTATATTTACTTAGCTTTCTATGCACATATTATTTCTCCCAGTGGATAGCTAGCATTTATATGGCCCTTTAAGGTTTTCGAAGTAAAGTTTTTAATTCATTTGATCCTCACAACAACCCTGTGAGGTAGACGCCATTATAATCCCATTTTATTTTCCCCCCATTTTACTTCTTTTTTCTTTTTGGAGGGGGTAAAATAGGGCAGTTGGGGTTAAGTGACTTACCCAAGGTCACACGGCTAGTGAGTGTTAAGTGTCTGAGGCTGGATTTGAACTCAGGTCCTCCTGACTCCAGGACTGGTGCTGTATTCACTGTGCCACCTACCCACCCCGACTCTCTTTACTTTCAAGGAAACTGAGGCAGACAAAGGTTAAATGACTCATGTAGAATCCCACAGTTGGTGAGTAGCCGAGCCCAGATTCAAACTTGTCTTCCTAACCCCAAGTCTTCTACTCCAGCTGCTGAAACACCCAGCTGCTGGTAGAACAGTAGCTTCTTGTGTGCTGGAGAACTATGTGCTGAGAGTGGTACCACTAATATCAGTACTTTGTTGTAGAATGGATTCATACCAGGGCCATGGATTGGATTAGATGTGCTAGGTTAGCTTGGCATAGGGCAGCTAGGTGGCACCATGGGCATAGAGCATTGGATTGGGAACCAGGGAGACTCATCTTCCTCAGCTCAATTCCAGCCTCAGACAATTACTAGTTGGGTGACCCTGCGCAAGTCACTTCACCCTATAACAAGTGTCTTTGCCCAGAAAACCCCAAATGGGACCATGGAGAGTCAGAAACCACTGAACACCAACAAGTATGACAGGATGGACTTGGCCATTAGGTGTCAGAAGGTCTGGGTTTGAGTCTTGACTGTGCTGAAGCACGCCAAACTGTGTGAGTTTGGACAGGTCATGTTCCTTTTTGGGCTTCTGTTTCCTCATTGGTAAAATGGGGGAGCTGATTAGCAGTCTCCAAAGTCCTCTCCTGCTCTAATAATGATACTTAACCTTTTATGAAGTCTATGGACCCTTTCTCAAAATAATGATTTGAAATGCCTAAAATAAAGCAGATAAGATTGCAAAGGAAGCCAATTATATAGAAATAAGAGCCTAAGTTTTCCCTCGTCTCAGTTCACAGACTCTCTGAAATCTATTCAGGTTAAGAGTCTGATATAGCATGCTATGATACTGAAAGTATTGGCTCAGACATGGACAGGACTGAAGATGGAAGTCTTTGCCATAGAAATGAATGAGCCTTACTTTGTGCCAAGCACTGTGCTGGGGATATGAATGCCAAAGCTAGGACAGTTCCTGCCTTCCAGAAGCTCACTTTCTAATAGAGGGAGACAAAGTCCATAGGGAAGTTGGTACCCAAGGAGGGGCACTTTGATCAGAAAGTTATAGGAGTGATCAGTGATGCCATTTTGGAATAGATTGGCAAACTCCTTCAAAGAACAAAGGCAGAGTGCACTTGATCATGGTTCCAGAAATAGAAGGGGAAAGGACAAGAGGGTATCCTTAGAGAGGCAAGGGTTGCTGTTGGGATGTTGAAAAGATGCTTGGGGAGTAGGGAGAGAAGTGAAATGTGACTTTGGTTTTCTGAAATATTGGGCCAGGAGAGGCAGTCACCAATGGGGATTGAGACAGGGAGGGGATCAGGGAGGAGTTTGTTGGATGAAAGGGTTATAACCTCTAGAGCAGCATTCTCAACCTGTGGGTTATGTTCAATTTGTAACAATGATATATCCTGCATATCAGATAGATTCATGACAGTAGCAAAATTACAGCTATGAAGTAGCAACGAAAGTAATTTTATGGTTGGGGGTCACCACAACATAAGGAATTGTATTAAAGGATCACAGCATTAGGAAGGTTGAGAACCACTGCTCTAGAGTATGTTCTTTGGGGTTCAATATCAGGAAGATTCTGAGGGAGTAAAGCTTGGGAATTCTAATTCTAGTTCTAATTTCTAATTCTGATTTATTAGAACATGTCATTTCATCCCAGAGTCCTATAAAGTGAAGGGTCCTGGTTTGCTGTGAAATAGTAACCAAAGTGACAGTATGGATGGTAAGTGGAGTGCTGGGTTTGGATGGTTCCAATTTTGCCTCTGACACTTAACTACTAGCTGTGTAACCATGGGCAAATCACTTGAGCCTCCATTTCTTTTTCTGTGAAATGGGAATAATATCTGTTGTACCTACATCTTAGGGCTACTTGGAGACTCCACCAAAACATTGTAAGACACTTTGCTATCTTTAAAGCATTCTATAAACATTAGTCATTATTATTCCGAAACCCATGGTATATCTGTGCTTTTTTTTTTTTGGAGGGGGAAAGCAAGGCAGTTGGGGTTAAGTGACTTGCCCAAGGTCATACAGCTAGTTAAGTATCAAATGTCTGGGGCCAGATTGAAATCAGGTCCTCTTGACTCCAGGGCTGGTGCTCTATTCACTGTGCCTTCCTCGCCGCCCCATATCTGAGCTTTTTACTAAGCATTATAATAATCTCCTAGCTGCCCTACTAAATACACAGAGTATGGCAGTGTATGGCATATCTAGAGTTAGAAGGGACCTCGAGGACAGTCTAGTTCAACATCTTCATTTTACAGATGAGGAAACTGAGGCCCAAGGAATTTAAGTGATTTGCTCCAGGTTACACAAGGAGGAAAGTATCCGGAGGAATTTGAAACCAGGGCTTCTGACACTTTCCAATGTACTACCCAGCCTCAACACTGGTCTTGGAGTCAGAAGACAGGAGTTAGTCTTATTCCTCTCAGCTACTAGTTGTTTGATCTTAGATGAGGTACCTAGCCCCTCCTAGCCTCAGTTCTCTCATCTATAAAATGGCGACAATAACACCTTCACTGTCTACCTCATAGAAATGTAGGGAAGATTATCTCATATAATCTGGAAAAAGTCTTTGTAAACTCCCAAGTGCTACCCAGATGTTATACTCCATCCCTTACCATCCCAGTCTCATTGGCAGGAGGGGTCCTCCAGAGAATGACTGAGAGCTCTTTTTCTCCTTGGTTTTAGAAGTAAGTCTGAGAGTTGCTGGAGTTTCTTAGTACTGTTGATCATGAGCCCCAACCAGTGTGCTCCTCATTGCTTGATCGGGAAGAATGTGATGGGGCAAAAGAGAGATTCTAGAAAGTGCTCTAGAGAAATTCAAAGAGGGAGTTTTCATTCAAATGAAGAGTTCAGAGAAGGCTTAATGCAAGAGTGGATACCTCAGTTGGATCTTAAAGACAAAGAAGTTTGTAACACACGGACATGAAGATAGAGCCTCCTCAAGAATGTGGGAATGGCTTGGTCAAATTTATGGAAGCACATTCAGTTCCATTTTGGCTGGAACACAGAGTGGGAGAAGGGTAGCTATGTACAATAAAGCCAGAGAGTTAGGCTAGAGCCAGACTGTGGAAGGCTTAAAATTCCAGACTTTGCATCTCTATCCTAGTGACAATAGGGAACCATCAAAATTTTTTAGGGGAACAGAGTATAAGAAATTCAGAGATTGGAAGGACCTCAACAATCATCTCTTTCAATCCCCCCTCAATTTGTGAGGAAATAGTCCCAGATCAATTTGTGAGGAAATAGTCCCAGACAGATTAAGCGACTTACTGAAAATCATACAGCTGACAAGTGACAGACCTGGGTTTTGAACTCAAATACTCTGATTAGGAAGGAGCTAGATGGCTCAGCTAATAGAGTGCTAGGTCAGAGTCAGGAAGATCTGCGTTCGAGTCCAGCTTCAGACACTTAGTAGCTGTGTGATCCTGTACAAATCACTTAGCCTCTGTTTACCTTAATCCATTGGAGAAGGAAATGGAAAACCACCCCAGCACCTTTGCGAAGAAAACACCATGGACTATATTGGTGTGACATGGTCCATGGAATCATGAAGAGTTGGACCCAATTACATGACTGAACAAGAAAAGCTCTGACTCCAAATCTAACACACTTTTGTGTGTTCCACTGCTTCAGCTAAAATATCCTGCCTCTGACATGGTCATTCCTTAGCCCCCAGTACTCCAGGTTCCTCCTCCCTACCCACAGATTTCTGGGAAGATGTGGATAAAGAATTTTGCAGAAAAAGAAGACATTTATATCATTGAAAGAAGCAGTCAATGTTTATTGAATAGAATTGAATTAAAGGACATCCTGGTGAAAGGAGAACAGGAGATGGGAAGACTGGTTTTTAGTCCCCTGTTTATTACAATAGCCCAGGCAAGAAGTGATCAATATAGTGGCAGTGTGAATGGGGAGAAAGGAACAGAGAAAGATGTTGAAGCTAGAAATCAATAAAACTTAGCTATAAATTAAATTGGAGTGGGGGATGAGGGAAAAGGAAGAATCATAGGAAAATGGATTTAGAGCTGACAGCAACCTCAGAGGTACAACTTCCTCATTGTGCAGATAGAAAACTGAGGTCCAGAAAGTTTAAGTAATTTGTCTAAAACCATACAGATAGCAAGGTGGTGCAGTGGTTAGAGCCCTGGACCTAGAACCAGGAAGGCTGGAGTTCAGATCTGCTTTCAGATACTTTATTTTGCTTGTCTGCCTCAGTTTCCTCTGGGTTGTTATGAGGACTCAATGAGATAATATGTGTGAAGAGTTTTGCAAAGTTTAAAATGCTCTACAAATGCTAGCTATCATTATTAAGGAGGAGAGTGAGAAGTCAAAGCCAGATCCAGTGACTCCTGAATCATGACGCCATCTTGTAAAGATGATTCTGAGCTTTCCGGTTGGATGATGGTGATGACATTAACAGAAATGGTGAAGTTGGGAGGAGGATTATAATTTGTACCAGGAAAGGAGCTTGGAAACTTCTCAAATGCATCTAATGAGGAGTTGGATCAGGTAAAGCTGTCTTTTTAAAGGAGAAATCATCATCTTTCCTTTGACAATGCTGTGGGATGGCGGGAGGTAAAGAATGTGACAAATACTGCTAGGAGCAAAATGGAGAATTAATGTGGTTGAGAATTGAGGAGGGAGGCAGTCAAGCGGAAAAATGTAAACCCATTATCACCTGGTCCCCTGCTCCAATTGCACACCAATTAGGGAGGAATGAGAGGAGAGGCAGAGCCTTCTCCTTGTTGGGCGTCTGGCAAGTAGGAGAGCCTGCAGAAGGGTTACAGATGCTAAGCACCTGAGTCTGCCAGAGACAGAACTGCTTTTATCACCTGACAAAAAAAAAAGGGACATCAAGGGGTTGGAGTTGGTATAAGACCTTACATTTATCCCCATTAAATTGTTTATGAATCTCAGTGAGGAAGCCCTGGGGTAGACCTACTTCCTGGCACCCCTAAATATCCCCTGTACAACTGAAATCAATTGTTGCATCCCCAGCTGCTCCACAGTCATGAGAACTGGGAAGGCAGCTTTCTCTGGGAGAATGACAACCCCCATGCCTTTCTTCCTCAGGTAGTCCCACAGGATCCTGATCTTTTGATGTCCCCAGTGAAAGGAGCTAAGCCTTGGCATTTCTCATTATAAATTTTATATCATCTCTAATAAATCTATATGTTACCGATATGTTGTGAGAAATATAGCATAAAAGAGTAATCAACTGCTAAAAGTTATATGAAACTATGCCTTAGTGATTGGGAATATTGTTTCGTATAACTATTAAGGGAAGTACAAATTGGTCACACAAGGGCAAACAGGCCTTGAACCCAGCAAGCAGGCAAAGGTGACAAAAAGATGGGAGTAGCTGATGTTGGAGGGCTTGCGGAGAGGCAGGCACACTAGTACACTACTGGTATAGCTGTGGCTTAGATTTACCATTCTCAAAAGGAATTTGAAATTAAGCTAAGAAATTATTAAACTCTCTGAAGGGTCAGGGAACCTGCTGCCTTGAGGCCACATGTGGCCTTCTAGGTCCTTGGGTGCAGCCTTTTGACTGAGTCCAAGTTTTACAAAACAAATCCTTTTCTGAAGGCGATTTGTTCTATGAAGTTTGGATTCAGTCGGAGGGCCACACTTGAGGACCTAGAGGGCCACA
>CM053585.1:28361132-28375818 GCA_028646515.1 Pseudochirops corinnae | reverse complement strand
CAAAAGGAATTTGAAATTAAGCTAAGAAATTATTAAACTCTCTGAAGCGTCAGGGAACCTGCTGCCTCGAGGCCACATGTGGCCATCTAGGTCCTTGGGTGCAGCCTTTTGACTGAGTCCAAGTTTTACAAAACAAATCCTTTTCTGAAGGCGATTTGTTCTATGAAGTTTGGATTCAGTCGGAGGGCCACACTTGAGGACCTAGAGGGCCACATGTGGCCTGGAGGCCACAGGTTCCCACCCCTGTCTAGCCCCTTTGACTCAGAGATATCATTGCTAGACATACAACCCGTAGGAAGTCAAACAGAAGGGAAAAAAAGGTCCCATATATACCAAGATACTTAGGGTAGTGGGATTTTTTTGTAGTAGCAGAAAATAGAAACAAAGGTGCTTATAATTTAGAAAAACAGTTATACAAATTGTGGCTTGTGAATGTAATGGGACGTTTCTGTGTCATAAAAAAAGGAGGGATATGAAGAATTCAGAGGAGAATGGGCAGATATCTAAAGTGATATAGGGCAAAGTGAGCAGAGACAGTGATTATAACAATAGAAATGGATATTTAAAAAATGACAAAATTGAACTGAATGCTGGGTAGTTACGACCATCACCCTTGACCCTGAAGGACAGGACAATTCATCTTCTCTTTTTCATCAGAGGAGTGGGAGATTACGGATGGGAAAGAGACCATCTAAGATTCAGTTGTTAGATTCAGTTAATATGTTGGTTAAGTTTTTGGAACTTTTCTCTTTTTAAAATCTTTCATTTTAGTTTTCTGTTTTAAGAAATGACTCACTATGGCTGGAGAGGAGGAAAAAATGTGTTTTGAAGTGAAGATGGTATAATATTTAAAATATATAAAAATATTTTATATATAAAATATTTAAAAATGGGAATAAAACTATTCTAAACAGTGATCACAAAGTGAACAGAGTTCAACATGGAAGGCTTCCTAGAAGAGATGAGCTGAAGGCAGCAGGTCTCTGGAAGCACCAGCTAAACTCATGGCAGCCTGTGGCCACTGAGACCCAGAAGGCCATTCCCCTGTGGGGAGATTGGGATGGCAGACACCGGAGCCCTGACCTTGCATGGGTCACCAACTTGGAATGTGCAGAGGTGACAAAACAGACAGGCATCCCCTGCAGTGGTCCCCAGCTCAGTGATTCTAGCCTCTCATCCTTAGGGAAGGTCAGATCTCAAATACTGTTCCCCAGGCCCCTTTCCAAGTCCTATATCTTTGAGTGGGCCCCAAACTGTAATTATCCTGAGGAGCAGAATTAAGCTACTGAAGTACATGTGTTGGGTAATGAAGTGGGCTTGAGCAGGGTAATCCCTAGAGCCCTGAAAAGCCTTCCGCCACCCTCCCCCCCAACTCCTGAGCCATGGCCCTTGTACAGTCAGTGCTGAAGGGGGCTTGGAAATTTTCCTGCTGCTTGCTCCCAACGTTCCTGGGAAGCAATCTAGTGGTAGAGGAGGAGAGCTGGGATGGGAGTCAGGAGACCTGGGCTCTGGGCCCAGCTCTGGCACTGGCTAGCTAAGGAAGTCACTTCACAGTTTCTTTACCTATAAAATGGGAGCTAAGGGGTGTAGATGAGCAAGGTTCCTTTTCTGCGTTGGTCATACCTCTCCCTATAAGTGATTCCTTATATCAGTTTTCTTTTTTTTCCCCACTTAATAAATAATATTTTGTTTTTCAACAAGAACATGTAAAGATAGTTTTCAACATTCACTTTTATAAGATTTTGAGTTCCAATTTTTTTCCCCTTCCTCCCTCCCTCCCCAAGACAGCAGGCAGTTTGATATCAGTGCTTTCTAACTCAGGTCTAACTTCTAAGAAAAGCTTGGAGTCCATCGACCCTGGCCTTCCCAAGATTTCTCTCCCAAGACACTCAGTCTTCTGAAGCCTCCTCACCCGCTATTCTTCATGCTAGGAACGCTCTCCCTCCAGACTTCCCTGGAATCCCACCTTCTCCAAGAAGCCTTCCCTCTGAGCTTACTCCCAGTTTAGCCCCTATGTATCCTGTTTGCACATAGTCGTCTTCATGTTGTGTCCCCCATTAGACTGTAAGCTCCTTGATGGCAGGGGCTGTTTTTCCCTTTCTTTGTATCTCCAATAAGCACTCAGCAATAGCTTGTTGACTGACTCAGTGTCCTCTGTCCCCACAGAGGTCACCTGCCTATCAACACACTTTTTTCTCTGTTTTACTTACTCCAATGGATATGTGAGGAGTAGATACCCCCCCTAGAGAAATTTAGTGGAGAAGTGACCCTTAACCGTAAAGTGAGGATAATATCACAACTCGCAGGGCTGTTGGGAAACAAATGAGTTTTGTATTTGTCTACAAATTTGTCCACAAATATTTGTAAAAAGTGCTTACTTAGCACAGTCCTGGTACCAGTAGGTGGCATAAAAATGCTTATTCATCTTTCCCTTCCCTCACAATCTGTCTGGTCACTTTCTCCCGTGGGATTCCTGCTCATCTTCCCCTACAAATCCTTGTCACAGAATTTACAGATATTCCTCCAATTCTCCTGTTCAGTCATTGCGGTCGTGTCCGACTCTCTATGCCCCATCTGGAGTTTTCTTGGCAGAGATACTAGGGTGGTTTTCCATTTCCTTCTCCATATAAGATTCAGTTGGTGTGCTGGGTAAGTTTGTGGACTTTTTCTTTTCTTTTTTTTTTTTTTTTTTTACTGTTTTCTGTTCTAAGAAATTACTCTGACGGGGGAGGAAGAAGAAACATGTTTTGGAGTGAAGGTGATATAAAATTTAAAGATGACAGGAAGAAGACTATTTTAAAGAGTGAGCACAAAAAGATCTTTTTTTTTCCTTGACAGATGAGGAAACTGAGGCAAACAGGGTTAAGTAACTTGCCCAGGGTCACACAGCTAGGAAGTGTCTGAGGCTGGATTTGAACTCAGGAAGTTGAGTCTTACTGGTTCCAAGCCCAGTTGACTATGCACTGTGCCTTCTAGCTAGTTCTCTTAACACCCCTTGAATGCTGGTGCGGCACATGAGCTTTTATCCCTCACCCTTGTTAAAGCAACTTGGTTGAGAGGTAGGACAGCTGGGTGGCTCAGTGGATAGAGCGCCAGCCTGGAGTCAGGAAGACCTGAGTTCAAATCTGACCTCAGATATTTGTCAGCTTTGCAACCCTGGGGCAAGTCACTTAACCCTGTTTGCCTCAGTCTCCTCATCTATAAAATGAGCTGGAGAAAGAAATGGAACACCAGGCCAATATCTTTGCCAAGAAAATTCCAAACAGGATTGTGAAGAGACTGAAAAACAATTGAACAACAATCATAAAATCTTCACAGAACAGATGTATACATATGTACGTACATGTAGGTGGATAGAAGTCTAAGTACAAAGTAAGCCCTTAATAAATGCTCTCATATATATACAGATGTATGTATATATAGACATGTATACACACACGTGTGTATATGTAAATAATAATTAGTGTGAATAATGAACCTTGTAAAGTGGTCAAATTATTTAATTCTCACTGCATATTTCCAGGGGGCTGGAGCCAGTGACCACATTTTGCATAATTATAACTTCAAGTAGCATGAATTTGAATATATATATAGCCATTTAATGGGATTCATTGTACTGATTGGGACCTCCTTGTAATGTCGCTTTATTTTTCTCTCTCTAGATTATAAACTACTTACAGGCAGGAAATATGTCTTATTTGTTTTTGTATTTCCTGAAAAGATTCATCTATATCTATAGTCAATTTTATTTTGTTTGTTGTTCAGTCATATCCAACTCTACTACCCCATTTGGGGTTTTATTGACAAAGATACTGGAATGGTTTGCCATTTCCTTCTCCAGTTCATTTTACAGATGAGGAAACTGAGGCAAATAGGGCTAAGTGACTTGCCCAAGGTCACACAGCTGGGAAATGTCTGACACCAGATCTGAACTCAGGAAGATGAGTTTTCCTGGCTCTAAGCCTAGCAGTCTATCCACTGTGCCACCTAACTGCCCTGATCTATAGTCAATACCTCTAGAAGAGGTAGATCACAAGTTTTGTTTCTAAAGTAGGGCAATTGGTCGTCTAACAAACTATGTAGCAATTACATATGATAGACACTCAAGTATCTATTGAAGGAATTAATACATCATCTTTCCAGAGATGTGATGAATTTTCTTCTACCATCCAATAAAAATGGACTTCCTTACTTCCAGCCTTCTTTTCTTTAGTAGTCATTCTTCAGACGTTGTAAGATTTAAAACTGTAATATCACCAGTTAGTTACATGACCTTGAACCAGTCCCTTGACTATCCAGAGTTCAGCATCCTCCTTTGTAAAACAAGAGTATTAGATGAGATGATCACTACGATCACTGCGGCCCCTTCCAGATTTAACATTCCATAATTGTGATGTGATTAAAACACCAAACCCAACCCAATCTGAGAACAGAGATGGCCTCCTTCACACCACCTCTTGTACACATCCCCTTCTCACAAGCCCATAACTGCCATCAACGGCCAAGCCCTCATTACTTCTCACCTAATCAGTCTTCCTGCCTTATGCCTCTCTCCACTTCCATTCATCTTCCATTCACCCCAAACAGATTTTTCCAGAGGTTCCCTCCAAGATCAAATATAAAATCCCTTATTTGGCATTCAGAACTCTACTGATCTAGCTCCTTTTTGTCTTTCTAGTTCTCCTCCATGTTACTCCCCTCAAAGCTCTGGAAGGTCTCCCTATGCTGGTCTACCGAGCAAGTTTTCGGAACACAGCCCTCCATCGGGCATCTTCTAGCCTGGGCACTGGAAGGCTCTCCCTCCTCCCCTCTGTCTCTTGGATTCTCAGGCTTTTTCTATGTCAGCTTAAATCCCCCATTCGGGAGGTCCCCCACAGTCCCCCCTTCCATCCACTCTGCTCGCGGCTTATGGGAGTTATCCTTCACTAGAATGGAAATTCCTTAACGGCAGGGACTGGATCTGGCTGCCCCCCAGTGCTTAGCAGGGTGCCTAGCCCACAGGTGACCCTTAGTAAGTGCTTGTTGACTGAGTATGGATGGTGCCACAAAACTTGTTCTCATTTCAGGTCAACTGAAAGGCAGGTGTTCCTGTTAAAAGAGTCTCTCTCAACTCTCCTACCTTGATTTGCCCTTGATCAAGAGGATCCTTTAGGCTCAGATTCAGGAGAGTCCCTTAAGCTCACATTAAGGACAAAGAAAAGAATATATCATTATTCATTTCCTTTATCTCGGTGACCCTGGGCAAGTCATTTTTCTGGGCTTTGGTTTCTTAATCTGTAAAATGGGACAATAATACTTAGACTACCCAGCGTAATTGAAAATACTAGAATAATATCAACCCCCCAGGGCAGTTGATAATAACAGCCAACATTTCTATGCCACTTGCTCTGTGCCGGGCACTTTGCTAAACTCTTTACAATTGTTGCCTTATTTGATCCTTACAACCACCCAGGGAGGCAGGTGTTATTATTATCCCAATTTTACAGATGAGGAAACTGAGGCAGGCAGAGGTTAAGTGACTTGCCCAAGGTCACAAAGCTTGGGAGTATTAGAGGCCAGACCCAGGTCTTCCTCACTACAGACCCAGGACTCTATCCCTGTTGAGAGGCGGTGGGCGGAAGGTTGAGTACAAAAGGGAGAAGAGAACCGTGTTTGAATCTCATCTCCTCCCATTCTTAGTTCTGTGGAGCTGCTTAATGTTCCTAAGCCTCTGAGTCCTCAGGATAATATCGCCTGCCCTCATGCTTCCTGGGGTTGAGCTGTGGTGGGGAAAGTGTTTTCTTTAAAGGTTTATGGGGTGGTAGGAGGAATGGAGATGGGTCTGGACGGAGCGATCTAGGGTAGCCCCACCACCTCTTAAGCTGACTCCTCTCTAAGGCTCTGGACTCCCTCTGGCACCTGGTCTTTCTTCCAGGTCAGCAGGCAGTCAGTTGATGTGTTGAATTCTGTGGGTATAGAAATAATAGCACCAGAGTTTCAAAACTGGAAGGGACCTCGGAAGATAGCTAGTTAAACCCTCTCATTTTACAGATAAGGAAACTGAGGCCCAGAGAGTTTAACTTGCTTGTCCAAGGTCACACAGATAGCATCAGAGGAAGGATTTGAACTCAGGTCATCTGAACTCAGGGCCTTATTCATTCATTCATGCATTCATGCATTCATTCATTCATTTATTCAATTATTTATTTATTTATTCATCCATACATTCATTTATTTAGTTGGTTAATTAGTTTTCCACATTCACTTTCATAAGATTTTGAGTTCCAATTTTTTCTCCCTCCCTCCCACTCTCCCCAAGGTGGCATGTAATCTGATGTAGACTATCCATGCACAATCTTATCAAACATATTCCATGTTAGTCACTGCCTGGTGTTACCTCCCTGCCTCAGGCCTGTGGCTGTCCCTGAAGGAGAACACACACACACACACACACACACACACACACACACACACACACACACACACACACTAAAGGACGGCCAAGCCCTCATTACTTCTCACCTAATCAGTCTTCCTGCCTTATGCCTCTCTCCACTTCCATTCACACACACCTAAAACAATTTTGTGAGACCCCTTGAAGGACCACCATACTCTAAGAAAGTGATTTGATCCTTGCTCTCAGATTCCTTCCCCTTCCTTCCCTAGGACTGAAGAAGGAAAGAAGCAAGAGCATATTTACTTCTTACCTTTTCACTGACCATTCCCTTGACCCCACTAACCCATGTTTGCCCCTTCCTCTGGGAAGATTCACCCTCTCTGGGCCTTCTTAGCTTGCCTAGACTTTGGCTACACTTCTGGGATCATAGATTTAGATCCTAGAGGCCATCAAGACCAACCTTCCCATTTTACAGATGAAGAAACTTGTGGCTCAGAAAAATGATTTGGCCAGGCCCTGTAGCTTGGTAACCGGCAAAGGATGGACTGAAACTCAGCTCTCCCAAGACCAAGAGAGCCAACAGACTGAGATCTGTAAGAGACTCCATTGGTCATTGACCCTAGCAGGTTCCCCAGCCCTGGAGCCCTTTCATTTCCCAGATGAAGAAGCTGAGGGACAGAGACCTCTTGGGTTTTGGACCCAAGTTCACATGAGTAATCATGAATTGAACTCAGGTCCTGTGATATCACAGTATCATAGAGCTGTAGAGTTAAAGGACATCCAACAGCACATCCCCCCCATTTCACAGGTGTTGAAACTAAGGCCCAGGAAGTGATTTTTCCAATAATACACAGATATTGGGTAGCAGAGGCCGGATTTCAACCTTTCAACTCCTGGGTCAGCTCTCTTTCCTCTGTATCATAGTGTTCAGTCAATCAACAAGTAAGTGTTGTGTCTGCTATGAGTCAGGCATTATGCTGGATGCCAAGATACAAAACAAAACACAAAACAAAACAAACAAACAAACATCCCAGCTTCTGCCCCTTAGCTCCAAATTCTAGGGTGGTTCATCCTTGCTCAGAAATGGAAGAGCAGAAACAGTCCCTACCCCCCTCCCTATCCGTTCATCTTTCCCATGCTTTCCTTCGCCTGGTAGGCTGAGTGCTCCCCCCCTCCCCCTTCCCCTCTTGGTGCTTATGAAGAAGAGAGGAGGCCCTGTCCCTGAGGCTTCCACAAAGAGGAAGTGAGGGAAAAGCTGCCAGGGAGGCAGCAAAGGTGGGATTTCAGCCCCAGCAGACTCCCCCATTCTTCTCCTGAGACCAAAATCCCACACTCACTTACTTCACAGCACTCACTTTTAACCTGCCAAATGCCACTAAATCTGAAAATTAAACCTCTGATTACGGAATGTCTTTTGATGTAAAAATGTGGGGGTTTTTAAAATGTAATTATTCGTACACTAAGGTTTTAATTGTGCTGCTTTTCTTTCTTTTTAAGGGCAAGGTGATTCCCCCGCACTCCTCCCCACTCCCCACCAGCACCTCAAAGCCTGTTGAGGCAGCTCCCCAAGGATGTGTAAGAGAGGGATCAGCTTGGTGCAGGGGGAGGGGCACCGGCCTGGAAATCAGAAGACCTGGCTTCCAGTTCCAGTTCTGCAGCTAATTAGCTGTGTGACCTTAGGCAAGTCCCCTGAGCTCTCTGGGTCTAGGTTTTCTTGTCTGCAGAATGAGGGGCCCCAACCATTCAATCTCTTCAGTTCTAACCCAGTCGAGTTCTGATCCAGCCCACCCTAATCCCTGGCTTCCTTGAACTCTTGCTGAGTCTCTCTCTTGTCAGTATTTCAGGGATCCAAGCTTAACAGTTCTCATAATGATTTTCCATTCACATTCCATCCAAACTTTCCAAATTGCTGTGCCCATTTCCCAGGTCTCTGATGCCTTTCCCATCTCTGCTTCTTGAAATTCCTTCTCTCACTTCAAGGCTCAGTTCAGGGGATATCCCCTTAAGGACACCCCAAGTTGTTGGGGCTCTCTCTCTTCCCTCCCCACCGAAAATTATTTTGTATTTTTTTAGTATGTGACATAGTAGATTGAGAGCTAGCCAGGAAGAATTGGGTTGAAGCTTTACCTCTAGCATGCAATAATAATAACTCACATTTACATAGCACCGATTGCACATCAGGCACTGTGCTAAGTGCTTTGCAAATATTATCTCATTTAATTCTCACAACTCTTTGGGGCAGGTGCTATTATCTCCATTTTATAAATGAGGAAACCAAGAAACAGAAGTTAAGTGACTTGCCCAAGGTCACACAGCTAGTGCTGATGTGAAGCTGGATTTGAACTCAGGTCTTCCTGACTCCAGACCCAGCCACTTTATCTGCTGTACCACCAACTTCCCATAAGGTTGAATAACTTGCATGAAGTCACCTAGGCAGCGATCCACAGAGGTGAAATTTTCACCTTTTTTCCCTAAAGGCAGTGTCCTTTCCATTCTTAACCAAGTTGCCTCCTTGTGATTCAGGCTTAAAGATGGACAAATGAGGACAATACTATAGGGTTTTAAGGTTTACAACATGAGGTATTGAAGAGAATATTCAACCCTTTCTTCAAATGAGGAAGTTGAGGCCGGGACAGTTTGCATTACTCGCCCAGGGTCCGTCACAGAGCTAGTAAGCATGAAAGGTCAGTTTGAGATCCAAGCCAGTTTTCTCTGTCCAGTGTTCATCCCATTAATCAGACCAGAATTTGAGCTGGAAGCAAAGTTTGAGATCACCAAAGGGGACACCTGGATATGTTTTTCAGATGAGAACATGGAGGTCCTTGATTCTGAAGGGGAGGTAACAGACACCCAGAAAGGGCAATTCTCCCAGATCCATAGAAAGGACCCCAACACCTACTGAAAAGGATTCCCCCATTCAGTGTACTGATAAGCAATCTGCCAGCCTCCTGTATTGTGGGGAGTCCATTTAGGAATCCGCAGCGGGGAGGAGCCCACCCCCACCCAAGGTCGCCATCCATTTTTGAACAGCTTGAGTTGTTAGGAAGGTTGTTTTTGGTTTTCTTGCTGCCAGTGCCTAAATGCACATCCTCAGGTCTTGTGACCTTTGCTTCTGGGCTGTCTTCTACGGCTGAACAGAACAAATAGAATCCCTCTCTCCCATGACAGGGCTTCAGACACTTGAAGTCAGCTCTGAGGCCTCTGCTGAGTCTCCTCTTCTCCAGGCCTCACACCCTCATTTTCTTCAACTGAACTTTGTATGGCAGTCAGAAGACCCCACCTCTGAAGAGGGTGTGACCTTTTCACCTTGTGTGACCTCGGACAAGTCTACTAGTCTCCCCTGACTCAGTTTCCTCCTCTTTCAAATGGCTAAAAGGCTTCTGAAGTCCCTTCCAGGTCTGGAGACACAAAGCCTATGATTCCTTCACCGATCCAATTGCCCTCCAAATGACTTACCTACTCAAGGACACGAGACAAGCTAAATATGGCAGCTTCTTTCTGACTCCACACCCCAGCTTACTACACTATTCCACCTCCCTGGTAGCTGGAGGGCACTCAGCCGAACTACCCTGGGCAGAGGCCGGAGGGAGTCGCTTATGCCTTCCCAAGCTCCAACGTGAGAGCGACTTATTACACATAATAAGAGGCATCCATTGTCCAGTTATGTCTGACTCTTCATGACCACGTGGCCCATACTGACCATCAGGTTTTCTCAACAAAAATATTGTAAGGGTTCGTCATTTCCTTCTTCAGTGGATTAGGGTACACAGAGATTGTGACTTACCCACAGTCACACAGCCAGTAAGTATCTGAGGCAGTATTTGAACTCAAGTCTTCCTGCCTCCAGGCCCAGCACTCTACCCATTGAGCCACCTAGCTGCCTCCAAAAGGCATTAACTTCCCCCTAATTAACTGGAAGGGCAGTAAAGTGGCTCAATGGGTAGAGTGCCTGGCCTGAAATCAGGAAGACTTCTCTTCCTCTGAGTTCAAATCAGAGCTCATGCACTAGCTGTATGACCCTGGGAAAGTCACTTAACTCTATTTGTCTCAGTTTCCTCATCTGTAAAATTAGCTGGAGAAGGAAATGGCAAACTACTCCAGTATCTTTGTCAAGAAAACCCCAAATAGTGTCACAAAGAGTAGAAAGTGATTGAACAACAATAATTGACTGGGAAATTATCTGGTCAGCTTACACTAGATGCCAAACCCTTAAAATATATTGTCAGGTATGGTGAAACAAAAGATTCCTCCATTGCCTACACTGAAACAGCTTCTCAAAATAAACTAACTTCCCAGAGTGGATCAAGGAGGGGGCAGGCAGATTTGGAAGAGTTAGGAAAGATGGGGACTTTCAATGGACTCTGCTGCCCCCTCCTGGGAGCATGAAGAAGTGTCGCTCCCTCCGGAGCATCCGTGGACAGAAGCCTGGCTGATTCCCCACACATGCACACCAGCTCAGCGATGTAGGATGCCTCCAAAGTCATGTTTCCAGCAACATGGCAACCAGGGAGAACCTAAAAACAAAACAAAAAATCGCAGTTCTGGATCTCCCGGAGCTGAGAGTATTTTCTAGGAAAAAAGAAGCAGGAAGGGAAAGATGTTTGTTCAACATGATAAAAAGCACCTGCTTGGAACCAAGAGCCAGTATTGATTACATTGGAAAAGCATTGGGAAAGACTGGAAGAGGTGTCAAGCAGGGGGGCTTGCCCTCCACACCTCTGTGTGGCACAGGATCGGAAGGGCCAACAACTGAATTAAGATGGGAAAAATCAGGCAGATTGATTGACCGATTAAATGATTGAATGAATGAATGAAAGTAATTTCTTAAATATTTATCATGTACCAGACACTGTGCTAAGCACTGGAGATACAAAAGCAAAAAGCAAGACAGCCTCTGCGCTCAAGGAGCTTACATTCTAATAGAGGGAAGACAGCACAGAGAAGTTGTAACTAGGGAGGGGTATTAAGGTGAGGAATGAGTGGATTCTTGGGACCATTGGGTGACATGTCCTTTCCGGAAGTGATGGTGCAGGCTGGATTATTCCCACAGCTGGAAGTGGGAAAGAGTTGGGGATTGGGGAAGGAACATGGTATGACTTGAAGATGGCTGGGGAGCTGCAATATGGTGGGCTGGGCTGGGCTATTTACCATTTAGTCACCCAGGGGCCCCAGAGGGAAGTGAGTGCCAGGTTGGAGGCGGCAGCTGGGGCACAAGAGCATGGCATCTTCAACACTGGAAAATAAGGAGGATTTATTAAGCACCTACCACAGGCAAAGCATAGGGGAGACAAAGACAAAACATGAAATGTGTCCTACCTTCAGGGAGTTACGTTCTACTGGGGGTATACAACACATGTAAATAAGTCAATGCAAAATATGCACAACAAATTAAAAATGAAGAAAAGGACGGTTTTAGAGAAGTCTTGGAGGACTTGTGTGAACAGATGCAGAGGGAAATGAGCAGAACCCGGAGAACAATCTACACCATAACCACACTACAAAAAACAATTTTGACTTAAGAACGTTAATCAATGCGGTAACTGAACACAGCTCCCAAAGACTGATGATGAAGAAGGACACTCAAGGCCTGACAAAAGGCACAGAATGAGACACACAAAACACGTGCAAAAATGCATTGGGACGTTGCCAATGTGGAATCTTTTTTCTTAACTACGCATATTCACTAGAAAGCATTTTGTAAGCCAGCAGTTAGCATAGTGCCTGGAATATAGTAAATGTTTCCTTCTTTTGGGGGGGGGGGGGTTCTTTTTTTCTTTTTCAGCGGAGGGAAAGAAAATAAAAATTTACTAATTGGAAAAAATAGTTTAAAAAATATCTATATTTATCTATCTCCTCAGAAACTTGCCAGCTGTATGATCCTAGATAAGTCACTTAACCCTGTTTGCCTCAGTTTTCTCATCTATAAAATGTGCTAGAGAAGGAAATGGAAAACCACTCCAGTATCTTTGCCAAGAAAACCCCAAATGGAGGTCATGGAGAGTGAGACATGACTAAAAACAATGGCATAACAACACATATATAGAAAGAGAGAGAGAGAGAATAGAAATGGACGGATGGATGGGTGGGCGGATAGATGGATGGATGGATAGATAGATAGATAGATAGATAGATAGATAGACAGACAGACAGACAAATAGAAACAAAGTAGTTGAGAGTGAGCATTAGCACTTGGGGTCCATCTGAAAAGACTTGAGTATCACCTTGAAGAAAGCTAGGGAAACTAAGAGGCTGATGAGGAGAGGGAGCATATTCCAGGTACAGGACAGTCTGTACAAAGGCAGAGAAGTGTTACATCTGGACCACAGAAAGTAAGTCATTTTGGCTGAAACCCAGAGCATGTGGGGAGGAATAATGTGAACCAGGCTGTAATGTAAGACTGCAGGCAAACCATGAAGGATTTCTGCCACTCAAACTACTCTGCCAAGTGTCCACAGGAGGACAGGAGGTCTCAGGATCATTGAACCAGAAGGGTCTTCAGAGGCCATGGAGCCCAATGCCTACATTTCACAGATGAGGAAACCGAGGCCCCCAGAGGTGAAGGGACTTGGCAGAGCTGGGATTTGAACCCAGGTGCTTTGGCCCTAAATACAACACACTCTTTGCTTGTTGTAGGATTCCAGGATTAGAATAATAACAATAAATAATAATAATAATAATAATAATAAAAGTCTTTATATAGTGTTTTAAGGTTTGCAATGTGCTTTACAAATCTCATCTCATTTTATTCTTGCAATGACCCTGGACTTAGGTGCTCTATTTATCTGTCTTTTGCAGATGAAGAAGCGGAGGCAGGCAGAGGTTAAGTGACTTGCCCAAGGTCACACAGCTGGTCAACGTCTAATTCAGAATCTCCTGGCTCCAGGGCCAGGGCTCTGCCTAGGACAGCTAGTCCAACTCCCTCATTTCACAATTGAGGAAACTGAGGGCCAGGGTGGATAAGTCCAATGCTCAGTCCATTACAGAATTCTGTCACTTTGTAACTACATGTTGATGTAGATAGAAGCCTGGTTTTAAAGTCAGGAAGACTAGAATTCGAATCCTGACCTCAAACACTAAGTAGCTATGTGACCCCAGGCAAATCGCTCAGCCTGCTGCCTGTTTCCTGTGACAAATGGGATGACGGCTAGCATATCCCTCCCTGGAGTGCTGTGGGGGTCGAGTGAGACAATATTTTAAAGCATTTTGCAAACCTTAAAAGGCTTCATAAATGCCAGCTGACATTATTACCTCCAATTGTATTTATCATGCACATGGAGCTAGGTGGCATGATGGACAGACCAGGGGGCCCGAAGTCAGGAAGACCTGGATTCAAATCCAGCCTCAGACACTTAGCAGTTGTGTGACCCTGGGCAAATTCACTCAGCCTCAGTTTCCCTATTCGTAAAAATGGGGTTAATAATAGCAGGTACTTCCCTGAGTTATTGTGAGGATCAGATGAGACCAGGTCTGTCGAGGGCTCAGCCCGTGGTGGGCACCAGGCTAGCTGCCCCTCTCATGGTGGTGACGCTTCTCAAGTTGCTGAATTGAACCGCTGCTTGTTTCCAGATTTCCCGTGCCGTGTGGGCCTCTCTGCCTGGACCCTAGGCTTGGGGGTGGTAACTCTGCCGTAGACTTTTCCGGGGCTCCCCTATAGATCTGGCCCAGCGCCCTATAGAGGGGAGTATACGCTTGGATGGACGGGTGTTCAGATGGGCAGATCCTGGGGAGATGCGTCTAGAGAGAGACACATTCCCAACATGGGCCCAGGGCAACGGGCAGGGACCTCCCCTTCTCTCTCCCACAAACAGATAACCTGAGCCCCAGAGAGTTTACTTAGGGATACGGATGAAAGGGTGCAGACAAAAGGTTCCCCAGCGCTGTGGGTCATTATCCATCTCAATTTCACAGTTCCAGTCATCCAATAGGACCCCCTCACCTCCACCTGCCTCACACCTGATTTACACAGGCAGGGCTGGGGCCCCAGCCCTTCAGGACGGCTTTTAAATCACCTCCCAGGAGACATCCTGACAGGGCAGGCTCTGGCCAGGCTCAAATGACCCATCAATTTTGTTCTCTCAGCCTTGATGGATGCTTCTCCCTCCCTCCTTTCTATCTACCCAGATTCATTTCTGACCACCCAAGGAACCAACTTAAAAGTCAGGGGAATTTTCCCTGGTGTTGGAGAGAGGAGGGTGCCCACTCTGTCTTCTTCAGCAAAAGTGTTCTCTGCTCTCTTTCACCAAATATTACCCTACCCACCCCACTCCCCAAATTCTATCCTTCTCCCGGACTGTGAAATACATCTGAAAA
>CM053585.1:28340705-28360632 GCA_028646515.1 Pseudochirops corinnae | reverse complement strand
CCTGTGTGGCAAGATAGGGGGTGGACATATTAATGAGGAGTCAGGCTAAAAGTCTTCAGACCCTCCCGCTGAGGACGTGACTTGATCATGAGACTCCAGCAATTTGGACAAAAGGATTGGTTGATTTTCTCCTTCATGAGTTGAGTTCCTGAGACTGCCATGGAGGGGTACCAGGGCACGGGCTTGGTGCTTTAGGTAGGGCTGGAATGTACCTAGATTAGTTTCTGTAGTTCTCTCTAAACAGACATAAGGTCTTCTAGTTGGGTGGGATCCCATCTAAGACCACAGAGCATGTGCCCAGAGGATTTGGGCAATCTCATCCATCAGCCTTGTCCATCAGAGACTGGCTCAATGACCCACAGGGACAGGTCTCTGAATGAGGAAATAGGAAGGAAAAACCTCAATCTCAATTTAATAATTTATCATTAATGTAAAAGAAAAATAATCACTTCTCTCATAGGAAACATCTCATGGTTTCTGGAACATAAAGGACAAACCAGACCAAGGCTTGGTTATCCCTGAGAACTCACACCACCCTTCCTCTGCCGGGACAGGTCCTCTATTTTGTTTCGTAGCAATCGGGTCCAGTCATCTCCTCTTTGAAAAGTAGTGCATTGAGTCTTCATGTGCTCCAAGGCTCGGATGTCTGCGGGAATCTCAGGGACCAGCTGGGCTCGGAGAACAGCATCCGGGAACTTGGCTGCTGATGCTGGGGCCAGGCAGCATCTGGGCAAGCTAGAGGGCAGGAGAGGAGGTTGGAGGGGCCATGATGAGCAAGGGTCAGAGAAGGACAAAGGGAAGGGTAGAGAGAAAAGATGGAGGAGGAGAGAAGCGAGGGAGAAAAAGAATGGGAAAGGTGAAATCAGAAACCAAAGTGGCACTTCCTCAGCCGAGTTCAGTCTTGACAGGCTGGAGATGGGTAAAACACTGAAGGAAAAAAACACAACTATGACCCCGTCCTTTGGGTCAGCAGTGCTCTTGGCTCCCAACATATCTAGGCGGTATTCAGAGCAGTCAAGCTTCCAGAAATAAGGCGATCGTTGATAAACATTTATCAAGTACCTACTGTGTGCCAGGCACTGTCAGAGAAAGGCATTAGGCATAGTGGATTGAGAGATGGCCTAGGAATCAGGAAGACCTGAATTCAAGTCCTGCCTGGGCATAATGGATGGTGTTTATTGGCATCACTTGGAGCAAATTACTTAATCCTCAGGACCCCCAGACAACTCTTTAAATTTATACATTGCAGAGTAGGTGCCCACCTGCATTGATGGAGAGAGCCCTTCCCTGGCAGCTTCCCAAACCACCACCTCACAGTTTTGGGGGTGATGCCTGTCTGATACTTCTGTAGCTGACCAAATGGCCATTTTCCTTCTAAGGGCAGATCTGACCATGTCACTTCTCCACTCAACAAACTCCAGGGCTCCCTATTGCCTGTGGCATCAAATACAAACTGCTCCATTTAGCTCATAAATCCCTTCCCACACTGGACCCTTCCTACCTTTCCATCCTCATTGGGTGTCCCATTCCCTCCTGTACCTGACAATCCAGCCAAGCTGCCCCTCCCTCCATTCCTCAAACACAATTCTACGGGCTTTTTCTTGGATCTCCTTGATACCTGCAAAGCATCCCTTCCCTTCTCTTCATGAAATCCCTCTCCTCAACATGCAACTCAAGCGCCATCTTTCTCATGAAGGTTTTCTGGGTCCAACCCTGCAGCTGCCAGAGTCCTCTACCCCAATGCCACTATCATATGATCCCCAAATCTTGCCCAACTAAAGATACTCCATTCCTTCAAGACTACAGTCTACAAACAAAAGCCCCTGACCCCTTCTAATCAAGCTATCATCTAAGCCACAGCTAGGTGGCACAGTAGAGAAAACGCTAGATTTAAAGTCAGGGAGATCTGAGTTCAAATTTGACTTCAGATAATTTACTAACTGTAACTCGGGGCTAATCCCTCATCTTTCTGAGCCTCATTTTCCTTTTCGGTAAATTGGGAATAATAACAGCATCAAAGTTGTTGAGTTATAATAAATCCTAAAACCATATCATATTAGCTCTATTATTATCTAATCTCGTCCCTTCAATCCTATTATTTCTATAGGTTGTTTTTGTTTTTAAACAAAATGCAAGACTTTCTTTGATTTAACTTTCTGTCCAAACTTGTGAGTTCATCAGGGTAGGTACAGAATTTCCAGTGGAGAGAGTCCCTTCCCTGATGCAGGTTAGCAACTTATTCATTATTAAATGAGTTATACTTAATTTATTTTTAAGTTATATTTAATCTATATTTAATATTTCAGGTATTAAAGAGTCATCCCCTGGGAGCAACTGAGGCATTAAGTTGCCACGGTTACACATTTAGTAGGTATCTGAAGCAGGAATTTCACTTAGGCTTTCTTGATGTTGTCATTCAGTCATTTCAGTCCCGTCTGATTCTTTGTGACCCGATTTAGGGTTTTCTTGGCAAAGATGCTGCAGCGGTTTGTCATTTCCTTCTCCAGTTCATTTGACAGATGAGGGAGCTGAAGCAAACAGGGTTAAATGACTTGCCCAGGGTCACACAGCTAGGAAGTGTCTAAGGCTGGATTTGAACTCATGAAGATGAGCCTTCCTGACTCCAGACCTGACACTCTTTCCACCTAACCACCTAGCTGCCCCTAGGTTTTCTTGACTCCAAAGGCCAATTTACTAGGCATCACACCTTGCTGCCTCTCACACAGGACTTCACATGTATTCACTTAAGATTTCATCATATTCCAGCCCATTGAGACCCTTTTCAAATCTCAGCTCAATTAACCCGCACATTGGTTATCTCTTCCAGCTTCCTATCATTTGTGAATTGAACAAGCATCTGATCACCCCTTCATCCAGGTCATTGGTAAAATTGAGAAGCATCTGGAAAATACAGCCATCATTACCTGCCTTCCACCCCCTGGAAGAGGGGTGTCTATGGATGTCGTGTGTATGGGTCACAGCATGAAGGGACAGCAAGATTGGGTAGGGTTTTAGGTCTGCAGAGAACGTAGGTCCTCCTATGACCAGCTCAATGTTCTGCTGCTAGGTCGCTTGGATTTGTAATGTATGCACTTCCTCATAGCCCCGGCGTGAATGTGATTATAGTCAAGATAGACTATAAAAGACAAATCAAGAAGCAGCTATAGAATTCATGGAAAATTTGCAGGCCTTTATATCAAGTCTTCTCCACTTAAAGAGATCATAAAAAGATACAGTCCAGTCTCCTATCCCCCCACTCCCCATTGTAGAGATGAAAAAAGCCAGGCCCAGCAGGGTCTTTTACTCCCAAAGCAGCGCTCTTTCCCCAGCACCATACACTACTGTGTGTCCAGTGAGAAGGGAACAGGTGAGGTTGTGGAACAAAAATCCTCTCCCCTGCCCCAGACCGACAGAAAGGAAAGAAGGAAGCACCCTCTACCTGGGCTGCTCACAGACCGATCGCTTGTAGTGGTAGCAGACAGCCACAGCCGAATGAGGACACAGCAGGTAGTGGTTCTCCTCCCAGCATCGCCGCATGGTTTGAATGATGTCCTCATCAGAAGCTGACTGGGAGCTTATTGTCTCTGAAATCTGAAGAGGGTGGGGGGCAGAAACAACAGGAACAAGCAAATTCAACAGGCAGGATCATGTCAATATTGGTCTGGTTCAGGGAATATTTTGATGTCCCAATTTTCTTGTCTTTACATTTATAAAAAAAACATACAACAGGTCCTGGTTTAGTAGTGCAGTGGATAGAGAGCCAGGCTTGGAGTCAGGAAGACCCCAGCCTCAGACACTATGTGACCCTGGGCAAGTCACTTTACCCTGCTTGCCTCAGTTTCCCCATCTGAAAAATAAGCTTAAGAAGGAAATGACAAACCACTCCAGCGTCTCTGCCAAGAGAGGCTGTCATGGAGAGCTAGCTGGACACAACTATAAATGACTTAACAACAACCAGCTCTGTAGGTTTTTCTGAGGGAAAATCTTCAGTTAGATTCAAGGTTCAAAGAAATTACTAGGGCCTGATTCATGGATCAGCAAATTAATGAGTTTGTTTTTGATTCACGGGTTAAGCATCTCACATTGTGGAAGGATGTATTATAAGCAAAGCACTCTAGCCTTAGGCCTCCTGAGGAATACTGAAGGAGAGGCATAACTAAGGTGGGGCCCTTGGGGTTTTGTTCCAGGGTGTGAAATTTAGAGGATACCGAAAGTATTAGTTAAAATAGCTAGCTTTTTAACATCTACAGTAGCACTCCCTAACCAAGTCTGGCTCTGATTGAACACCTTTCATCCCCTACCCTGGAAGAAGAGAGTTCAAATCTGGCCTCAGCTACTGACACTGAACCTCTGTGTGCCTCAACCTTCTCCACTATAAAATGGAGACAGTATAAAATAGAGTTGTTATAAGGATCAAATCAGATCATATTTGTAAAGAGCTTAGCACAGAGAGAGCCAGGCACATAGTAGGTACTCAGGAAATATTTATTTCCTTCTCTTCCCTCCTACACCGGTGCTGAGCACTACCCTCATTTTGGCTCAGCATTTCTACCCAACAGGACCTCAGGTTAAAAAGTTTTATGCTGCTTGCCAAAGGCCTGATTTATTCTTCCCTTGGTCCCTTTGGCTCTGTATTATAGAGGAAATTTTAAGCATGGCTGATCTCTCCCATTTGGGCTTAGATAGGGCGAGGCAGCACCCCATTAGGAGATGGAAGGCAGGAGAGCACTTTGAGCCATCCCCAGAGAGCTGATACACAGAAGGACAAGACTCAGACTCTTCTGGCTACCTCTGGAGTGACCTCAGCCACCTCCCAACTTCCAGCCAGGGTGACATCTAAATGTTAGCTCAGGTAATGGAGCATCTTTGGTGGAAGTCAATATGAACTAAGGGTCCCCAATGGAAGGAACACTTCAGTGGGTTACATTTCCTTCTATTCACTGAAGAACATGACTCTGAGGAGGGCTCAACAGACTTTATCAGGTCACCAAAAATAAAGAAAGAAAGAAAGAACTCCTGCATTGCAGCCATCCAAAGTGAGCAGGCTGCTTTGGGAAGTGGTGAGCTCCCCCTCACTGAGGGTCTCCAAACAGAACCCGGATGGTTATTAGTCAGGCATATCACAGTGAACATCACTTTTCTGAGAAAAGGTTGGATTAGATGGTCACCAAATTCTGGCCTGCTGGATTTTGGCCACAGTAAAGAGTTATTACAATTTTGCATTTTGGAGAATTAAGAGTCTTAGGATTTTAAAGAACAATTTTAAATTTCCTTTGGGGAGGGAATGGGAAGCATTTCCTAAGGACTATTTGGTACAAGCTACCAAATCAAAGGTCTTTTGTGTCTCTCTCTGTCTGAACTGTGTCCCTTTATTGGGCCACCCACCTTGGCATGGAGCTCTTTTGGTACATGTAGCTTCTTGGTGCTGTCAAACTGTTCCATCAGGGCCCTGACTAGTCTGCTGTCTGAGCCCGAAAGCAACCAGAAGATCCTCTCCATGTTATAGGGCACCTGAAAGAGAAGAGCTGGGCATGAATTCACAAGGACAATTTATCAGGACACAGGTCTGAGTTCCAGGCTGTAAGGAACTCAATTCAACCAATATTTATTCTTTAACTGCCAAGTTCCAGGCAAGGTAGAGCAGAGGACAAAGGGTGGGCCTCAGTCAACACAGGTCAGCACCGCCCCTACAACTTGGAGTCTCAGAATTTCTTAGGCTAGTGGTATCTAACTTAGAAACCACGGACATTAACAGTTTCATAAGGATCTCAGGAGGCAACTCTATGGCTTAGTGGATAGAGTACTGGGTCTGGAGTCAGAAAAGCCAGAAAGACCAGCCTCAGACACTTACTAGCTGTGTGACCCTGGGTAAGTCACTTACTTCTGTTTGCCTTAATCCCCTGGAGAAGGAAATGACAAAACCCTCCAGTATCTTTGCCAAGAAAACCCCACGGACAGGATGGTGAACTATGGCCCCCTTGGCTACCTGCACCACAACAAAGGACCTCCAAGGGTGAATACTGACTTGGAAAACCACATATTAACATTATCTATGTGTTACTGTATTTTTTCTTTATTTTGTTACCTACTTCCCAATTATATTTTAATTTGGTTCCAGCTCACTTAGACACCTCTGGCTTAGAGCAATGAGTGGTTAAATGACTTGCCCAGGGTCACATAGCCAGCATGGATCAGGGGCAAGCCTAGCACCAGGACTTATTGGTTTCAGGGCTGGCTCACTATTGCCTATACCATACCATCCAATGCTAGAGCAAAGACCCAGGTGGACCTAAGAGAAGGGCGGAAGGGAACAAGCATTTATTAAGTGCCTGCAACTACACACTTGTACTAAAGACTTTACAAATATGATCTCATTTCAGGGCGGGTAGGTGGGGCAGGGGTAGTGCTGGAGTCAGGAAGACCCAAGTTCGAATCTGGTCTCAGACATTTACTAGGTGTGTGACTCTTTACTTAACCTCAAATGCCTCCAAAAAACACCCCAACAAGTATTATCTCATTTAACAGAGACAGAAAAATACACAAACACACACAAAGCCATTTTGGTTTTTTTTTTCTTTTATCTCTAGGAACTATTCATTGGAATCACTTGAGGCAAATGGATATGCTTGTCCTGGAGAAAAGAAGACCTTGAAGGACATGATCCCGGACTTCAGGTACTTGATGGAATGAAAGAGATCAGGACCCTCTGGAGGGCAGGCCCAAGGGCTGGCAGCAGAGAATCACTTGTACATTCCTCATGCCAGGAGGAATAAGCAGCCCATGAACAAGTACTACTTTCCTACCTCTCTGCTGACCCCCAGCCTGGCATCTCCCACTGCTCACTGGATATCTCAGAATGGATGTCTCACAGACATCTTAAACTCAATATGTCCAAAGCTGAATTCATTGCCTTTGTCTTCTTTTCCATCGTCTCTCTCTTTTTCCTAACTTTGCAGTTACTATAAAGGAAACACCATCCTGCCAGTCACCCAAGAGCTCAGCGTGGTGTCACCTTTGACTCCCCCGCTCTTTCAACCCCCATGTCGAATATGGTGCCAAGGCTTGTCTGTTCTACCTCCATAAGATCTCAAATATGCCCCCTCCCCTCCCCTGACATTACCCCTTCCCTGGTACAGACATTCATAATTTCAACACCTAGACTAGGGCAATATCTGCTGGTGGGTGCCCCTGCCTCAAGACAGGGCTCATTCTTCCAGGAAAAGCCAACTGGGCCATGTACAATTCAAGCCAACCACCAATCTTGGCCCAACCACCAAGGGTAGTACAAATCTCCAGATATTTTTGGATCATATATATAGAGCCAGAAGTGATGTCAGAAATTACTTAGCCCAAATTTATTATCTTAAAGTTAAGGAAACTGAGGCCCATAGGAGCTACCTGACCCGGCCACAGAGGTAACAAATATTTGACATAAATTCGGGTCCTCTCCCTCCTAACCAAGGCTCTTTCCCATGCATAATGTAGGAATAACACACTTGCCCCTTTACAAGGGATTTAAAAGAGGGATTAACTGAACTCAGCTCAAAGGAGTGATTCCCATTTGGAGAATGGCAGCCCCCGGGCAGCCCCCTGGGACCCTGTGCCATCGAGCCCTCCCCCTAGAGAGGAAGAATGCCAATATGGCACGTTGAAGGGGGAGCCAGTGGAGGAGTCTGCTCTCCCTCTCCCGGCTCTCACCTGAATGTCCATGGCTGATGCCAAGGTTGGGCTGGTGTTCCCTGAGAGCGAAAAGTCCCCGTGCTGGACAGCCCTGTGGATAATGTCGTTATGGTTCACCACCGTGGCCAGACGGATGGGCAGGCCCATCTGCTGAGCGACGCAGCCCGCTAGAAACAAGGACAAGCAACGCCTTGTCATCCTAAGGTGACCGGGCTGCTTGTGAGAGCCCAGATGAGCTGGTGACGGGCAGGTCATGGATGTTAGCAGCAGGGTTGGGATTCGCACTCCAGACCTCACGCTCTGCTGCGGAATCCCCAAGCGCCTTATAAACCTGACCCCAACCGTTATTTCTTCTACAAAGCGTTCCCTAACCGCATCCCCAGACCCGGGACTAAGAACAGCTTTTTCTGACCTCCTACCGCCGTTCTCTGTAATATTCTTGAGGGCGGTCAGGTGGCGCCATGGTGCACAGAGCGCCGGGCCTGGAGTCAGGAAGATTTATCTGCTTGAGTTCAAATTTGACTTCAGACACTTTCTAGCCGGGTGACTCTGGGCCAGTCGCTTAACCCTGTTTACCTCAGTTTCCCTATCCGGAAAATGAGCTGGAGAAGGAAACAGCAACTGACTCCAGCATCTGGGGCAAGAAAACCACAGATGAGGTCCGACGAAGAGTCAGAAATGACTGAACAACAAAAGCTCTTGTCCTGTAGCGTTAGGTATTACAGTCGGCAACGTTTAGAGACTCTGGATTCAAATCTTGCCTGACCTCAGGATGGTCGCTTCATTTTCTCTGGGCTCCCCTGTCCAACTGTAAAGCGAGGGGGTTGCCCTGGCTATCCTCGGAGGTCTCATCCCACTCATAGAATTACTACGATACCCCGATAAGATTCCAAGGCCGCTCTGTGTGCGGACGCTCAGGGCGCTCCTTACCTGCCAGATTGCCCGCAGCCCCTGTAGGCACAACCACCTCCACGGGGGGCAGCAGGTTGACGTCCAGGGACGGTGAACACTGGAAGTAGGCAAAGAAATAGTGAGCCATCTGCACAAGGACCCGGGACCAGTTTAGGGAATTCAGACTCATCAGGTTATGCTTCTCGGCAAAAGCCGCATCGGCAAACACATCTTTGATGGGCTCATCCAGCTCATCGCTGTCACCCTCCACTGTCAGGGGAGAGAGGACATGACCGTGGTCAGGAACCCAGGAACTCCAAGCCCACCGAACTGCTCCCCTTCCCTCAGCTGGGCATTTCAGGCTTTCTGCAATCTGACCGCCTCTGTCGGGTCTACCCGGCTTCTTGGTCCCCAGAATCAGGCATTCTCGGCATCTGTCCCCCAGAACTCCCTTCACACTCATTCATTCAACTCTTGTTGAAATCACCCACCCATGCAACACGTCTTTCCCTTAGAATGGCCTGTAGGGATGGTTTTGTTCTTTGTCCTCGTTGCCCCTACGACTAAATAAATGTGGTTGGTTTTTTTTTTAATGTACTAACTAAGTAAGCACTATGATTTGGTGTGGTGGGAGCAATTTCTGCCCTGAAGGCAAAGCTTGTTTTTTCTTTAAAAGATGTGGATAATGAATAGAGCACCAGCCCCGCAGTCAGGAGGGCCAGAGTTCAAACTGGCCTCAGATATTTGATATTTACTAGCTGTGTGACCTTGAGCAAGTCACTTAACTCAGATTGCCTTGCCTTCTCCCCTCCAACAACAACAACAACAAAAACAAAGGTGTCAAAACCATCCCTGAGACTTAATAGGCCCAGACCATGAAGACTTGGAACACTGATGTAGCTTCCTGGTGGCGGAGATAAAAAAGCCAGAGGGCAAGGAGTCTGTAGCTGCTCATGGTTGGCAGACCAGCATGGCCAGTACAGAGGTCAATGCGCACCCAAGCGAACTGGTGTGAGAGCCTCACTAAGTACCCTTTTGATGCTGTGCCTAAATCAGCTTCCTTTGGGGGACTACTGGATGGTCTAGGAGTGTCTCATTTTATTTTAAATCTCAAACTTGAACTACCAGGGAGGGCTGAGTCTTTCACAAGGCAGTGAATCAAGGAACAATGCAATCTCTAATACATTAAAAATGAAGAGGATATACATTGGAAGGGTAGGGGGCAATCTTTCAGCACCTCGTGAACCTCATCACAGAGGCAGTCTCTTTCCCCCCTTTAGAGCAAGGGTTCATTGCCTTTTTTGTATCAAGGTCCCCTCTGAGAGGCTGGTAAAGCCTATGAACCCTTTTTGGAATAGTGTTTTTAAATGCATAAAATAAAATACAAGGAATTACAAAGAGAGTCAACTAGATTGAAAGTTTATCTATCTATCAATCATCTATTCATCCATCTATGTATCCATCCATCCATCTATTCATGTACATACCCATTCATTCATCTATGTATCCATCCATCCATCTATTCATGTACATACCCATTCATTCATCTATTTATCCATCTATTCACTTGCCTGTTCATCTATATTTATCCATGCATCCATCCATGTATTCATCTATCATCCATCCACCTATCTGTTCATCAATCTATCTATCCATCCATCTATCCATCTATTCATCTATATCTATCCATCTCTCTCTCTCTCTCTCTCTTTCTCTCTCTCTCTCTCTCTCTCTCTCTCTCTCTCTAGAAGTTCATAGATCCTGGGTTAAGAACCACTGCTATATAGAGAGTCTTAGGTTCTAATCTAGCCCTCTCTTGATTAAATAATTTCCTTCCCTTAACATTTCATCAGCTCAGGGTCCATTCACCACCCCAGAAGGTTCCCATGCAGTCCCTACCCCCAAACACATGCACATTGTCTTCAATCACTGTTGTCATCTGGAGCTCCTGGATCTTGGAGCAGCGTCCCAGGGGCAACAAAACAATGATGTCCACGCTTTTGGCTCCACGGACACTTTCGATGGCTGAGCTGCCTGTGTCTCCAGAAGTCCCTGATGGGGAATAACAATAATATTATTAATTCCTACTACAACTACTACTATTGCTGCTGATACTACTACTACTACTACTACAACCACCACTACTACTACTACTACTACTACTACTTCTATTACTACTATTAGTAGTAATTAGTAGCTTTTATAAAGAACTCTAAGGTTTACAAAGTAATTTATAAATATTATGTCATTTGATTCTCACAATCACCCTGGCAAGTAGATGCTGTTATTATTCCCATTCTACAGCTGAGGAAACTGAGGCAGGAAGAGATCTGGTGACTTACCCAGGGTCACACAGCTAGTGTGTCTGAGGCTGGATTTGAACTCAGGTCGTCCTGACTCCAGACCCAGAGCTCTGTGCACTACAGCACCCCCTAGTGGCCTTGTATGCATTTTGATAGTGCTTTATGGGCTGGACTAAGTTTTTTATTCTTGTTTTTTTTTAGACCAGTCCATGTGATTTCATTATTATGGAAAACTCCCCTTGTGGAAAATCCTCTCACAATGCAGATCAGCACTTTCTCTGTAACTTACAATCTTAGAGAGTTGCCTGGGGCGTTGAGAAATTAAATAACCTGCCTAAAGTCACATAATCAATATGTGTCTGAGGTGGGACTTGAACCAAGGTCTTCCTGACCCTCTATCTACCATGCCACACTGCTCTGTAGCTTACCAAGCACCTTTCTCACCCCACCTTGTGAGAAAAATGGTATTATTGCACCTATTTTACAGGTGAGAAGCCTGAGACTCAAAGAGAATATGTGACTTGTACATCTGTTAAGCATGACTATTAAGGGTCACAGGTGGGATCAGAACCTGAGCTTTTCCTGACTCTAGTCCTGCACTCTTACCTACAGGGCCACAATGCCAAATAGTTGGGCTCCCACCTGTTGCCAGGGAGAAATTAGCAACCCCTGGAACAGACCTGGGACCATGGGATGAATGCTTTCCATAGGACAGTGACTCCATCAGGACAAGCCCACCAACTCACTCTTCTGGAGCCACAGCAAGGCTTGCACAGATACACAGATGCTGCCTCTCACAGTTCTCCCTGTGCCCAATTTCACCCAATGACTGGAACACAGCTCCCCATACTTACAGGACAGCCTATATTTCTGGAGCAATCTGAAATGAGAGCCTGAGATTGGGAGTCCAAAGACCAGGATCTGGATCCCAACTCTATAGCTTCTTAGTTTCATGACTCAGTTCCCTCATCTGTAGAATGCGGAGATTGAACTAGAAGATCTCTGGGGTCCCTCCAGAAGAGTCAGACAGGATAACCTTGGGGGTTCCCCCCTTCCAGCTCTGACTCTGACCTTTCTACGCACCTACAACAATGGTGACGTGTTTCTGCCTTTTCTCCAGAAAGTACTGTAAGAACTGTCCTGTACAGGACATCGACAGGTCCTTGAAGGCGTAGGTGACACCATGCCACAGCTCCAGCACATTTAACCTATTCTTCATCCTGGATAGGTGAACAACATCTCTGTGGCGGAACCTGCTGAAGGCTCGGTCAATCAGACCTGGAGGTGGGGGGGATGGGATAGGGAATGAAAGTTCTTTCATCCAACAATGTCTCTGTCCCAGGTAGTTCACTTCCCTGCCACCAGGACTGGGCCATGGAATTGCATCTTTCAAACTATTTTTTTGCCATCTTTTCCCTAAAAGGGTAAAGACATTGGGTGGGAGGGAGATGGCTGTAATTTCATGTATGTGATTTTCTTTTTCTGAAGGCAATGGATTTGTTTCTGTCATTGAAGGGGGGAGTATGCTGAGATCCTACACACAAAGGAGAAAGTCAAAAATAGAGGAGGGGAAGGAGAATGAGAGAAGGAAAGAGAGGTGGGAGGAGATAGAGACAGAGAAGAAGGAGGAGGAGGAGTAAGAGGAGGAAGAGGAGGAGGAGGAGGAGCAGGAAGAGAGGAATAAGGAGAGAGAGAGAGAGAGAGAGCGCGCGAGAGAGCGAGCACACCAGTTGTCATAGATGATGGGGATTAGATTAGATAACATTAAGGTCCCTTCCCAGTTCTGATATTTTAAGATTCTAAAAAACCTCTTAAAAGTTGGTCCGTGGAATTAATGAAAAGTAAATCCTACCAGGTTTTGAGATTTTAGATGAGCCATACAGGATGATCGGATCCTGGCCATTTAGTCCAACCCCTTAATTTTACAGACCAAAAAAATGAAATTAGGTAGCTTCAATCAATGAACAGGCATTGAATTTCAGAGGTATCTTCTTGTACCTATTTTCCAGGAGCATTTTCTAAGTCCTTCCTAGGATGAGTTGGGAATCTGGGGGACTCACCTTTCAAGTCTTTCTTTGGAATGAGCTCTGGGTCAATGTAAAGAGAACACAGCTCAGTCACCAAGGCAGGGTAGGAGAGCGTGCTCCATCGTATCAGAGTCTCTCTGTCCAGCTGGGGGATTTCTTCAGGCATGAAGAGGCCTCCATCAGGGGCATAGCCTGAGAATAATGCTCCTTCAAAGTCAACGCTGGGGGTTCCTCCCCGGGTACTGATGTACCTCATGATCCTTCAAACCCTGGGAAAGAGAAGCAGCTTCTAGGACTGAAGCAGAGAAAGGACCCTAGCCACACAGGGAGGCTGCCAACCGAATACTAAGAAATAGCCCTACAGACTCCTCACTCCTGGCTACTGGCCTCCTCAAGTGGGTGGCTGCGGGGATGAAGACATAGGAGAGTGGCAAGACTGATGGGTCAGTTGGTCAACAGAGCCAAGTTCTTGACCCAGCTCTGTTCTATACCAACCCTATGACTTTCAATAAGTCATTCCCTCCCCCTGGTCCTGTCCCTCCCACCTCATAGGGTGGTTGTGAGGGTCTGAGGCATGCCCTTTTTGTGAGTAGCATATTATGAGAAAAGAAAGCATGGCTATTGACGGTGAGGCAGGCAGCTATGGCAATTCCCATAGGCAGAGACTAGCTGGGCTATGCACCCCTAGGCAAGGTTGAAAATTGCACTCCATATCTGCGAGTATCCATGGGAGATTTTATAAAGCTTATTGTAAATGACATACAGCCTGGTTTGAAGTGAAGAGCCCTGGATTAGAGTCAGAGGAACGGGGTTCAAATGCTACCTCTCTCACTATCTATTGGGCATGTCACATGACCTTGGGCATGTCACAACACTTCTCCAAGCCTTAGTCTCCTCATCTGTACAATGAAGCCTCTAAATGACCTCTAAGGTCCTTACCAGCTGTAGACAGAGCATTTGTTTACCATGCACCAAGCACTGTGCTAAGCACAAGGAATACAAATTTAAGCAAAAAATAATAATAATAAATTTAAATTTTAAAATTTAAAATAAAAAAACCAGTCCCACCCTCGAAGGAGCTTATGTCCTAACATGAAAAGACAGTGCATAAAAAGGAGGAAGAATTGGAAGGGAAGAAGAAAGAGGAGGAAGAACAGGAAGGGAAAGGTGCTGAGGTGGTAGAAAAATATGGAGGCATAAACACGGAAGAAGGAGGGAATATTTTAACACTTGGCTTCACTTTCATGTGAACTAGTCAAAGGAGGGAAGAATAAGAGTGGCATACAGAAATAAATGCATTTCATTCAATAGGAAAACAAAGGGAAAGGCAAGAAGGGAGGAAAGGGCATATCAAGGGAGGCATTGGTCCTAAGCAAAACAAGCTCTAAGGATGTTCAAAACTTTTTCTAGCAGTTGTTTGTGGTGGGCAAAGAATCAGAAACTGAGGGGATATCCATCAATTGGGGAATGGCTAAATAAGTGATAGCATATGACTGTGATGGAACCCTATTATGCCACAAGAAATGACAAGGAGGATGGTTTCAGAGGAACCTGGAAAGACTTGTATGAACTGATGCAAAGTGAAATGAGCAGAACCGGGAGAACAATAGATACAATAACAACATTGTAAGGACGACAGATTTCGAAAGACTTAGGAACACTGTAATAGCCAACCAGACTTCCAATGAAAGAAACTACCTACTTCCTGGTAGAAAGGTGAAGAATTGAGAGTGCAGAATGAGACATATTTTTATTTTGGGGGGCTTGGCCAATGTAGAAATTTGCTTTGCCTGACTCTATGTGTTTGTAACAGGTTTTGTTTTTCTTTCTCAATTCAGAGAGGAGGGGTACAGAGGAGAGAAAGCACATTTTTACTGATTAAAATTATTTTTTTTAAACTCCAGAGAGTCAAGGGTGAATGATGAACTTTACCAGTAGTGAAGTGAACTTTGGATGCGCTGGGCAGGATAACAGCCCCTTTGCCTCACATGGTTCCCTCCTTACCATAAAAATAAAAAATAAAAAATAAAAGTTATGACTTCATTAACAACCGTTCAGTGACAATCCGTTAGTTCGTGAACTTCTGGAGAGAAAGAATTGTCTTTGCCCCTTCTGCTGTAACCCCAGCGCAGTGCCTGGTACTACACAGGGGGCTTAATAAAGGATTATTGATTGATCGATTGTGAGGCTCTTAATTAGGAAAATTCCAAATTTAGTCAGAAAATCCCTAACATTTAGTCCGAGGTTAGAGTGTCTCCCTCACTTTTCATTTACATCTTCCTCTGGTTAACCCCAGGTTTCTCTGTGGTCTCTGCCAAAATTCAGTTTACTAGGAACAATGTGAGTAAGGAAACCGAGAGATGATGTTAGTTGACAGGAAGTGAAGCACGGGCTGACCTTGGGACTCCCCCAGCCCCGGCTGTCTAGTTCTGGACGCCAAGAACTCTCCTTGTCTGCCCCTTCTCTGCCACAGCTGAGTGGGAAAGGCTGCCAGACCCTCAGACTCTCGGTCTCCCTCCCTCTCTCCTCCTCTCTCTCCTCCCCTTCCTTTGATTCAAACGCTTTAGGGGGCCACTACCCGAGAACCGACCCACTCCAGCTCCGGTGTTTGACCAATGAGGGAACCCGGGGGATGTGCGTGCGCAAGGTCGGGCACCCAGGAAGTAAACAGCTGGACTGTCACATGACCCTTGGTCGGCTAAGTCCGAAGCCATCCGAGAGTCCCCCTCCCCCCGCGTGACCTTGGCGGGTGAGGGGAAGGGAGGGGAGGCCAGATCGATTCTAAGCACTTGGTAAAAGGGGAGGGGGAAGCGGAGGGGTGCGGTCCGAGGCTTTTACGTGCAGCTCCGATCCAGTCCTGGCTCTGGACCGAGTGGGGCGGCAGAGGGCAGCAGAGGCCGCCGAGGCCCAGGCAGCTGGCAGGCCCCGGGCTCCCAGGGTGGACGTCCAGGCGGGCCAGGACCGAAGCCCCTGACCGAGGTCCCGGGCGGGCGGGCTGGGGGAGGGGCGCGGAGCAGCTCCCCGCTCCCCGGTCTCTCGGCTTACCGTGCGCGGGGCGCTGCGCAGGGAGTGCTGGGGGGACACCGGCACGTAGGCTCCGGGCCTGCTCGAGTCCTGGGCAACGGCCCGGAGGGAGGAGCTTGGCCTCGGGCCTCCCGAGCCTGCCGGGAAGCAGCTGGGGGCACTCGAAGGGAGAGGGAGACCCGGGCTCTAGGCGCCACCCCAACGGCCAGAAGCGTGGCTTAGAGGAGTGAGCTCTGGATTTGAATCCTGCTCTCGATTGAAAATAACGTTATCCCTCCCCCCGTTCGAGTTCGTGGATCGCACCCCTCTCCGACCCCAGCGAAATTCATGAGAGTCCGCAGGCCGAAGGCGGAGAACCTCTGCCTTAAACGCCCTCTAGCTGGGTGATCCTGGGCAAACCGCTTCTCTGAGCCTCGCTTTTCCCATCTGTCATATGGGCATAACAGTAAGTGGGCACTGACCTCACGGGGTAGAAAGCGTGCTTTGCAAACCTTTAGACCCTCACTACAATCACACTGTGGAGAACCTGAGCTTTCCCCCCAAACGTCAGCATCCAGCGGCCTCATGGTCAATCTGGGCTAAGCCTGGGGGTCCTTCCCTTTCCCCAAAAGCGTTTTCTGCCAGAAGAGTCTTCCGCCCCATTTCAGCCCTGCCTCCTCCAAGGGATTGCTCCTCTTGTCTCTGACTCCCTCTGCCCCCCACGGACCCCTCCAGACGCAAACGCGCGTGCACACGCACACGCACAATCACACAGTGCAGCCGACTTTGCACCAGATGCCAGAATTCCTGGATCCTGCCGGCAGACGCTCACTGATACCCACCGAACAACATTCACCTCTGTGGCTCTGAAAGTCTGAGCCCTCCATCCCCAGCTGGGCACTGAGCTAGCTAGGGTGACCGAATGGGACATCCCTAGACAAAAGTGTTATTCCCCTGCCGGGGCTTCCCAGTGGCCTTGACCTTCAGGGAGACACGTCGTGTGTGACCCGTTGTGTCCACGGGTGGCATGAACTTCTCAAATTCAAAATGATTCCCTTGCATTTGAATAAATACGTGTCATTTAACATATATATGAGTGTCAGCCTGGTATAGGGGATGGAACCTTCGACTGGGAGTCGGAAAACGGGAGTTTGACCATCCTGAGGCTGTGTGACCTTGGATAACATATTTTAACTCTGAACCTACAAAACGATCACAGGACCAATCATAGATTTAGAATTGGGAGTGGAGGACCTGGGTTCAAATCCTAATGCTGCCATATACTATGTGCATGAACTTAAGCTATAAGCACTCCGGGCCTCAGTTTTCTCATCTGTAAAATGAGGAAGTGGGACCCAAAAGGTTTCTTCTAGCAATAAATCCATGATCTTATGTACCGGGTGCACTTTGTAACTAACCATAAGGCAAGATGTAAATATGAGTCAATCTTATATTTGCCATAGATAGGAGGAATGATGAAATTGAACAAACGAGAATGACGCAACTCCAAAAAGGACAAAATTATTGCTTTACCCAACTGACACGTTCTCAGAAAGTATGTAATTCAACAAATAATTCAATTCAACAATCATTTATTAAGTTCACTATATGGAATGCCTCCTGCTGAGCATTGGGGATCCAAGGGCAGAAATGAGAGCATCTCTCCCCTCAGAGGGCTTGTCCTCACCTGCCCCGGGCTTACAGATAAGTCAGTACAAGCAGTCTGAGAAGGGAGACCCCCTAAGCAATAGGGGGGATCCGGGAAGGCTTGAGGGGACAAGGGGCATCTGAAGTGGAAAAGCAAAGTATTCTAACAGCTAGCTTTTATAGAAGAGCTAGCACTTATAAATTACATATAAACCTTACATAGAAACTTTACAAATATCTCATTCGGTCTTCACAACAACCCTGGGAGGGAGTGCTATTTTTATACCCATTTTATAGGTGAAAAAAACTGAGGCAGCTAGAGGTTAAGTGACAGGTAAAGTACAGATTAGTTGAGGGAGAGACTAGAGACAAATAAGACCAATTATAAGACCAGTGTAGTAATCCAGGTGAATGGTAAGGAGGGGCTGACCTCAGGTTGTGGCCCTTTGAGTGGAGAACAGATAATAGCAATAATTGAAGTTTATGTGAAGTTATGTTATATGAAGTTTATGTTTAAGGTTTGCAAAATACTTTACCTGCCTTATCTCTTTCAAAACTTACAACAACTCAGGGAGGTTGGGATTATGGATATTACGGGGCGTCCCAAAAGTTGTCCTTCATTTGTAACCTTTTTTTTTTAAAGTCTTTTACTTTTTTCCAATTATACATCAAAACCATTTTTGCATTAATTTTAGTTGCAAGCTTTTAATAGTTTGAAATGATCAAGGTTTTAAAACTAATAACTTTAAAAAACTTTTCAAGTTATGAAACTCTGAAAACAGTTAGACCAGCTAAATGACTAGAGTTATTAAAAGCTTAAAACTGCATTAAGATTTTTGGGACACGTTATATTATCCCCATTTCGTGAATGAGTGAACAGGCTCAGAATTGTATTTATTCCATTTCACTTGGCAAGTATCAAAGATGAGCTTGAAAATCAGGTTTCCTGACTTCAAGTCCAGCACTGTAACCACAATGTCAATCTTTTGCTGTAATTTTCACTCTTTAAAAATATTTTTTCATTGATCTACTGTAAAAGTAGCAATACTGTATTTCATTCCCATTCATTTTAAATTTGCTGCCGCTACTAACATTTCTGGTTTAAATGGCCATTTCTCTAGTCGTGTTGTCGAGTGGCTATCTCTGCAATACTCCCCTCTCAGGCACAGGCCACCTAAAAACATTACTCCGGGTTGGAAGTACTCTGAAGCCCCTATCACTGTATTTACTTTTATTAGTCAGACAGAGGACACAATTTATTCACAGCAAATGCATTGAGTGGAGTCTTAGAGTAAGAAAAGTAGCAGCAACCCCTTCCCACACTGCCATTAACCTGGAGTGTGTTGTTGTTCAGCCTGACTCTTCGTGACCCCATATGGGGTTTTATTGGAAAAGACACTGGGGTGGTTTGCCCTTTTCTTCTCTGGCTCATTTGACAGATGAGGAAACTGAAGCAAACAGGGTTAAGTGACTTGCCCAGGGTTACACAGCTAGTAAGTGTATGAGGCCAGCTTTGAACTCAGGAGGATGAGTCTTCCTGACTCCAGGCTCTACCACAGCACTACCTAGCTGCCAATGTGGCATGTACTCCTCCACAAAGACATATCATCAGTGGGAAGAATGGCCATTCCTGTAGGTCAGCACCCATCCTGAGAAGCATTCACAAAGGGAGTCTATGTGGTCAGTGTACAGGTGTGGAAGGGTAAGTCAGGTCTCCAACACTGTGAGGTGCTGACATGTTCTGATAATGTCACACTGTTCTGCTGGCCCAGCTCCCTGCTGGGCATTGCATCTCTTCTCTTCCCTGTTGCCTTCTCTTCCCACTGGGCTATTTTTGACAATACTACCAGGGAGCCTCAGATGTAGTCTTCAACTAAAGCCAGTAGGTGGAGTAGTAGATAAAATACAGGGTCTGAATTTAGGAGAGACCCCAGTTCAAATCCAGCCTCAGGCCCGTAACAGCTGTGTGACCCTGGGCAAGTCATTTGGCCTTTGCTTCAGTTTTCTCATCTATAAAATGGGGGGGGGGGGAGGGAATCATAATAACATTTTCCTCTCAGGATGAGTGTGAAGATGAACTGAGATAATAACGCGAAGCACTTAGCTTAGCGTCTGGTAGATAGTAAACACAACATAAATGTTAGCTGTTATCATTATTTTCTCCTTAAGCCCAGGAACAAGAAGTTTTATTCCCACACAATGGAGGAACACTTAGCAGTGAAAAGCCTTTGAATGATTACAATCAGTTGAGAGGCTTCAAGCCTTGTTAGAATACTTACAAGATTTCTCATTAGTGATTTTTCAATTCATAGCCCATATAAAAACCAAATGGGATCCTACACACACACACACACACACACACACACACACACACAC